>SJYO01035988.1:8906699-8997056 GCA_006410555.1 Capra ibex
CTTACCTGACCAACCCAGAGGAACGTCAGGTTCCCTGAGAGTTCTCAGAAGAGGTTGTGGTGTCAAGTTTTCGTAGTTAAGAAACCGTGAGTCGGAAGAAGTGTCAGGTTGAGAGTGTAGGTATGTACTGGTGTCCTTTTTGGTATCGGAACTGATCTACCTGGAATCAGCCGTTTCATTACAGAGACGAAAACTTATGCGATAGATCCAGCCAGTATTGAAAAGAAGGTTCCTCATTTGACTTGACTTCAGCGAGTCAGTACAGGTTGAGAAACGCTGGGGTACCTGACATCGGATGATACGAGGAGGCAGGTATCGTAAAAGGTCCGTTCTCATGACCTCACCCAACGGTAAAGGAAGAGGTCTCCTAGAAGGACTGGGTCCCTAGTTTGGGTCCAGAGGGTGTGACATCCGTCTACGAAATGGGAGACTCGGATTCGCAGAAAATTAAAGTACCGACGTCAGTGGTAGACTTCACTAAAACTGTTTTAGTCAATCAGGAGTCAATAAGTCAATTAGATTTATGAGAGTCGATTTTTATAAAAATAAATTTAAAAGAAAAAAATGAAATGTTATGACAGAACCAAAACGGTATGTAACTGTACTTAGGTGGTGTCCACATGTACTCAAGGGTTGGGATTTGGGGGGAGGGTGGAGAGAGGGGTATAGTAGAGAGACCTAGTAGGGACACGTGGTCGGGGTTCGTAGGACATAGGGCATAACTTGGATCTGTTCGCTAAGCAAAGAATGTGCTATCATATGTACAAAGTTACGGTAAGAGGGTTTAGTAGGGTGGGAGAGGGAGAGGGAGTCTCAGGTTTTCAGACAAGAAATGTAGACACAGAGAAAACGACAGAACGTATGTCCCAATAGTAATGGTAGAAAGATTTAAGATATATATACACAATCATATGACATAACCACAAAAAGAAAGACCGAATGAAGTGAGACATATTAGTCGAGGTCAAAGTAGGTGGAGTAATCTTGACTAGGTTTACATAAGAAAAATTACTGACTCATTACGAGGCATCATATATACATGGTGTCGAAAGAATAGGTAAGTAGACGACTACCTGTAGATCCAACGAAGGTACAGAACCGATAATATTTGTCACGACGCTACTTGTAACCCCATGTGCACAGAGAAAGTTAAGACCAAAGGAGCCACACATACGGGTTGTCGCCCTAACGACCCAGTATTCCGTCAAGATAAACATCAAAAAAGTCCTTAGAGGTGTGACAAGAGGTATCACCGACATGATCAAACGTAAGGGTGGTTGTCACATTCTCCCAAGGGAAAAGAGGTGTGGGAGAGGTCGTAAATAACGAACACCTGAAAACCTAGCGTCGGTAAGACTGACCACACTTTACCATGGAGTAACACCAGAACTAAACGTAAAGAGACTATTACTCACTACAACTCGTAGAAAAGTACCCAAACAATCGGTAGACATACAGAAGAAACCTCTTTACAGATAAATCAAGAAACCGGGTAAAAAACAATTTCAGTATCAAAGGAATTATAGTCAAGGAAAGGGAAGTAATCTTTAGAGGAAAAAAAGGAAAATGGTTCAACTATTGAAGTAATATATATACTTACTTGATTGTTTTTGTGTATATAAAAATTTTAAATTGGAAGTCATTTCATATACGACTATAATAAAAGATTCTGAAACTTGTTGATTCGTAAATATTGTACTTTAAGGATAGTAGTTGATAAAGACAGAGGTGGTCCTTTCAGTGGTGTTATATTTCACTAAAAAAAAGAATTTCGTCTATTTATCTCGAGGTTTAAAGATTAATCGTACATATAAACCTTCGATGACACAAAACGAAATCCATCACCTACATCCAGAAGGTATTAAGAGTCTTCGTTCATTCTTAAGATTTCGGTTTAGTTAACGAATAAAACAAATTTAAAAAATAAGAAAGGGATTTATTAAGTAAAGGAGGAGTTTTATCCAGTCCACACTGTGTCCTCCATTTACCTTAGATCTTCTAAAAAGTCTACCACGATGAGAAGGATCTTTATATAAGTATAACCTTCGGATTGTCCACAGAGTCTAAATTATCCAGGCTTTGGTCAGACGACTGAAGGAGTGATGTTTAGAGAAAATGAAGACGTCGGAAGAGTCATTGGGATGGTAAGTGAGTGAAACGTACCTAATTTATTTGTCTGTTTTGTGAGAAGTAAGTAGGAACTAACGAGAAAACGGGATTAGGAAAACGGGTGCGGACGAGGTATGTTTAGAAATAACATATATCTCGAACATTTTAAAGAAGGTTTAGTCTTGTGGAGTATGGGTAAGAAGACAAGGATTGTGACTCTCTCGAAAGGTCGGTGAGAGGAACGAGGATGTACGGTGGGATAGTGGAGAAAAGACGTGTACGGTTGGTGTAGGGATAAGCCGTCGGAGGTTGAGAAAAGGTGGAGAGTGTTTTATTTAAATTTGAAGAACAACGTTGGATCGGGACCGCTCGAGAGTCCGTAGGACACGACGGGAGACAGGGACGGAGGAAATAAGGTAAGGTTCAGGGTGACCGTGGTCTCACGAAGACCTGTCCTGTCTGAGGGTACAGTTTTGAACCGTACACGAGAAGGGGCACGGATCTCTTCCAAAAAACGTCTATATAAGAACTGAAAGAGTCTACGATGGAGGAGGGTCAGGAAGAGGTTTGTGGGAAAATTTTTGTCATGGGGTACGATGACTAGGTTATTTCCTACCCGAGAAGTGACTTTTCCGTTACTAAATCCTATTCTGCTCCCGTGTCTTCATATCTCATACCATATCTTCTTGACCCAGATTTATAAAAGTCACTACTACTACTACTGTCGACGACGACGACGACGATTGAGCGAAGTCAGCACAGGCTGAAACACGCTGGGGTCTCTGTCGTCGGGTGGTCCGAGGGGGCAGGGACCCTCAGAGGTCCGTTCTTGTGACCTCACCCAACGGTAAAGGAAGAGGTTACGTACTTTCCCTTTTCACTTTCACTTCAGCGAGTCAGCACAGGCTGAGAATCGCTGGGGTACCTGACGTCGGGTGGTCCGAGGAGGCAGGTACCCTAACAGGTCCGTTCTCATACTGTTCTCAACTGGTGTCGTCATCATCGGTTGTGAGTGACTTGTATACGGGTCAAGACTCACAAAACATTATTGGTCAGTACCTACTTAATACTTCGGGTAAATTTAGAACATTGGGAACTTCAATAATGTCATAGTAGGGAAAAATTTCTACTTCAATTGATTCTGTCTCTTATAGATCTTCTCGGACGAATGGGGGACTCGTAAAATTAGGTTAGTCCTTCTAAAAAATTTTCTTTGTACTTATTTGTTTGAATATTTTACATTCCGGTACCTTTATAACAATCAGATGGATACAAACATGTCCTGACGAAGGAGATTATCTTCTGCCGGGTTCTGTAAACCTTCTGAGAGTTTTCCGTTTAAAGTTAGTACGATAGGGTTTGTTAGGGTCACGTCTTGTCTTGTCCTGTCTTACGTAAGTTTCACTGTTAGGTCAGTATCATATTCCCTACTAAAAATTTTCTGTACTTCTTTTGTACTTTTGACCTATATCCCGTTGACAACTAATTCTCTATTCCCAGATATTTTTGGTTCACCCCTTTTACGTTTCTCGACTTTTAACGCTATTTTCATATTCTCATTAGTTTCCTCAAGGAATTCACTACAAGATGACTTAGATTGTTACTGTAGCAAGACCCGGATGGACCCGATATACCTAATGTCACTGTCTACACTTTCTCTTATACACAAAGTTGAGGAGAGACTAAGGTATTAGACACTGTCCCAGTCTGTCATCAGACGATCTTCTCTTGATGGGAGATTCTGGGTCCAGACGCCAGGTTTTTTATGTGAGTCTATCGGTCTCCTAAACGTCCATCCCATACGAGGTGTTTGGACCTTATTATACCTCTTACCCTTTTCACGGTTTTCTGAAGATTTTTATTAATTTAGATTACATTAAACGTTCTTCCCCGTCTCCTGTCTTAAGTACTGGACGCCCTTTTTTTACTTCTCTCTAAACACTCATGTATTTTTTTGTCTTTGTAACTAGTAGTCCCGGGTACACCTAAGTATTTCTTGCTCACTCCGGCTTATTTACGGAAAAGGACAAAACGACTTCAATCTATTGTCACGTCCTACAGTCTAAGTACTTACTGTACTTCGACTTTTCTTGTCGAATGTGTGACGTACTTTCCCAGTACTGTCAAGACCAGACCTCCGGACCATAACTCAGGTCCTGAATTGTTCTCTTTGACTGTTTTTGTTGTCGATAGTAAAAATTCGTGATAAATGGTCCGTGACTGACACGAAAGCGTACGTAGTAAAGGAAATTGAGTGTTGGAAGACTCCGTCCATGATACTATTGGGTTATAATTTCTATTACTTTAAATCCGACTCTCTTCTAACGGCTTCTAATGTCCCTCCACCGAACTCTCAAATCCTAATTGATCACACGAGGGTTTCTGTCATAAGTCCTACGACACTCCTACCCTTCGAGACGACATAATTTTTTTTTTTTTTAAAAAAATTACCCCTTTAATGACTAAATAGTATCTGTACTTTCCCTTGTCCTTTTATTCTAACATCAGGAGTGCACACACTTTCGGAAGGTGTACCTTGTCCCTGACTTAGTGAGAAAACCGAAGTCTGTCATCTGAGCCATTCTCAGATCAGAAGGCGATCTTCCACCTGAGACTGATTCTTGCTCTGTCGTGAAGTTACTAATTGTAGTGCACTATTATCTTCCCTTTCAGATCTTCTGGTCCTCGGTACAATGGTTTCCTTAGATTCGTCTCCCACCCGTCGGTGAAGACAGTCCCCTATCAGCTCTCTGATCTTGTTCTGTACTGCTAATCCCCCTGGAGGGACCATCAATTCTGAGACGTGAGAGTTTCGTCCCCATGTCCAAGTTGACCCCTTGTTTCTACGGTAGACGTACGGGTGTCTCATACGGGGAGGGGAGTTTTTCTCTCTCTCTTTCTCTCTACTACTACTCATCCAACCTTCGGGTAGACTAAAGAAGGTTTAAGACTCTAAGATACTCCTACGTTTAAAACCAATAATGATACTATATAAGACTTCAGAGTTTCCGTCTATGTAAGTACGACGGTGGACCCTGTGTCCTACAGGAGAGGACTAATCGTAAAGGTTTCTTCGCGACTATTGACTACGTTTGTAAATCTCACTTTCGGGTCCCGAGACGACCTTAGTGATTTATTAAGACATTGGTAGAAATCTACAATTGTACCTTTCCTGTTTTGTCACCTCGACAAACAAAAGAGAGTGAGACGTGGTAACGGGACTTTGTTGTCGCTAAACATGACCACGGACCCGGTCCGGAAAGTCTCTGTCTATTACTCCGACGACCCGGGATCACCCACCTTCAGAGGTCTACCCAAGTCAGCTCACAAACTCTGGTGCGTTACGACTGGCACACTATATGACCAAGAGCCGTGTGAGAAGAGAAAGTTGGTTATAATTCGTAACAATCGGTTTGTCTTTATGGTCTCTACCGTTAAACCAACCCAAACTACAGAGGTACGTTGTAAAGAGAGAGAAGACCTTCAGTCACCACGAGACAAATGTGGCCAAATAAAGTAAAACATAAGAAAATAGTGCAATTGGGTAACAAACCCGAAGGTACTGAAATCTCTTTTTGGAGTACACACTGAACACGGATTAGAAAATGCTCTTCGTGTCGACCAGGACAACGACGAAAATCGTATAGACCTTTACCAAAACTCCATGTTAATGTACGACGCGTGGACACCCAGTCTACCACTGACCCTACCTTGGTGTGTAAGGTCCGTCTGTCCTCGAGACTCAGAGATTCTTTTGTTTGTTTGTTTTTCTCTGTAGGTGAAAGAACGTACGGTACAATATGTCCCGAGTCTATAGAATACTCTATGAAATCTCAGGTTCACTCGTCAAGTACCCTTCGTTGTCTTTTTTTTCTAGAAATTAAGTGTAGGTCCAATGTTTTGGTCTGGGAGGGTAGTGGTCGTCGCTCCTGTGTCTTGTTAATGAATTGATGAGAGATGTGAAGTTCGAGGAAATGTCACTTCACCTCCATTATTATGGGTGGGTTGGTATAATATAACTCTTAATTACGTCTATAACAGACATTAGGTACTATTCATGAATCCTTTACGAGTCTTGTCACGTCAATGACAACTGTAATAATATAAAAGTAACCAAAGGAAATCCTTGGATTTTCCATTTTAATTAACGTCACGGTTTCTAACATTTCGACCTCTCGTTCACCAACATTGGTGAAGTGTCCGTTTACGTAAGCCGTACGGTCCGGTGGACACTTGGTGAACCGGAGGGAGATGGGACCGGGTTCCCCGGAATGAGACGTTCGGTCCCGACGGAGCCTTGGTTCTTCTGGACATAGACAAAAAGGACCGTGATCAGGTACTGAAGTTCCCCCAGGGAACGGGGGAAAGAAATAAATCTTTCGTTTGGAACAAAGTCTTTAAGTTGGACTCTTAGTACGGACACTACACGAAGAGAGTCCTTTTCACGGAGACACTCTGGTCAGGGTCCACCTAGGCTCTCTTGTGTGTTCTATGTGTCTCTGGGGGAGTGATTCAAGTTCTTTCAGGAGAAGACCTGAAAGGACGACCATGTCACCTATTTTTAGCGGACGGTTGCGTCCCCTGTGTCCACGTTAGGGAGTGACCCCTTCTAAGGTGTACGGACCCTCGTTGACTCGGGAACCCGGAGTTGATGACTCGGGTACGAGGGGTTGTTCTCTTCGGGGGTGTCGGTCTTCGGGAGCGTGGTGTCGTTTGTCACAGAGGGGGACCGGCGTCGATCTCTTTCAGGTACTCGTCGTCACTTCTGGATCACGTCCGTAATTCGTTAATTTTTTTTTCTTTTTCTTACGGGAGAAGCTGGTCTGTCTTCAGAGTCTTACGGTCGAAAGGGAAACCTTTCATCGATTGGGACGAGTGTTTTAGCTATATGACTATCTATGAAAGACCTTGACACCCGTCCAACTCATTTACGGATTCACTTTACTTACGGAGTTCCCATACGGGTGTCCATTGGTAGTAAGCACGTAGTAAACACAGGGAAGACATTTTTTTTTTAAAAACTTTCCATTAAAAATCTTTTCTGATTGTAGGGGGGGGTAAAGGACGTTAGAGAGGAGTATTAAAATCTGAAACAGATTCTAGTGTAAATTAAACTTCTAGATTATTTAAAATGATAGGTTTACCGTTTCTAAAGTCTATATGTGTTCCATATGTAAAACAATTCTCTTTAGGTCGCGACGGATATTCTCTGACATCCTCAACAGGTACAAGAATCCTCGACCGGAGTGAACGAGGGACCTGGGAGACACGAGTCAGCACAGACTGAGCAACTCTGGGGTACCGGACATCGGGCGGTCCGAGGAGTCAGGTACCCATAAGAGGTCCGTTCTTATGACCTCACCTAACGATACTGGAGAAGGTCCCCTAGAAGGGTTCGTTCCATAACTTGGGTCCAAAGGGTGTAACGTCCGTCCAAGAAATGGTAGACTCGGTGGTCCCTTCCGGTTGATTCGTGTTTATATAAAGCAATTCTGTTTGAGTCACGACGGATACTCTCTGACATCCTCAACAGGTACAAGAAAGTCCTGGACAGTAGTGAACAGGGGACCGGGGAGGTACCACCTTCGTGTCCCTTCAGGGTCGACGCTCAGACGAAGGAGGTTATGGTGTCGGGGAGTCAGGGGCGGGGTCTGGTATAGTCGTTTTAGTGTGACTAACACTATGACACTGAAGAAATCTTAGGGTCCTGTCAGACTTAATGATACTTGGACGTGAGATGGATGTTTGTGGTTCATAAATAAAACACCCCTCCCCCCACCCCCCCACCAATGTATTGTAATTAATATAATTCAGAAGTACGAGTCCTTGACAAATACATTACGTTTCACGACCCTGGAGGGAGGGGGACTGTACAAGTTTGTATTGGGACTGTTGTGACAGTAGTTGTACGTGAATACAGACTCGTAAAGTCAACGGTAATTCGAAATAGACAACGAAAATAACACACTTTCGTTATGACGTCGATTCAAAGGGTCTCTTCATCGAAATCTTTAAGGCAAACTTAACAAAATTCATCGTCGTTACGTTATGGACCCCCGAAGGGTCCATCGTGATCACCATTTCTTGGTCGGACGGTTACGTCCATCTACATTCTCTACGGTCAAGCTAGGGACCCAGTCCTTCTAGGAGACCTCCTCCCGTACCGTTGGGTGGGATGATAAGAACGGACCTCTTAGGGTACTTGTCTCCTTGGACCACCCGATGTCAGGTACCCCAGCGTTTCTCAGGTTGCACTGACTTCACTGAACCGTGTGTGTGTGTGTTTGTGTGTTACGTTATAGATCTACTAATTCTTTTAAATTTGGGTGACTTTGTGCATCCAATTCCATCATCTTACTCAACCGTCAACGTTTTATGGGGGGTAGTTCCTAAAGAACTAGACCCTCAGAGATGGAGTCGTCCCTCTTTCTCTCTTTGTCTCTCTCTCACCTTTAAAAGAAAGTTATAGTTATTTGTAAAAGTAGTTTTGAAATTTAAAGTAGTAATATAATGAACACAAGTAATATAGTGACTGATTATGGACGATTTTTATTTAATTTTCGAACCTACTAGACTTCCCCTTTTTTATAAGATCGTTTCGGAGAAGATTTTAAAAAGTGAACGATGATAATGATAAAGATTGACTTTTATTTTGTCATAAAGTCGGTATAAAGACCTATTTATTGTGTACGGGACTTATAAGGGAACAAATGTGTCGTGAAAGAGTTTAATGGGTCTCTTAGATTGATAGTAAACGTTGTAAAGGAGGGACCCCGTCGTTTTAAACGAGATTTAGTGTGTACATTTCGTATGTTTTTAAAATCCCATCGGATTAAAATTGAGACGTAAAGGCATAACACACACACACATGAACCATCAAGTCAGTACAGACTGAGGAACGCTGGGGTACTTGACATCGAGTGGTCCGAGGAGACAGGTACCCTAAGAGATCTGTTCTTATGACCTCACCCATCGGTAAGGGAAGAGATCCCGTAGAAGGGTTGGGTCTCTAATTTGTGTCCAGAGGACGTAACGTCCGTCTCAGAAATGACAGACTCGACGGTCCCTTCGGGATAAAGATATGAGTCAAGTCAGCGAGTCAGTACAGACTGAGAAACGCTGGGGTACTTAACGTCGTGCGGTCCGGAGGGACAGGTAGTGGTAGAGGGCCTCAAGTCAGTTTGAGTACAGGTAGCTCAGCCACTACGGTAGGTCGGTAGAGTAGGAGACAACAGAGGAAGAGGAGGACGGGGGTTAGGGAGGGTCGTAGTCTCAGAAAAGGTCACTCAGTTGAGAAGCGTACTCCACCGGCTTTATGACCTCAAAGTCGAAATCGTAGTAAGGAAGGTTACTTGTGGGTCCCGACTAGAGGAAGTCTTACCTGACCAACCTAGAGGAACGTCAGGTTCCCTGAGAGGTCTCGGAAGAGGTTGTGGTGTCAAGTTTTCGTAGTTAAGAAGCCGGGAGTCGAAAGAAGTGTCAGGTTGGGAACGTAGGTATGTGCTGGTGACCTTTTTGGTATCGGAACTGATCTGCCTGGAATCAGCCGTTTCATTACAGAGACGAAAACTTATACGATAGATCCAACCAGTATTGAAAAGAAGGTTCCTCATTCGCAGAATATTAAAGTACCGACGTCAGTGGTAGACGTCACTAAGACCTCGGGGGGTTTTATTTCAGACTGTGACAAAGGTGACAAAGGGGTAGATAAAGGTACTTCACTACCCTGGTCTACGGTACTAGAAGTAAAAGACTTACAACTCGAAATTCGATTGAAAAAGTGAGAGGAGAAAGTGAGAGTAGTTCTCCCAAAAATCAAGGAGAAGTGAAAGAAGGTATTACCACCACAGTAGACGTATAGACTCCAATAATTATAAAGAGGATCGTTAGAACTAAGGTCGAACACGAAGAAGGTCGGTCGTAAAGAGTACTATATGAGACGTATATTCAATTTATTCGTCCCACTGTTATATGTCGGAACTGTATGAGGAAAGGGATATAATAGTATTACATTTACAGACTTTGTAAAATGTCTTTTGGTCGATTTCCTTTAAAAAGTGGTTGTCACCGTTAGCTGCATGTGAAATTTTAGAGTCGTATTAGTCCTCTACGGAATAATCATGCGACAGATTTGGACTCCTGTATTATACACTATTCCTCAAGATGTCTCACCGTTAAGTGTTACATAAACAAATTGTAAGAGTCTGAGAGGGGTTTAAGTAAACCGAACTAAAGGTCGTATCGAATCTCGTTATTTAAACGTACTTGTAATTTGATAAAAAGGTTTAATCGGGCCGTAATTATCCTTCTTTTTATTCACACAATTTCTGTCTTCAACCTGCCGTATGTACAAATTTTATTCGTTGGATTTACAGGTAGTTGTTTACTTACCCATTTCTTCTACACCACGTATATATGTTACCCTATAATGAATCGGTATTTTTCCTTGCTTTGGCCCAGTAAACATGTCTGTGCCTACCTGAAGGTCAGACAGTATGACTCACTTCATTCAGTCTTTCTCCTTTTACATATAATTATGCACATTCCCGAAGGGACCACGAAGTCTCCTATTTCGCAGATGGACGTTTCGTCCTCTGAGCCCAAGTTAGGGACCCAACCCTTCTAGGGGACCTCCTCCTTTACCGTTGGGTGAGGTCATAAGAACGGACCTCTTAGGGTACCTCTCTCCTCGGACCGCCCGATGGCAGGCGTCCCAGCGTTTCTCAGTCTGTGCTGACTCGCTGACGTGTGTGTGTACGACTTATATCTGTTTACCGTCTCTACTTGACAAACGTCCCGTCTTTATGTCTACTTCTACGTCGCTACCCGCACACCCGTGCCGTCTCCCCCTCGTCGTCCTACTTAGCCCTCCCCCCCAACGACATACACGGGACGGTACGCAATCTGTCTATCGATCACCCCTGGGTCGCGTCTGGTGTCCCTCCAGCGGGGTCACGAGACACTCTCCCCACCCCACACCTCCCCCTTCCGAGATATCCCTCCCGTATATTCGTGTGTATATAGACTAAATGAAGTAGTTTGTCGTCTTTGACTGTGTCGTAACATTTCGTTTATCTCACTTTCACCGAGTCAGCACAAGGTGAGAAACATTGGGGTACCTGATATATCGGGTTTAAGAGGTGCGGTCTTATGACCTCACCCATCGAGAAGGGAAGAGGTCCCGAGAAGGGTTGGGTCCCTAACTTGGGTCCAGAGAACGTACGTCCGTCTAAGAAATGGACGATTCGGTGGTCCCTTCGGGATTTTTCGTGTCAATATGATTTTTCATATCAATATGAGGTTAATTTTTTTTTTTTTGTTGGATTTTATTTTATTTATTCATCTGTCTTAGACAAGGAATGAAAAGATAAACAAAATCTCTTGATTCATCGTTTAAGGTGTCCACCACAGTTTCCGTTACGAGGACCGACGTAAACTGGTAGTCTCCGGATGTCTGACTGAAGATTCTGACAAATGAGTTGTTCTACGGGTTTCTATTTGTTTGACTAACGAAACCTTCGAGAACTAAGTAGTTCTCGGTCCAGAAGTAGAAGTCCGGATATCGAAGTGCCGGAATTGTACCTAACGTCGTCGAGGTCCGTAGTACTAGGGTAACTTTCAATAATCTTGTGTTAAAGAGGTCCCGAAAGGGAGGAAATTAAATAATAAAAAAAATTAAAAATAAAAATGAAATAAAATGAAATGTTATGACATAACCAAAACGGTATGTAACTGTACTTAGGTGGTGCCCACATGTACTTAATTTTTTAGGGTTAGACTTACACGGAGGTCGTGTAAGGGGAATTAGAGAGGAACTTGTTGTGGGTGAGGATTTGGTTAGTGGCTGTGTCTCTACATAGTAGGAGTGTCTACCGGGTGTTTTAGTGTCAAGTAGTAAACCCTTACGGTGAAAAATGGTTATTGGTCCTCTAGTTAGTCGTGTCTATTTTGTTAAAATGATAAAGTGGGACTGATTGTCTTACAATCACTTTTTGTCATGAATGTTCCTTATTTTAAGTAACAATCTTCACCTCCGTCGCTACGGAGTTATGACTTCCCTAAGGTTATACCTGGTCCCTAATTTGTCGAACAAAAGAGTGACCAATAGGGTAAATCAAGAAAATTGTGGATACTCTCCGTCTATGACAATAAGGTTTAAATCTTTTGACCTGTTATTTTAAGTATTAATTTGAGGGGATTTTAATTCTTGAATAAATAGTTAGAGAAAATTTTGTGGTAAGTTGAAAACAAGAATGATTTTAGAGTCCTGTAGACTTGACGTACTTTTTCATTCCTTTAAAATTTACTCTATTTTACTTTAAATTCGCTTTTTTAATTCTTTTAATTACAACTGGTATTAGGGTGGTGAGTTGTTCTCTACAAAAAAGGTGTTACAACGTAGTATAATGGTTAGAATAAAAGATTCTATTTGTACGTATCGGTCAATATATGCCAAAAATTCAGACGAAAAGTGTGAAGTGTAGTATACCATTTACAAAAGGGTACGATACTAAAATTTCTATCCTACACATTACGGATATAACAATTTTTAGACACAATCGTTTGGAAAGGTTTATACATAAACACACTACTTGAGGGAGTGTGTTTTAGATACTTGTATAAAGAAAGAAAGGAGGGAAAGAAGGACGGTAGGGGAGAGGGAAGGTGGAAGGGAGGAAAGTCTGTCTTCAGACTTGTTTAAATGGAATGTTTCCATTTCTGTGGATAACTTTATAAAGTGTAGTTCACTATGATGGTGGGTAGCGTGAGACGGAAATTATTACGACTATGATATTACTTTTAATGACGATTTAACAATCTTGGTTATTTTCGAATCCAAAAGACATTTATTAAAACGGGTCTACCATCTAAGTCGGTAGGGATCTCTACGTCTCCCTTGGTTCCAGACTCTTAACAGTGTCCTCCGAACGGAACTCGACTTCATAAACGTTACGAACCCAATAGTCCGTCCTCGAAATACCCTTTAGGTGAGAGAGGGAGAGAGTGACGACTGGAGAAATCCCTGTAGAGGACACGAAGGGGGCCTCTTCCGTTACCGTTGGGGTGAGGTCATGAGAACGACCCTTTTAGGGTACCCGCCTCCTCCGACCATCCGACGTCAGGTACTCCAGCGATTCTCAGCCTGTACTGCCTCGCTGAAGGGAAAGTGAAAAGTGAAAGTACGTAACCTCTTCCTTTACCGTTGGGTGGGGTGACAAGAACGGACCTCTTAGGGTCCCTGCCGCCTCGGACCACCCGACGGTAGATACCCCAGCGTGTCTCAGCCTGTGCTAATTTCACTGAATCGTCGTCGTCGGACACGAAAGGACTATACCGGTTGGTGTGTCTTGTTTCCCGGAACCGATAGAAGTGAAAGGTCCGTCACCATGACCGTCCCTAGTACTCAGGGTGTGGGTTGGAACGTTGTGGACCGGAAGGGAGTAAAGGTGGACAAAAAGAAAGGGTTTCCCATATCTAAGACGACACGACGAAGGTGAAGATCAATTACCTTAATCGTCTAGTAGGGAAGTAAATTACATCGACGAGTTTGTTGGGACCGTTTTTGTATTTTTGGTTCTACAGACGGTGAGGGGAGGAGAGGGAAGTTTTTTCGTAAAATTAACCAGATCCCATCCTAGACTCGTACCCACGCACTCACACATACATACACACATATATGTCAAATAACGATAATAAATATATCAATTAAACGATAAAATATATAATAATATATATGTGCTTTCATTTTCACTTCAGTGAGTCAGTACAGACTGAAAACGCTGGGGTACCAGACGTCGGATGGTCCGAGGAGGGAGGTACCCTAAGAGTGTGTGTGTGCGACTTATATCTTTTTACCGTCTCTACTTGACAAACGTCCCGTCTTTATGTCTACTTCTACGTCTCTTACCCGTTCTCATTACCTCACCCAACGGTCAAGGAAGAGGTCCCCTAGAAGGACTGGGTCCCTAACTTGGGTCCAGAGGACGTAAGGTCCGTCTGCGAAATTGAAGACTCGGTGGTCCCTTCGGGGTATATAATACATATGTATACACACACACACGTATATATATATATATGTGATATGTATGATATGCATACATATGTATATATATCAAATAACGACGGGGTACCCTAAGTTTTCCGTTCGTCCCAACTCTTGATGACTCTTGTAGGAGTGACGTGAGAGTACTACTTTTTGAGTAAAGTCAAGTGTGGTGACCTGTGGGGAGGGACGACTACTTCCACGGGTATAGGTGAGGGGACGTGGCGGTGGGAAGAATCATAACAAACGTGAAAGTCACCCGTGGATGAGCGGAGGTAATGTACGAGATAGGTTGGAGGGAGAGTTTTATCGGTGAAAGTGTAGATTGTCCTTATCTCTTGTATACACAGTTTGTTAAGCAGGGGTGGGAGGTGGCAATATTGGGTGAGGAGAGGGTTAGGAGGGGTAGAGTCACTCACTACGGTGGTGGGGCGGAGAATGAGTCCTGTCTTTACCTCCTCCCTCAGAACTAAGTAAGGGGGGTAGAAAAGAAGTGTCTCCAGGAAGGTTAGTGAAAGTGAAAGGTTAGACATCCCGTGTGGGTCAGGTTGTCGTGTAGTGTGGGTGGTGTGGACAGAGGTGAGGTCAGATTCGACGAACCTAGAGAACCGACCTGGTGACGTTACCGGAAGAGTAGACAGAGGACAGAGGTTGACGTCCGGGACCTTACGTCGAGGTGTGTCGTAGGTCTTCCTGTATGTGCAGTGTGCATAGTCTTGGAAGGGATGGAGGTGGGTGGGACCAAACGGTAGTGTTATTACCTCAGGTGCGAGGAATTCACCGAATGAGGCAGAAAGAGAGGGTGAAGTACGGGATGGTAAGAATTTGTATAAGTACTACGGTCGTTTTGTCCGGTGACAAGACAGGGAATTCTGGGCACTGGAAATAGAAAAAGAGACTATGTGAAGACAGGGTCCATAGTGTTATGAAACCAAGAAGAGTGAACCCTGGGTCGAGTCGATACTGCTGTAGTCGTTTCCGGAGGGACTTGTGGATATATTTAAGTTTGAAGGATAGGATAGTGGGACAAGGCGTAAAGAGGTACAGAGTGACCATCTTTGATAGAATACATACACAAGGATATCCTTAGGGGACGATCTTACGAAGTCTCTCAGTTACGAACCTCGTCAGAAGTAGGAATACCGTCGGGTCCTCGGTCGACGGATTTTCTCGTAGTCCGTTTACGACGACGACGATTCAGCGAAGTCAGTACAGACTAAGACACG
Source organism: Capra ibex (assembly GCA_006410555.1). Taxonomy (NCBI): domain Eukaryota; kingdom Metazoa; phylum Chordata; class Mammalia; order Artiodactyla; family Bovidae; genus Capra; species Capra ibex. Next base: position 8,922,078 of record SJYO01035988.1, read on the forward strand.
TTGGGGTTTCTACCGTCGGGTGGTCCGAGGGGGCAGGGACCCTAAGAGGTCCGTTCTTATGACCTCACCCAACGGTAAAGGAAGATGTTACGTACGCACGTACGATTCGGTGAAGTCAGTACAGGTTGAGACACGCTGGGGTATCTACCGTCGCGAAGAGTCAGGTGTCCTAAGAGATCCGTTCTTGTGACCTCACCCAACAGCAAAGGAAGAGATTAGTCCATTTGTCATCCACGAATTACACGACACGCACATGGGTCAGTAAGTCAGTACACGTTGAGAACCACTGGGGTAACCGACATCGGGTGGTCCGAGAAGACGGTACCTTAAAAGGTCCATTCTTATGGCCTCACCATTCTTATGAACAGTAAAGGAGGAGGTCCCCCAGCAGGTTAGGTTCCTAGTTTAGGACACAGAGGATGTGACCCCCTAAGAAGAGTGGTGACTCGGTGGTTTTTTCGGGTCTCTCGAACTATTCAGTAACGTTTTACTTCCTAGAGCTATTCTCGACACTCCTTCTCCTCAGTCCGTACGAACGAGTACAGTGATTGACCTTTTTTTTTTTTTACGGGTCCACCACGGTCACCATTTCTGGGACAGAAGGTTACGTCCTCTGTATTCTCTACGCCCAAGTTAGTGACTCCGTCTTTCTAGGAGACCTCTTCCTTTACCATTGGGTGAGGTCATAAGAACGGACCCTTTATAGTACCCGTCTCCTCGGACCGTCCGATGTCAGGTACCCCAATGTTTCTCAGTCTGTCCTGACTTCATTGAATCCTGTGTTGAATAGACTTGTGTGAGTAAGGGGGAATCCGGTACTATTTGTAAAAAATAGTGTGGTACAAAGTGATATTTGTCTTCTTTTGTTTCGGGATTTCACAGAGAGAGACCTTTCATTTAGATGATGATATGAGTCTAAAAAAAAATTCTAAAATACACGTTTTCTCCTTTTACTTTTCTTTAATTTTTCAGTTACTCTGCTTACAATCGAAAGAGAGCTATATATTTAGTAGAAGAAAATTAGAGTCGTTTAATTTAGGACGAATTATCAAACGTCTTAGATAGTTCTATACGAAACCTTTTTTACGAAACCTTTTCACAAGAAATGGGTCGTGCTTCTTAGCCAAGAACTCTTGTTAGTGGGACTTCTCTTCACCGTCCTCTGTCCCATCACTCTTTTACTCTCTCTCCCGAGAAGTGAGAAGTCTTCGTGTAAAGGAGAAGTCGAACACAAATCACACAGTCTTTAACTCTGTAGTCCCTAACTGTGTCTCGAGTCAAAGTTTGTCTCGTAGGGTGTAAAGACCCCGTTAGTGTGACTTTCCCGTACGACAAACTCAGACGGAAAGAGTTTCCGACTCCTTAAGTACAGGTCTACGGACCTTTAACTATCAAAAGCTCAGTTGTTGGTAACACCCTAAATTTAAAAATGGCGTAGTAAGAGAAGAAGAGATGCCACGAAAGGTCGAACTCAAAACGAAAAGTTTGATAGTCAAGGATGTATGTCCTACGTTATAGGGTTTTCCTTTTGTAGTAAACACTGTATGTAGTACAAACCAGAGAGTATTACTGAAGTTAAACGGGGTTAAGAGCATATAGGTTTGTAGGAAACCGAAGGTTATGCATTTAATAGGTAGACACGTCGTGGAAGTAAACATTCTAGCTGACATCGAGACATTGCACGATTTTACATTGGTAATAAGGTCCAAGAAGAAGAAAAAACAGGAGACTCATATTGACGAAATGTTACGACATCAAAGACGACATGTTACTTCTCTTAGTCGAGATACGTATGTACATTCAGAGGGAGAATCTGAGGGGAGGGTATAGGGGTGGGGTCCAAAGATCCAGTAGGGTCTCGCGACTCGACTACTCGAGGGACGAAACGTGTCATCCACGGGTGGTAGATAAAGTGTGTACCGTCACGTATATACAGTTAGGGTACAAGGGTTAAGCGGGCGGGAGGGGTAGTGGGGTACGGGTGTTCAGATAAAAGATACGGGCTCAGAGATAAAGACGGGACCTTTCTCCGGGTAGACACGGTAAGTAGATCCAAAGTGTATATACGTAATTGTATGCTATAAACAAAAGGAGAAAGGTTAAATGACGTGAGACATACTGTCTGAGATCCAGGTAGGTGTGGGGATGTTTACTGGGTTAAAACAAGGAAAAATGGCGACTTATTATAAGGTAACTTATATAAGCATATGGTACAGAAGAAATAGCTAAGTAACCAACCACCTGTAAATCCACCGAAGGTACAGAACCGATAACATTTATGACGACGTTACTTGTAACCCCACGTACTAATGAAATCTAAATACCAGAAGAGTCCCGTATACATGTCATCACCCTAACACCCAGTTTACCTTAAAAAGTCAAAAAATTCCTTGGAGGTACAAGAGGTATCACCGATATAGTTTAATGTAAGGGTGGTTGTCACATTATCCCGAGGGAAGAGAGGTGTAGGAAAGATAGTAAATAGTAAACATCTGAAAAACTACCACTGGAAAGACCGACCATACTCCACTATGGAGTGACATCAAAACTAAACGTAAAGAAGTTATTAATCACTACAACTCAGTTGAAGACTTATACTCCTTTGACTGCCTGAAGTAGTTCGAGTCTTTAGGTCATCCTCCGTTTTGAACTTGGGTTAGAAGGTTTGAATTGTAGGTGGTGATAAAGAGGTCCTGTGTGTGCGTGTGTGCACGTCTGTCTGATGTTTAGTGTAGTAATTCTCACATTATACTAGTTTTCTTTTTCTTATTGATAATTTACGTAGGATTAAGATTAACGACTAAAACTTGGATTAATCTACCATTATCTTGGTCCATCACCTTTTGTTTTGTTCTTCAATTGTAGGTGTAATTTACCGTAGGCTTTTGATCAGGTAGTCTAATTTAACCATCAAAGGGAAACCTATCGACTTCAATTTTGACGACTGCCATAAACTTGGCTAGTAGACTTATACGAATAGACAGTTAAATCTCCACAGTAGTCTTAAATAGTTAGACAATGTATTGTAAAAACTCAAAAAATTACAGTTTTTTTTGTGTTACACTGCAGTATCTGCGATACGGTTGAACGGAACTAGAATTTTGATATTTTGAGTTTCCTGTCTAAACAGTTATTAGTCGTTTCGGAATTGTCTAAGTCTACAAATTAGGGTTAGTTTACTTAGTTACAGAAGAAACTCACAATCCCTATGTGGTCTCTTCCCCGTAGAGTCGGACTGTTTAGTCACGTCTTTTAACCTTGTACCTCAGAGGGACGAGGAGTACCTCTTCTGACTCGGTTTCCCTTCGTCTACGGTTTTTTCGTCCCCCATGTTCTACGACCGGACCGGGACGAGGAAGAGTCCACCGAGAGGAAGATATTACACTGTGGACTTTTGGATCACAGTGAATCACTAAACTACGAGTGGGTGGAGAGGCGGTGGGGACCTCGCGTGACCCAAAGGTACCGTGAATAATTGCCCGTGTCGTCATCCGACCATCGACCTCCGTCACCGACAGTTCTCCGGGTCCACGTTTCGTCTACTGCGGTGAGAAGGGACCTTCGACTCGGAGTAGAGGTCGAGGTATAGGTGTGGTACTTCGTCTTCTCTCCTGTCCTTTGTAATGACACGGCTCGTGACTTCTACAGGACCTGTCCTGTCCGTGCTTTTCCCGCCCCTATTACGGGGTCGTACAGAAGTGAGTTCCTCTTTCAACGTTAAATTCGGGAGACCTGAAAATCTTTAACAATAAAGACTGGATACACGCAGACACATAAATCCGAACACAAGAAATAGTCTTAGAATGATCGATACATTCAATTACAAATGATGTCGGTGGAACCCGAGGGGTCCACCGAATTACCATTTCTTAGTGGACGGTTATGTTCTCTGTGTTCTCTGTACCCAAGCTAGGGACCCACCCCTTCTAGGGGACCTCATCTTTTAGGGTGAGGCCATAAGAACGAACCTTTTAAGGTTCGTGTCTCCTCGAAGTGTCCGATACCAAGCACCCCAATGTTTCTCAGTGTGTGCTGACTCGCGTATACGTGACTATCCAATTGTATGTCCAATTGTAAATCGGTTTATTGGGTTCCCCGATACCGGGGATTCCAGTGAATCAGTTCTTGTCAACGTGAAATAAGGAATAAACGACTGCGGAAAACTACTTTTGGTACTCTGTCACTGGATGGAAGAGAGATGTTGTGATAAGGGTCCAAAATTCCCCCCCCCTCCGAAACAATAGTGTAATGTGGTCCGTAGAAGCCATGAAGACCAGGAGTCGTAAAGGGTCGTCGTAGGAGGCGACCCTACTTCGGGACTTACTACGTCTCTCCGTAGACCGGTATGTCACATACGTCTGTCCTTTCCGGACCCTTGGAGAGGTAACTTTAAATGAAGGCAAAATTATCGAAAGATTTTACAAATGAGAGTAAACATTAACGTTCTGTCTTTGGTCTTTACGTTCTGTCTTGTGGTTCTATGAGAAAATTTTGGAAGGAGAATACGTCTGTGTCTCTCGTCTGAACACCTGGGTCACTCCCCTCCTCTTCCGTCCTGTTTGACTCTTTCATCGTACTGTAACGTGCTCGTACATATTTTGTCTGTCCATAAAAGGTCCTTCGACGACGTGTCGGTTCTTCGATTCAGACCACGAGACACTACTGGATCTCCACACCGCAGCCCCACCCCTCCGAGTTCTCCCTCTCCTATATACATATATGTGTGTCGATTAAGTGAAACAACATGTCGTTTTTGGTTGTGTTACGACATTTCGTTAATGTGAGGTTAAAGATTTTTAACTTTGTTTTTTTATTTTGATAGGACAACCGTTTCCCAAAGAAGCAACCAACCAAACAAAATAACAGTTACTATACAATTGTGGATGTTCTTTCCTCCCGTCCTCAATACCTTTCTTACCCGGAAGACTGTGTTATTACCGTCGTCTTACTAAACAAGGTAAAAAGACCTACTCTTAAGTTCTTAAATCTTACTTATACATTCCAAAACAACAACAACAAAACGAAACAAAAAACGACGTATATATAACCGGTTTTCAAACGTTAGGTAGACACCTACAAGTCCCGTCTATAAAAATATATTATTTCTGTTTTAATCTTGTTTGGTGTAAGAGTTGTCCACTATTCGAGTAATATAAAAATATATAGGTATATGTAGGTGTGTCTTGGTAATGTCTATCTCAAAATCCATGAGATTTTATCCTTACAAAATTTCACCTTTTTCTGTCGACTTTCTCTTGATCTCATATTAAAGTAAAAACTTTTTTATAATCAGAGTATCAGTTGTTTTTCTATTGTTATGAACAGAATCGGACCTACTATCTTGATTCAACTGAAAATAAAAGGAGAATGAAGAATATAAAAGATTTAAAGATATGACTTTACGGAATAAATTTTTACTCCTTCCACGAGATTCTATTTCTATTTTATAATTATGATCGGTGGAGTAAATTTTTACTCCTTCCACGAGATTCTATTTCTATTTTATAATTATGATCGGTGGAGTTCAAACTTAATGTACAGTGAGACTAACAGCGCCGAGTCTCGATACGAGATTGTCCTACCTGCCTTGGTGTAAGACCATAATTTTACAGGTACGGTTGGTTGTACAGTCCTTTATTAATTACGGAATGTAAATCTGTGTAAACATTATAACGAAATCTTTATGTTGAGGATCACGAGACACGAACATTGTGAGTCGTTGGTTCTTAAGACAAATTAAGTCCCTCTTTCCATAACACTCAGAAAGACCTTGACCTAATTAAATGAATATGAAGGTTTCTTTATAAGACACACACAGTGATTGAGGAGGTCCGGAGGAATATGGAGATAAGTACTGTAGACAAATAAAAAGGTACATATAGATGTATGTGAAACGTCATTGTCTGGATATCGACCGATGGTTCGAGATGTAGACAGTCCCCTTCCTATTCCTTAAGATTTCAACCTTTGTTCGTTTTAAGGGACCTGAAATCCTACATTAGTTCAGTGTGGATACGTCGTGTGACTTTATACCCCCAAAGATTTACGAATTGATGTTTTATAGGGTGGGGGTTTTTTGGGACACTCATATGTACGTACACATATACACACTCTCGTTCTCTCTTACACTCGACCCCCATTCCGTCTTCTCTCGGTCGTCTTAATCATTGAGTTTTTAAGGTGATTATAATAGTAGAGTCCAAATATTGTACCGGAGTCCCTTAAAACCAGTGTTCCTCTGAACTCCTTATAGAATTGGCTATAGGAGTAAATGTCTTCTTAGACTCTAAGTGATTCACTCCTCAGATGGGACTCCAGAGTTTGTTGATTTCCGTCGTCGTCTGGAGGTAAGGATTTCGTCCAGGTCACCGGACGGATAACCCGGAATTAATGAAAAGAGGGTAACTTCTGGTGAGAAGATTAATAGAATAAAAGGAACCTTCGTTTTTTTTTTTTTTTTTCCATTCTTAATTGTTCTCATAAGTTCCCATTCTGAGAGGGATCCGAGGTGTCTTTCCGAAGTAGTCCAAGAAACGCACCACCTGGTAGTGTGTCTTCACCATCTGATCCATATGTCTCTAAGATGTTCGGACCTATTCGATATTTGAAGGTCCAGGAAGGAATCTACGGACTCTATCCGACATGACGATACGGTGTCACGATGGGTGTGGTTTGGAATCTACCATGACATCCGGTACGTGACTTGTCGAAAGGAAGAAACTTAGAGAGAGAGGGTACCCTGTCCCGTTGTTGAGAAAAAGTAGTTTTCGTTTTTACAAGATCTTGTAAGTTTGTCGGACTAAAAGGACCGTCCTTTCGTAGAGATAAACCCCTTACAGGTCTCCAAGTTGACTACCTTACGTTGACTGTTAATTTCCCAATTCACCTGAAGGGTCGTGACTTCACTTCTCATTAACTACCTTGTCGATCCCATGTGGACGGTTTTACGTCATAAACATTAAATGAACATATGTTAAGTAGGGTACAGAGTCTCGACTATAGACCTTCTTTCTTTCGTCAAGATCGTCCCCTTTACCTACTAAAGTGACCTGTTTTATTCCTACAGACCCCTTTCCACTCTTTCAATGTACCGTTTGAAGTCGTTTCACAAACTCAAATCTTCATGGTGACCGGTTTCTAGTGGGAAGAGGTACCAGACGAGTGTTTCTCTGAGAGGACGTCGTATTTCTCGAGGGACTGACCGTTAAATTAAGTTAAAAGTGTTACCCTACGTCATGTATTTCTGCCAGATATGGGTCGTTAATTTCAGAAGGTTGGGATTGTGAATCTATACGTCGATAAAATACTGTTGGTCCTATTCTTCTGTGTACAAGTGACACCTGTTGCAAATCGTTAACATGATATGTGACGCCTCATGTTCTTTCGACTCTCAACGCTTAACCTAGATACGATTGTCACAGAGGTAAAAACATGTACACCTACTCTCTCTCTTTTACGTTTGTGACACTATTCTCAATCAAAACTTTTTCTTTAGATATATAAAAAATTTTTCGGATATTCCGAAACGAGACTATTTTAGTAAAATTACAAACGAATTATAGGTAGAAATTATAGACACGAGTCTACAAAATTTAATAACGTAGGATCGTCGGTTCAGGAATGGCAACCATTGTGGTAAAAATTTTTAATTAGTTTCCAAAGTTTGACATTTGTTTAAAACTTTCAAGGAGGGAAGGAGGTGAGGTTTTTTATGCTTGATGATAACGAGGTTCGGCTCAGTTGATCGACTTTCCGTATTTGGAGAGGAACGGTAAGTTCTTCTATTACCAAGTCTGCGGTCAGGGGTGTCTTAAATCTACGTGTTTCGAATAGTCTTCCAGGGTCCGTCTTCCTTCAACACGAATCGTTCGTTATACAAGATGACCTGGAAAGGAGAGATCCCAATTGTAAAAACACAATACATCAGTAAATCTTCATTATCTCGAGAAATCTGAAAATATTGTGAGTCGGTGAACGTCACGTAACATCCTTTGTCGTGAAGTAATAAATAGTATTTAATGAGTCTCGCCGAGTACTACTTTCTGCTCGTAGTCACACCATCGTGTCTTCCAGTGACTCTTCGAATGTTTTGGTTTACTATTTCCCCTTTGTGTTTAAACTATGACTGAAACAATGTCGAAACGACGGAAGGAAAGCTGCTAGAGAAGACTAGTTTATGTGTTTCTGGAGTTGTTTATTGATTTTAAAAATTCTTTTCAATGGAAATAGATCCAGTTTTTTTATTTCACTTTTATAAGGTTCGTTTATTGTGATCATACACAGTCGACCGAAATAATATTTGCAACTGTAGTCACTTTTAATAGACTAGTCACTCTAGTCGTCTCTATGGTGACCGAGAATTATGATTAAATTGTAAATGTGAATTTGTGTCACAATATCGGGGAGATAGACCATCGTTCCTCGTCGGTTTACTCGACCGGTCTCACTACTTAGACTAAGATTAGGTTTCAAGAAGAAGTACCACTTGTTCCACTCCTCTGTGTTGAATAAAATCGACAGTTATACATCTATTGGTCTACATCAAGGACTTAGATGTTATCTTCGATGGACCATCCGGTCATCCCGTTCTCGGAGTGTAATGTCGGTAGGAAGGAGCCCCGAGGGCTCCGTAGCAACGAGTGAGTCGGGAGTGATACCCGACTCACGTGCGTCCCTTGGTCGTCACGAGACGGAAAACTTCCGGTATGTCACAGTCATCACGAGTTAGGGGTTTCCACGACTCACCGAAGACCTTTCTCCTGGAGTCTACCCTAGTCTCCCCGTCGTACCGTTAGTTAAGTATCTCTTCAAAAAACGGAGGTCTTTTAGACTTCAGTGTCCAATTAAATCCACTCCGTCATCTTAGTTCGTCTAGGAGAACATTAAGAGGAACACAGAGGTGAACGTTTAAAAATCTATGAACTTTCGATAATAAAACCCAATTTAGATCCCGACACAACTACACTGAGACCTTTTTTTGATTTGTAAAATTGTGTGTGGTTAAGATGACTAAGAACGTCGTGAAACATCTCCGTCACCTTACTTCAGTTATGAATTTGTCTAAGTCTTGATCAGTTCCTGGGATAGATTTACTGTACCCTGTTTAATCGGAACCTCTTAGAAATGTTACACGACAAACAGGGAGGGAGATTCGGTAGGATCTCTGTGACATGGAACACTTTAATTGTGTCTAATAACATGGTAAGGAACTTGGTTGGGACTGACACTGAAGGGTCCCATCGAATCGACGACGACGACGACGATTCAGCGAAGTCAGCACAGGCTGAGACACACTGGGGTATCTGCCTTCGGGTGGTCCGAAGGGGTAGGGACCCTAAGAGGTCCGTTCTTGTGACCTCACCCAACGGTAAAGGAAGAGGTTACGTACTTTCACTCTTCACTTTCACTTCAGCGAGTCAGCACAGGCTGAGAATCGCTGGGGTACCTGACGTCAGATGATCCGAGGAGACAGGTACCCTAAAAGGTCCGTTCCCATGACCTCACCCCACGGTGACGGAAGAGACCTATCGGATCGATTCAGGAGAGTTTGGGAGGGAGGTTTAGTATGGGACGGGATTCCTTTTCTACTCCGACAAAGTAATTAAGGTTCTCCGGTAGAAACGGGTGGTCCGGTCTGTGTGTCTACATTTCGGTCAACAATGAAGGGAAATTTCATCATTGGACGAACAATTACTGGAAAATGAAGGGACCGGAGTGAACCGAAAAAAAGACGGTTCTGTGAGAGGGAACTTTGATGGATCCAGATGGGACTAGTCACGAAAGACTTTCCTAGAGTATATAAAGAGTCAACCTTAGCGTATGAAGTGAATTAATAAGCGATCTCATATTCAACACTGGAGCTGTGTTAGTATTTACTTCTAGTACTTAATCGAAAGGGTACGTAGAGTATAAGATACGACCGTCTGGACATATTTCGGTGAGAATCTTTGTTCGTACCGAATGTACACATTCTACCGACTTTTCACCCCATTACATACGACATAGTCTTTGTGAGGACCATACCTACTTTCTGTTAGAATATGTTATATTTGTATTCCATAGGTAGTCTTTCTGAATTTAATTTTTCCTCGTAGAGATTCCGTAGAGTGATTCGGTTCTGCGATTCTTGTTTCCTTCGACGACTCCGGTCCTTCTGGGAGAAACGGAAATGATCTGACACTGTACGCGTTGTTTGTACCTCTCAGTGTTAGACGACAGATATTTACCCTGTTGGGTGTGCAAGTCCAGACCCCTATACTTCACAACCAGTTTCCTTACAAAACTTTCTACGGAAAATATGTTAGTTCGAACATGACTACATATGTTTTTCACGTGTTTAGTATTGGTACGTCGAACTACTTAACACCACTTGTTCGAGTGGACGCTGTAATCATAGGACTAGTAATTATAAAAGGGTTATGGGGGGTTTAGGGTATAGAACTCAAAGGAAGGTCAGTGATAGAACTGAGGATTACAAATTATAATATATGTGTCTTAGTGAAAAACAAGAGAAAAACGAGTGGTTTCATAACTATAAACACTCGATAGAATTTTCTGAGACTCGTGTTGAGTACTAGTTTAATTTCTGGTCCACAGGATGTTTAGTGGAGATAAGTGACCGGATACCTTGACAAGATAGGCATCTGTTGGTGGATTGAAATGGTACACTTATTTGTGGTAAACTAAGTAACTCGCCTAATGTCATAGGTTAATTCGCAACTTACCCAGTAGGGTGGACAATCATACACTGGATTCAGGAGAGAATGTTCTAGGTCACGATGTTTAATCGGAAAAGTAAAAGGACAGTAAAGTAGGAATTTTATCTAGTCCATTAACCAATCATATGGGGTTTAACCAACTATAGATATCCAATATAGGTAGGAATCGTTATGATGATTTCTGACTGGTTGAAACCGTTCGAAGTTTTCGGTAATTCATTATACCATTTTGATAGTGAAAAAAATAGGAATATTCTAGTTCCGATTATTAGGTTCCAGGTCCCATTCTGTGACGGAAGTTATTCCGTAATAAGGGGTATTCGTTACTTTAAACGAACATAAAGAGGTGTAGACGTGAAGTGTCGTCGAGTCGAGTCTGTTGTGAATTTGCGACTGTAGTAGTTACTTCTGTGTTTGAGAATCTGATCTTGTTTAGAAATGTCTTGGTACTGGTTATTAACTTAACTAAGTACCTAAAATAAGAAGTGAAATAGTTTTCGAATTATTGAAGATTAATCTCTCTATTAAGTACTGGTAATTTCTTTTGAATCTTTGACGTCGTTTCATGTTATTTAATTTACTGGAAAGATAAGGTGTTAGGTCTTTAGTAATCGTAATTGTCAAGACATATGAAGGGAACTAATGTCAATGATAAATAATTTAGATAATAATTATTAACTATATCGAGATATATTGACCGTAGAATATATTAAAAGATGGGGTTTCCAAGTTATAAAAGGTTATATAAATTTTGTTGATTTTTGTGTTAAATTACCGAAACATTTAGATAGTGTACCCATTTCATTTTAAATAGAATAAAGAAAATAAACATGGATTTTGAATATCTACATGTAAGTGAACGGTTTATACACCAATACCATAAGTTTCGAAAAGGGACTGATTTAAAACCAATGGAAAGAACACTTTTTGGTATGGAGTTTGTAGATGACTCCTTAAGTGACTCGTTACTCTTCAATTTCGACGCACATTTTGTTAGGTTCACGTATAAAGAACACTGTATACATAAAAGAGAATTTGAACGGGTGTTAAATAAGTTGTTCGTAAAAAATTCATTGAAGAGAAATACCTCGCATAGGTTTCATCAGTTGGATCAAGATTATCTTTGGTGTTAATTAAATATCGAAACGTATAACAAATTTATGTAATGGATTAATGTCATTGTTCTTGTTGGTCGTATTTATCCAAACACTCCTCGATTATATGTTGATTGTGCACCATTTATATCGAGTAAAGAACTTCCGTCTTCGGGATGGTCGACACCTGCAGGTCGTAATTTTCCCCCGTGAACAGTCAAAAAATTATGTCTTCCCTCAGAGTATGTCTTTTGAGTTAATTTACCTTAAGTCAGTTCTGTCACAAATTATATTTGTAAAGATATGGGGTAAAAGTGAAAAGATAGGGTCTCCGATCTAAAACAGTGGTACGACTATTTTTGAGAACCAATTGTCATTCAAACCCATTCGTTAGAGTAAAGGAGAGAAGAATTTCTTACGTCGACAGGAAGAATCAGATACCCTAAGTAAGTGTCAGAAACGCTAAAACTGTTGTGTCCGAAGGACTGTGATGGCGTGAGGATGGGAAGTCGTATTTTTGAGGGGCCACCGAGTCTACCATTTCTTACACGGGTGTTACGCCCTCTGGACCCAAGGTAGGGACCCAACCCTCCTATGGGACCTCTCCCTTACCGTTGGGTGAGGTGATAAGACCGGACCCTTCAGGGAACCTGTTTCTCCTCGGAGTGTCCCCAACGTTTCTCGACCTGTACTGACTCGCTAATTCTGAAAGTGAAATGGCAAGACGTATCGATAGACTTCTAAGACATTGAACTAACATCATGAACTAGATAAAGACAAAAGAAAAATGCTCAAACGTTTTCATCCTTTAGGGTTAGTAAAAAGTAAAATTGAGAAGTCCTATAAACAAGAATCCCTAGGAACCATGTATCGTTTCAGTTTGTTCGTTCATTACTAACCTAGGTCAACAACCATGGGAACCGTCTGGTAGTTCCAGAGTGGTTTGAAGAATCATTACGTCCGATCAGTTACCACCCATGGAACGTCCTATCAAGGTCCTCCCTTAAGTCTACGAGACACCCTTTGTGACATATACGCGTTGTAGGTCATAAATGAACCATCCCATCCATAAAATTCGGAGTTCCGATAATGAGGTTTCCGAGGGTCTGTGTAAAGGTACCCGGTGAGAGTCGTATGTTACGTCATTGATGACGTTAGTTTTCGTTCAAATCTCACTCGTCTCTTCTTTTAAAACCGATGTAAAGTCCTTCGTCTCTTTATTTCAGACATTGATAAAAGACAGTAGCAAGATAACTTAGTGGATGTTCGTCGGTATCCTCCTTTACTCTCAATTCTAGTTCGTTCTCTTCAAATCTCCTTGTGTAAGAAATAGAAAAGACTTTATGTAGGATTTAAAGAGGAACCTGACCTTTGGTCCCGTTAAAGAGACCAATGTTTTCAAGGGAAATGATATCGTTTCTTGTCCATACTCGTCTATACGGTAAATGCGTCAATTTTTACCGTTTACAGTGATCGATACTCGATTTGTGAACTTTCTCTATTACTCGTATCTATATAGTTGGGACATAATTACAGAATCCTAAACCTCACCCTTCTCCAATGGACATTTTACTAGAAGGGTACAAGGACTAAAAAGTTTTGGGACGGTGAATGCATACAGGATCCGTTTAATATGTTGGTTAGATTCGGGTCGAGTTAATTGGACGTATTGAGTCTATTAGTCTGATCCGATGTCCAGATCTACTACTAGAAAGTTAGGAACAAAGTTATTTGTATATTCTGTTTTATCCATTTCACACTTGGGGGGACCGTGTGTCATTTTAAGGTGTTTACTGTCTAGATCAACAAGAATGGATATAAGAGTTCGGGGAAGATTCTGACTCTAAGACAGTTCCGTAGAGAGGGTAAAAATTTTCATTTTAAGTTTCGTGTCTTTAGTTAATCTCAGGCGAGGGTTTTACTACTGCCTCACTAAAAGAGAATCACTTTAAGATTGAGGGACCGTTAACTGACCTTCTCGTCCGGTCACCAGTATACATTAGTACCTTCCCATAGAATCCTTCATCCGATTATACGACTTCTTAAGAATAGTTTACGAATCGTATTTTTAAGAGAAGAGTGAGTGTCTAAATCTTTCTTGAATACCAATGGTCTGTCCCTTCCTACTCCTTTTCCCTGTCAATTCCTCAAAACTTAGTTGTACATGTGGGACGATATAAATTTTACCTATTCGTTGTTCCAGGATGACATATCGTGTCCCTTGAGACGAGTTATTCTACACCGTCGTACCTACCTTCCCCTCAAACCTCTCTTACCTATTTACTTATATATACCGACTCAAGGAAACGACAGGTGGACTTTGACAATATTGTAACAATTAACTGATATGAAGTTGTATTGTATTTTTCGATTTTTCTTTTCAGAGAAGAGTATTAGGACCGATATTACATAGTGACGATTTCGTCAATACATCTAAGTCCTCTAAAGAAAAGAACGAGAATGTCATATATGACGTAGGTACGATGTGTGATAGTACAGATCCTTTTCAGGAGTTTCTGTTTTAGTAGTAACCTTCGACGATTTGAAGATAATAATTTGATTTAAGACTTAAGTCAAGCGTCCGAACAAAAACTGATCGGAGAAAAATACGGACCTTTACCGTTCGATACTAAATACATGTTAGTGGTTGGACAGAACTTTTTATTTCCGAGTCTTGTTTTTCTTCATTATGACACTTTATATTAAGTCCTACTTCAAAGGTTGTTTGTGTCTGAACTTCGTTCTACAAAAGTTTTACGATTATAATTTCAAGGGACTTCATGTTTTCGAGATAGATTTTCTCGAGAAACTACGCGTTCGTTGGGTAATTAGGAGACCTTGGATTTGGTGTTATTGAGGATTTAATTCTCCCCCTTCTCTTACGTAACGTCCGTAGTGTAGAAAAATGATTGCACGAGAGATTTAAGGTTTCTAAGTTACTGTTCTTCTGTCACACCCTTCCCGTAGGAAACAAAGTAGTTTTTAAAAGTCTTAAAACACCCAAAGTCCAAAGGTCTATTAATATTAAGTTATTAGAGAGGGTAAAAGAGAGTTTGAAGTCAAGGAGAAAACCTCTTTGTATACACGTTTTGTCTAATGTTCTGATAGATGGTTCGTTTCCTACTTTTTACCACCCAAGGTCAAACACAGATTCGAAAGTCCCACTAAGCTCCCTCTGAAGATGTGGTATAAGGTGACACACACGGTCCCGTCGTCTCTCCTTATGTCCTCTCTAGGTCCCCGTACGTCCGTATTAGTAGGGAGTGACATTGCCGTCTGAGGAGTTCCGTCCATCGTTTACTCGAGGTCGTAACGTCGACTTAAGTTACCAGACTACACCAAAACCTACTTTTATAGGTCGGATAAGTAAAAGGTAGAGACGACTGTATTTTTGTCATCTCATAAACGTCGAATATCCGAGAAAGTCTTCACCATATGCTTCGTCCAATAGTAGTAGTGGGGGAGTGGTAGGGTCTCCTTCTTCAATTTTAAGTCTCTCTAATTTGACCAGGAAACTCCAAGTGTCAATAGTGTCCTAGGTGCCGATGTCCCACAAAAAAAAACCTAAAAAAAAGAGAAGATAAGGTCTGAGACAATAGGGAGGGTCATTTCAAGGATTTTATATACCAGTACTGACTGAATGTAAATGTTATGATAATGGATGTTTCCTCTATGACAGGGTTGCGAATCGGTCGACCGACAGTGGTGAGGTCACATTGCTTGAACCAGTCCCGGTGCCGAGACACTCTTTTCAGGGTCGGTTGTTCGGTTGGACTTCCTGCGGACGTACGGAGACTTTGAAGAAAAACCCAACACACGAGTAGTTGTGAGTCACAGTCATTGTTTGGACAAGTACGGTCAACAAGAATGATATTAATACAATAAATCAATTCACAATACATTCGGTTACTGTATACTAACGTGTTTACTTTCTATTAACATCAAAGATAATTTAATATCGACTTACAAAACTTCTTTGAGGTTTACCTCTCAACGACCCCCCCCCCTCCTGTTCTTTCTTTTAAGAAACTTAATATACTCGTTTTTTTAACATTTTCTTTTTTTAAATTTCTTTGATATTTTCTAAGGGTCCCGTCCCCCTTATAATCTCATAGTCACTTTTTAGGTCAACTTTAAGGAAGTGGTCATAGAAACCTCTTCTTTGTTCATTAATCTTCTCATCGCATACCCTTTTTTTTTTTTCTATGATTCGAGTTTGATTCTCTATATTAAAAACAAAATTACGGATGTAGTTCCATACCCTCTTACTTACAACATATATAAACTTGAAAATTCGACTAAATTTCAAGATAAAAAGACCAAAAATTTGTTAATGAAAATATCTACAAAATGTAATTGGTTAATTGGTGGTCGTATCATTATGGGGTTAGTTGCATATTGTCAGTAATTTTATTTTAAATTTTACTTTTGTACTGTAATACTTTTGTTTCTTACCGATATTATCAAGTACAAGTTAAGATGTTAATTAACAAAATACCTGAGTCTATTGTCCATGACAGTTTTAGTCATACTAAACATGTAGTTAGACACACCCTGTTATTTACCAGTAATCACAAGGTATTTCAAAAAACTTAGAATTTTTTGGAAAAAATTAATTTTTTTATTTATGGTTCTGTCAAACTAATAGAGTCGACGTAGTTATCCATATTAAAAAAGGGAATTGAAAGAAATAGTTGGATCAGTTTGTACCGAATGGTTTTTCCAACTGAAAATTTTGTTGAACTTTGTTGTACCGTTCCAATTCGTATAGATTCTTTTAAAGAACATTACTGATGACGAATATGCTATTCGATTCCTTTATTTTTCATTCTATTTTATTAGTTTTCAGACATTCCCCGGAAGTCTGTCTCGGTACTAAGTTTAGCTATTTTCTGACCTATTCCTTCCTCAGGGATTCAGGAGTCTCTTTTTCAACATTTACGTTTTGGTTTGGTACACAGGATTCTGAAAGTAATTATTGGTGTACTTACCTAAATCCATGTAAAGGTAGGACCATAGTGTTTCGAAATTTGACTCAGAGAAAGAGGGAGGACAGAAGGTATACATGTACCAAGACCTCCTTTGTGAAAAAACTCATATCTGTTCATTTTAGAGATCTGAGGTTTTTACAGAGTCACCATAAACGGTTGCGTCATGGTCGAGACACGGAGTGGGTTGTGTTTTCAGACTTCTATTTTTGTCCAAGTACCCCTCTTTTTACTTAAGATCAAGATAAGTGTTCGTTAAGTTTACGTGAAAAGTCTGAATCCAAATACCGAGAAAGAAACGAGAATATATAAAGTCCCGGTCGAAAGTACAAGGTAAAAGATGTGGAGTCTATCTTATGACTCTATACAAATCGTGACCTATAGTCTCCAATACTCCTTTCTTAAAGATGTATTCTTTCATCTACTTTTACTAGGAAGAAAAGTAACACCACACATCTACTCCTCCTCGACTCTTTCGTGTGGTCTCTCCTTCTCTCTCAAACAAGGAGATTTGTGATCTGGAGGATCCTACCGTGACAAAAGTTTGAGCCATGGGTTGTGAACTAATACGGAATTGGACCTACATCTTTGTAACCAACGAAATGATTGGTTTTCATTCCTCTCTTCGACGGTGTGTGGTCGAAAAAAACTTGAAAAACAAAAAGAAAGACTGTTTGTACATCTAGTTGTGACACAAATTTTTTTTTTTTTTTCCGATAGGTCCTTTAGCGTGTCTGTTCTCTACAGACCTCAGTGGTTAGTTCGCACGTTTTCCTTGCAAGAGAATCGTGAGGGTTGGGGAAGGCAAAGTCAGTACTCGTTCCCTCCTCCTTCTGACTCTGGTGACGGAATTCCGCGACTCCGGTCTAATTTTTACCAAGATTTCTCTTGGAACGACTCAGATACGGGTGTGGGGACGGACGGAGAAAAAGAGGACAATCCTGGTATTTCGTGTTGCATTCACAGTCTTCTCATTTTACGTGTCGTATTAACTGATTGCGTCCTCTCAGAGTATTAGGACATAATTCCGGTCTCCTTTAGTTTTACATGAGTTCGACGTGGTACACGAGTATTTTTTGGAGAGTTAACCTAAAGTATTCTTTATAACTAGAACTTGAGACTTAGGAGGGTGACACCAATGGGGTATACCAACCCCACTCAGGAAAGATACGACCTTAAGGAAACTACCGGGGTTAAGTACACCTATTTTCTGTTGTATCCTAATTGAAATTTGTTTAATATGAACTCCGACGAATATTTCGTTGAGTCTCATGGGAACGACTTTCTGACTTCTTCCAAATTTTTCTTATCTATTCTTTTAACAGTTACAATAGTTACCTTACGAGGTTTTACTACAAACCCATTTCAGACTAAATCTATGTGAACCAATATGATTTTGACAGTAGGATGGTACAAATTTGTAGTTACTATGTGAAATGTAATAAAAAGATGATTTATATGATAAGTTCTAAACACTAGAAAGAGTGGCCTTATTCGATATATGGAAGGTTTATACTGGGTTTCTTATTAGGTAATTTTCACCAACACAAATCGTGAACTTAAATCGGTTCTAGACCAGAAGACAATTTATACAATTTCCCACAAAAGACGACTCATTTTGTTGTTAGGTGTAAACGTGACTGTTGTAAGATGTGTGTACATACGTAAAGTCCATACTTTTATGTTAGGTTACAGGGGATTTTCCTACAAATATGTGACCAGTTTTAATGACAGAGAGAGGACAGACGTCATTTGGAGGGACACCTAATTTTCTAAACATTTGATTGTGATGTGAATGTCGACGTCTCTGTAAAACATCCTTTATTAGAGAATCTCCGTCATACAAGTTCTATGAACAGAAATTTCGTAGACTTCCTTTCCGTTCAGGACCCTTAGGTTCTCTGGGGTCATTGTTTCTTCTTACAAAACCAGACCGAGTGCAAGACTTTCAACCTCTTACCCTTCTCAGGTGAAAGTTCGGGAAGAGGGGGAGGTGGAACGTTCAAGTTCGAAAGAAACAACAATTAGGATGTCTTTTAGTCTTTGTTAGAGGATTTGACCCGGAAGGGTATCGTTTATATTGAAAACGAATGTTTTTAGGATAATGAGTAAACGTTCACACAAATAAGATCTTACTTGGTCAGAGAAGGTGAGGTTTCTCGATGTGACAGGAATGTCTGTCCTAGGAAGACCAGCTGGATTCTATTTGTGTTTCTGAGTAAGATGTTCGGAACACAAGTTAAGTTTTCGTGTCTGGGACCGTTAAAGTCTTAAACACTCTGTCAGAGTTCTTTTTTTTCGTAGCGACAGTCGACAGAAGTCCCCGATTTTATGTTGGGTACTGAAAGTAAACCTTTTTTTTTTTTTTTTCTTTTCTTTTTCGTGGATGACTTCAGATTTCCATCCTCGGTCTTTTTTTCCCTTGAAAGAGAGGACCCTTGAAACCACTGTATTAGTTTTGTTCACTTTTTATAATTACGTTCTATAAGTCCGGTAAGAAGTCGTCACAACTACTAGGGAGTTTACTTTGGAAATAAAGGAAAACAATTAGTGGGACGTTAGAACATGAGTTTTTTATTAATCTAATAGTAAAAAGAAATTTAATGGTATGTTGGACGGATAAATTTGAGTAGAAAATACCTTTGATGTATTAGAAGGAAAGTAATTTTAAAGGGAACAACTATATCTGTTTGGTCCAGTCAAAGACGACCTAAAGGTGTGAGCATTTAGGGAATTAAGTTGAGAAACGGCCTCCAAATTTTTTCTCGTCCTCGACTTGGAGTCTATGTGTATTTTGTTTATGACGAATATACAGATTCACTTGTAACTGTGGTAAATGTCCAAGGGGGGAGGGAAAAGGAATCCCGACTCTCGGGACAGTTATTAGTAATAAATAATTTCTATGACGGTAAGGGCAGATGTCTTACATCCTTCCCTCATACCTCCCCATCTTTATTAATGGAACCCGAAAAGAAATTTCTGGAGGTCTTACCTTTCGTTCCTTTAGTTAACTCTTTCTTGTACTTTATAGGGGATATAAGTTGGGAGGGGGCTGTATGTGTGTTCCGACTCTTCATATGGGTATGAGGTAATAAATATAGTTGACATAGTTTTCTTCTCTAGATTTTTTTTTTTTGTCGTTTTGTTTTTTGGACCCCAGAAGTCCTATTTACATAGATAAAAGTTAGGTGACTTGCAAGTGTGTATGTGAACGTGTAGGAAATGGGTAGGTGGTTTGAGTTCGTCGATCTAAACGACTCTCTTCGGAGATGTGTGGAGGACCCTTTTACACGAGAGTTTTTAATGACGAAGTCGGTTTCCTCTCTCTTCGCCGTTCAATGGCCGGACGGACGGTAAGACGAAACACCGTCTAAGAGAAGTAAGGGGAGAGGAGGGACAGAGGGTTAAATAGAAAAATTGGAAATAAAAAAGGGGTTTCGTCTCATGTTTGTAGTCCTTACAGAGAGCAACCTGAAATGCGAGTTGTTTAGTTTTTTTTTTTTTCAAAGTTTCCAATTTATGGTGGGGTCCATTTTGGTATCCATCTCTTTACTTTTAAAGGGTCTACTGACCTTCCAACCATAAAGATGAGTTCTCAATTACTACTCGTGAGAAAGAAAGGGAGGTCTACGACACCGAGTTTTGTCTTTATGTTACATTCCTCTCGTGTCGGTCCGTCAAACCCCTCTTTTCGAAACGTATCTTGAACTTGACCGTCCGACCCCAAAACAGGATTTATTGGAAGTGTCCAACGTGTTTGACAAGAGTCTAGGACTAGGGGTCAGTCTAATTCTCCGACGGATTTTAAAGGAATCTTATTCTTACTCCACCCCATCACCCTCTCACCACCCTCCAGTTAATCAGTAGACTTTGTAAATTTTTCTATGTCAGTGTAGAGGGTCTGTCCGTCTTTCGAGAGTACGAACCCCCATTGACTGGTCACGACCGTCGTTGACTCTGTTCCAACTTCTTCGATATAAGTTTCTCACTGGACAAAGTTTCCTCAAGCTAAAAGAGTAGGAACTCACGTCCCTTCAGACCGGGTAAAACGGATCTAAAAAGTCCGTATTCCCTCCCCTTGCTCCAAGTGTGGGGTGGAAACCCTTTACTTGTTTCGTTTACGAACCGTCTCGACTTTTTTGAGGAGGAGGATCTCTTTTCCGTCGAGGCGTCCCGAGGGAAGTATTAAGGGGAATCAATTGAGTGAGAGCCGTCTGTCTTAGGAAAAGATGTGGAACCTTACAGGTACCCGTCCCATCCGTCGATAGTCAAATCGGGAGGCGGTACCAAGCGGAGGAAAGGGATGGAGGGTGTTACCGAAGATTAATTGGGAAGGACCAGGGACGGGCCCAGTCCCGACGACCTTAACAGGTGTCGAATTGACATGGTNCGGATCTAAAAAGTCCGTATTCCCTCCCCTTGCTCCAAGTGTGGGGTGGAAACCCTTTACTTGTTTCGTTTACGAACCGTCTCGACTTTTTTGAGGAGGAGGATCTCTTTTCCGTCGAGGCGTCCCGAGGGAAGTATTAAGGGGAATCAATTGAGTGAGAGCCGTCTGTCTTAGGAAAAGATGTGGAACCTTACAGGTACCCGTCCCATCCGTCGATAGTCAAATCGGGAGGCGGTACCAAGCGGAGGAAGGGGATGGAGGGTGTTACCGAAGATTAATTGGGAAGGACCAGGGACGGGCCCAGTCCCGACGACCTTAACAGGTGTCGAAGTGACATGGTTGTAGAGGTAGTTTACTGGTGTGTGTTGGGGGTCGGGTGAGTATGTGCCTGTGTTGAAGGGAGGCGCCAAATTGCAGCCCGTTACGAACATGTAAAGGAAATGACGAAGGATGTCCGTGCCTTTCCCGAGGCAGGAAACCCCTTCCGGGAGGGAGGGAGGGGTCGAAAGTGGTCCTCGACCTAGGGTCTTGAGCTGTCGTCCAGACGTCACTTCTCCCTAGCGTGACCGAAATTGGGGAACTTCCCTCAATCAAGAGTAAACCCTGAGTCACTTCATCCCGGGCACCTCGGACCGACTGGTAGAGGGAGACGAAGTAAGGTGGAAGAGGGGAGTGTCCCCTTTTCCGGCCGTGGAAAAAGGAGGGGACACCGGCCAAAATTAAGAGAGATACAAGGTTAGGTCCCGACCCCTACTTCCTACGATCTTCGCCGCTCCCCTTTTCTGTCGTCCTTCCGTCTTACCTTTGAGTCGTCATTTAGTCTCAAGTCTCTCACAAATGAATGCTTTAAACCCCGACCACGATCAAACACCGCACCACCACCACCACCACCATCTCCTCCTCCTGCTCCTCCTTCTCCTCCTCCGTCGTAGAACTTTTCCTCTGTCTCAGGTCCTCCCTCATCTTAGCACTTCCATCCTCCTCCATCGTATGCGGCGTCACCCGGTCCTCCCGTACCGGACCCATGACCCCCAAGGACCGTGGCCCCCAGCCCTCGGGCCTCACGACGATGATTTCTTTCCCCGACAGCACCCGTTCTGGCAGCCCCCCCGGCGTCACAAGGCACGGCACCACCTCGCGCCCGACCGGGCCTACCCGTGGGCCACGGGCCCCTTCGCTCACCCGCGGGCGCACTACCATCAGTCCGCCCACGATTAGGCCAACCCGCAGGACCTTCTCCGCCGTGGCGGCCGCTTCCCCCACCGCCCCCTGCACCACCTCCACCAGCACCACCACCAGAGGTACCGGAACCCCTTCCTCGACCCGAACCTCTCCTTCTTCCCCAGGACCGGGTAAGGGAACCTCAGGTGGTCCAGCCACCCGTGCATAAGGAACTGCCTCGGGTGGTGCTAGGTAAACTCGTCGTACTCCGACTCGGGGTCCGGCTACTTCGGCTACTTGTCTCCGTGGTGCGTGTCGGTGCAGACGACGGCCAAGGTGTGCTACGTCAGCGATGTCGCATTGAGGGCCCCCCCGAGCCGGCGGGGAAGCGGCGGCGGCAGGCCCGGGGGCGGGCGGCGGCGGCGGCGGCGGCGGCGGCGGCGTCGGCGGCGCCACGGGAGGAGCCGGCTCCGCCGCCGACGGCTTCGCCGAGGTCCACCGCTCCGTCGCCGGCGGGGAAGTGAGTAGGATCCTCGGCCAGAAGTGGAAGCGGGGGGGCTCCCGGCGCGGTCTCCGTACCCCGGCGCGCCCGGCCCGCGCCCGCGCCCGAGGCCGCCGCCGCCGCCGCCCGAGCCCGCGTCCGTCGCCGGCGCCGCCGGCGTACGTTTAGCCGAGGGACGGGGGTGCGGGGAGGGGGGCTCTCCGCCCGCCGCCCGCCCCTCCTCTCCTCGCCCCCTCCCCTGCGCCCGGCCCCTCCCCCGCCGCTCCTCGCGCCTTCTCCCCGCTCTGCCCGGGGGCCGAGCCGGCCGGCCAGTCCCTCGCCGCCCCGCGCAGACGACGGGCGGTTCGCCGGAGGACGCGCGGCCCCGGGGCGCAGACGACGACGACAACGACGACGACGACGACGACGACGACGACGGGCGGCGGACGTTCGCGAGGTCGGCGCGGCCGTAGGAGCCCCGCGGCGTGGGCCGGGCGAGGGGGCCCGCGGGCGGGCGCGGCGGAGACCCGGAGCGCGGCGGAAGTCCCCGGCTCGGCCGGCGGGCGCCGTGCGGCCCGCGACCTCTCGGCGTAAGGCTGTGTCCCCCGGCCGGACCGGCGGCGGCGTGCGGGCCGGGCGGCGCGGCGCAAGGAGCCGCCGACGAGGCGCTCAGGCCCGCCGTTCCACGTGGACAAGAAGTCGGCCGGGCGTCGGTTGGGAGCCGGTCGTGACAGACGCTCTCTGGTTAGGCTCGCGTCGCGCCTCCCGCTCGCCGGCCCGAGCGGAGCGAGGACGGCGGACGCCGAGCCGCGGCCGCGGCGACGGGTTCTCTCAGGTTGAGGTCGCTCGACGCGGCGGCGCTCGGGCCCCGGCCGCTGCGTGCCCCGCAGGCGCCTCCCACGACAGGCTGGGCGGCGCCTCCCTTAGGGCAGTCGGGCGTCTTCTAAGCCCCGTGACGGGCCGCGGGGACGGCCAAGTGTAAGGGTTCACCCTCTGCGCTTTGCCTTCTGGGGCAGCCCCTAGGGCCCTTTGTCCCTGGGGCCCGCCCTCCGCTGAGGTCCGCCCGCGACCGTCCGTCCGCCCACGCCACACACTTCGGCGCCGCCTGCCCGACCCGAAGACCGTCTCATCGCGGAGGGTGGTTGTGGGTTACCACCAAAGAATTGTCCATGTTCTACTTATTTACTAGGTTCGTTTGGGGGTGAACGTTCACCGTTTTCGTTGAGGGCTGGGAGAAGAACATCGGGGAGAGGAACGTCTACGTCACCCCAGTCTCGGACTTCGACGCCCCGCTCTCTCGACCCCACACACGCGCACCCTCCCACAGACACGCGAAGAGACGCACTTCCGCCCGCGACGATCTACGTCTCGGGAAAGGGTGGCTGAAGGATTTTCTCTACGACCACTTTGTCTGGAAACACGTCAATGTGGACCGTCTATGGAGCATCGGCTAAACGCTATTGAATGGAAAATTTTATAACAGATTTACATCTACATGCACGTTCACGTGTGCAGTGTCCTGTTGACTAACACTTTCCATTGTAAAATCTGCTAAGCCCAACCATATGTTTTAAGAAAGAAAAGAGAAGAAAACTTATCTCTCCGTGGACACATGGACACAGACTTCTCGTCACATCCTGGTCGGATTCTTCTTCCCTACTCCCCCATTTCTCGGTCGTAGTCGTACCAAATACGACTACCACGTTTTGGAGCGATCAGTAGCGAAGGATCTAAAGGACGAGATTTCACCTTTGGCCTTTCTACAAAAATGTTCGACTTTCTCTCCAACTCCTACTGTCGGAGGGTCATGTGAAGGGACGTGACATACTAACCGCGACTACTACTTTTGTCGTAAGAGAACCGAACATTATCAAAGGGGTTTCTACTTCAAAAGGTCCATAGGTAAAATAAGTGTCCACCTCTCGTCTTGTCGTGTCACTTTTCTGACGTTCCTCTCCTATGTAACTTTGTCCCTCGGGGACCCTAAATCACGGATGGTCTTATAAAACTAGTCTATGCCACTTATTTAATGAAAACTACCGTCATTACACCGACAGTGGAGAAGGTCGATATTGTAATTCTAAAAGGGGTATCCTTTCGAAAACTAAAAATCAAACTATCTTGTACGAGATTAGGTCATCACGACTCAATCAATGTTTTTGACGTGCACTTTTTTTTTTTGTTTTTTGTTCGGGAACTTAGATATAAGCAAGTAGAAAGGTAGTCACTCATGATAATTATGTCAAAATATAATACATCTTACATCCGTAATATCAAAGTATAGGATCCACTCTCTTTGTCTCCGAGTCCCGCTGAAATAACGAATGTCGCTCGTCTCGAGTATAAACTCAGGGGCAGAAGTCTCGGACTCACACTTCGAGAAACAGGTCGCAACATGTTTACGTCCCGTGTCAAGAGAATTCACTTTTAACTGGGTCAGAGATGGTAGACACCCACGACCCGTCAATGACCGGTTACAAAGGACACAGTGTTCACTTTCAATCCAAAGTGTGTTTATACACTTTAATATCGTCCACGACGACGACTCATATATTCTGACTTTTAATGAAAAGGTTTTGTAATGATTAAGTAACCAGGGGGTAATAAGGATACCGGGAACGCAAGAAGGAAGGGGTGACTTTATGTAGATCACATGTCTTGTCCTACAACATTACGACGACACCCCGTTTACGAGGGGACTTTAACGTAAACGTGTTTTGAGGGAGGTACAACAGAGTCACGAGGGGTTACGGAAGTAGATGGAGAGTTTGAGGGAGGTGAAGAGTAAAGGTGAACCGAAATTGTCGAATAAGTGTCAAGGGACAAGTCGAGTAAAAGAGGGTAGAGGGTCCGGAGACATGAACTGATGGGTAATCGAAGAGAGTACCACTTGTAGTAGTGATCACCTTTTTCCATTTCTTTTTTTTTTTTTCTCGGGTAATGAAACTATCGGAACATGACCCCTGGTCCCACATAGTCGGGCAGATTTTTACAGACCGACCATGTTAGTAGTAATTAAACGTCAAAGTGACACTCCGAGGGAGCATCGTCCACCATTCGTGATCTTGATCTTAACCCCCGTCTCCCAAGGTGTCGACCCAGTTCCTGTTCACCATCTGTGAGAGTGACGGCTACTCGTCGGTCGACGAGTCGGGGTCCCATTCCGTCTCAGGGTCAAACCACTGAGTGTCGAGGGACTTCGTCTTGAGACCGGTTTCTCAAAGTGTGAGGCTAAGACTTCTGTCCCTGAGTTCATACTCGAGACGAGGGACATTTGTTATTTCAGGGGGACCCGGAGAATAAAAAGAGTGGATCCTATAATTTGATATTATGGATGTAAGATGTATTATATTTTAACATACCGATTTACATAATTATGATGAGTGACTACCGTAGAAAAGTCGTACTGAAAATCTTATGTGATCTTCGGTCGAAATAATTTTACATAATTTAATAGTGTATCAGATTTATTTCGGAAAGGTTTAGATGATATACCAGGAGTTAGTTTTATGTCTAATATCTCTGAAGGGACCAGGTCACTAATTCTTAGACGGAAGGCTACGTTCCGTGTACTCAAGTTAGGAACCAGTCCCTTGATTGTAGGGTGTACGGTGTTCCGTTGATTCGGGACTTCGGTGTTGATGACTCGGACATGTACACGAACTCGAGATCTTGGACACGACAAGTTATTTCTCGGACGTGTGTGACGGTCACTTCTGAGTCTCATCGGTGTCATTTTTTTTTTTTAACAAAATTATTTGTTGTTTTTTTTTATGTCTAATGTAGAAAGTTTCGTGTAAGAACAAGAAAACTATATTAATAGACTTTTACTACGGAGGATACCAAAAATTACGACTCCGATTAATAAATCGTTTCTTTCGACAGTACTGAATAATCCCTTCTCAATGGGTATGAAGAGGTATTAAAGAACCCATAGAGATGGAGGATATATCTCTCTACACCGAAAAGGATTATTTACCCGCACCATATTGAGTCGGAGACGACTAGACATATAGACGGACTTATACTAGGGGAAGATCTACAGAGGACAGACTATTTGGTTGTGTAATTTGAGTCTTAAAGATTACTACTAAATTTCGTAAAGACTTGATGAAAAGACAATTTGATGTTAAAAAGGGAAGTCACCGTAGTCATAGAGTATAGGGTTCAAGTTAATCGGTAGTAGTAATTGTTGTGTCATACCGACAGGACCCAAAGGAGGAGACATTTAAGAAACCGTTTCCGGGTAGGAATCTTGGTGTTCTGACCTTCACTTAAAGTACCGGTTTGTGGAGGTCACACAGTACGGAGTTTTATAGGGTCCGGTCGTCAGTATCTTAAATCGGACTTGAAATCTCTTCCACAGCAAAACACGAGATCTCTTCTGGTGTCGGATGTCTGTCATATGTTCATGCCTCCATTAAAATTTTTAGAAACCCAACTTGCTTTTTGGACGGAAGCGTCCGATAAAGAACAAGTCAACGAATCAGCACAAGTTGAGAAACGTTGAGGTACCTGATCTCGTGGGGTCCGAAGGGACAGGAAGTGATAGTCTCAAGCGAGTTTAAGTACAGGTAACTCAGACACTACGACAGATTGGTAGAGAAGGAGATGACGGGAGGAGAGGAAAACGGGAGTCAGAAAGGGTCGTAGTCCCAGAAACGGTTACACAGTCGAGAAGTGTAGTCCACCGGTTTCATAACTTCGAAGTCGTAGTCAGGAAGGTCACTTATAAGTCCCAACTAAAGGAAATCCTAACTGACCAAACTAGAAGAACGTCAGGTTCTCTGAGAGTCCTCAGAAGAGGTCGTGGTGTTAAACTTTCGTAGTCAAGAAGTCGTGAGTCGGAAGGAATACCAGGTTGAGAGTGTAGGTGTGTACTGATGCCCATTTTAGTATCGAAACTGATATGTCTGAAAACAGTCGTTTCACTACAGGATGGTATGAGTGTGGGAAAGAAGAATCGAGTAACTACTATATTTAGCACGTCCTTGATCCACGGTCCGTACCTTCTACGTTGTTTTTTGTTTTGCATAGAGGGGTCGAAGTACCTTCAATATAAAATCACCTTCTCTGACTGTTATTTGTTTTATCTATGTAAGATATAGGATGGTTTTTCACTCCTCACGACAAACTATACAACTATACTAATGTGTCTTGTAGAGAAGAAGTTAGGGTTGTAAGGGTTAGACAAATGGTAGGAGAGTCCGGTTCTGTTCAAATATGAGAATCCTCATTTTCCCAGGAGAAAATAATCGACACACAAGGGACCTATTTACATAAATGATGTCTATAGACAGACTGAACATCTTAGTATTATAAGAAGTATTATAGGGGACCTTAGTCCACACATCCGTTACACTATCGAGTTCTACAAAGTACTTCATTTATGAAATGTTTCCCACTCACACCAATTGGAAGAGGGGTACTAAAGTACAGGGAATAAGGGAGAATGAAATCACGTGAGGACAATAACATTACTATGGGTGAGGTATTATATATTAATACTAGAAAAATTTTTCTCTTCGGTTAACAAAAGAAGTATCCAGAGTCGTTTATTGGAATAAATAAATAACACCCACGAAATACAGAGTATGTATCCTACGTAAGTGTTACATAACCTTTTAAAGGGACCTCCTTCACACACAAGTGTGATAGAACTGAAGTTCCTGAACACGTAATATAAGATTACGGTATTTATTTGTTGGTGTTATGATACATTCAAGATGTCGGGTTTTCAGTGTTTCGTCTTTCCACTTTTTTACAGTCACTGTAGGATCAGTGTTTTTTTACATTGTTACAAGTTTGAATTCCATAACCGTGGATTAACGTGGGAATACTTGATCCTTTACGACTGACGATATATTGTCTTACACTTTAATCTTCAAAACTTACTCTGTGATTCTATTTTATTTACACTTTGAAGTCACCTTCAACGGTCAAGGTTACGGTTTTAAAGTTTTATCCAGTCGATTCTTAACCATCTACTGTGTTGTGTGGTCTCTAGTTCCCTCCTAAAAATACTCTTCGTAAAGAAACCGTTTTCGACACGAGACTCAAGTGTCCCTTTCCTTAGGTTCATGTCTCGGAGTAATGTGGTTCAGATCACTCTCCCCAGAGTTTCCTCGGGATTTCTCAAGTCATATTCTAGCAACCACAAAACCGTCGGGAGTAACCCAACCTTATCTGTATGTTCGGAGCCCTTAGATCAGTCCTCCACCAATTCACCTGATACCGTCGTCTCCCATGAAATTTGGAGACGGTACGGTCCTTTCGTACTTCGGTAGGAGGTCACCATCTCAGGTCCACGCTATATGCCATGCACATCTCCTCTACGCCCTTATCTGTTACTCGACCTGTGAGTCATGACTTCCTAGACTCACAGTGTCATTCTATAAATACATTAAAAACAAAACGTAATTTAATGGTGGGTAAGAAATCCCATGGTTGTACCCATGAAATGGAACCGTGAGTCTCAACGGTAGACAGTTATGAAAACGGAAAGAGAGAGACGATTGAAATGGTCAGTAACTATCTGTATAAAAAGAATAGAGTGAAGTGATGGGTTGAGACAAGAAAACTTTAGTAGAATACTCTAGACTTTAATTTCCTGACCATCTACTCTCCAACGGAACTGTTAAGTGACTAGTTCTTTGGTGACTCCTACACCTCGAGACCTTTCAAAGTTCCTATACAGAAGAGTAGTAGTCTTTGTTTTCAGTACCCGAGTCCAAGAGATAGGAGAGTTGTGACGTTTCCCCAAAGGTAAACCGTCAAGTGTTCGAAGTATCGTGAGGGTGTACTTGGACTCATGTTCATTTCCCATCCGTGTCTATCTTATGTTACATGTTTCGGTCGAAGGACTTTATTTAAAAGAATATCGACTCCTTCTTAGTAAAGACAGAGTTTGAAGTAATAAGGATAATTTTTTTTTTTCCGTCAAATTATGTTGACGTGTAAGTCTTTCTCAACTACACTCGAGTACAACTATGTTTATTACAAAACCGAAGTAGAGTAGAACGAAGATCTTTAGATGTAAGACGAAGGAGTCTAAACCCATACTTTGAAAGTATTGTGGGATGTCCCTCTTTCGGTAGTCTATTAAAGGGAGCTGAGAAGTACCAAAAAGAGACACAGACATAGTGACCCGAGGGGGTGACTCGATACGTCTCTTCGGACTCCTGTCTGTCGGAACCGTGGTTGAGAACTCTGGAAGTCAGTGTCATCAAACACACTAGTAGGACCCGGATTGAGGAACGAAGTAGATTACCTTATATTTCATACTTAAGTCTCCCGAAGGGTCCACCGAGTCACCATTTCACAACTTCAACGGTTACGTCCTCCAGGTCCTCTGCGTCCAACCTAGGGACCCAACCCTTCTAGGGGACCTCATCCTTTACCGTTGGGTGAGGTCATAAGAACGGACCTTTTGAGGTACCTGTCTCCTCGGACCACCCGATGTCACGTAACGTAACGTTTCCCAGTCCGTATTGACTCACTGACTCATGAGCACTTAAGTCTCAATAGAAGGGGGTGGGTGTTGGAGAAGGTTTCTAATAACTATCGGACTTTTCCAAAAGTTCACAAGATGTCAGAGACTAAACGACACCGTGTAAGGCTTTAAACAGGAACTCTATCTAATTAGTAGTGATCTCTCTCGTCTTTAAAACCTCAGTCTGAACTTAGACTGACACACTACACGGATCACGACTCCAACCGTCGAGTCTTTACCACCATTCATAAGAACAAAGTACTTTTAGGTCTAACGGAGTTACCGCGTACGAGAGCTCAGGTGGAAAAGGTTGTTAAAACGTCTTCTAAAATGTGTTCAAACCGGGACGTAACAGTGGTAATTGTCCGATCTATAACTACTCCACACATTTGAAATCCTCGTCGTTCCTTATTGACGTCTCTTTGTGACCGGAGTGTCGGGGTCCACTACTTACATGTGGTCGAGGAAGGAACCACACGGCGAAGGGTGGGGAGTTGTGTGTGGTGTACTGGAGGAGTTTCCACTGAGTGTCTTATTGGTTCCTTATTCTACGTTATTGAGTGTCGTCTAAACCGGGCAGACAAAACAGAGTTTTTTCTTTTCTTTTCCTATAGGGTTCTCCTGTTTTGAACGAACCACAAATATTTAACTCTTTCTTTCCTTCTTTAATAGTGGACCAAAGGAATCCCTTATTTTGGTTTTCCAATCCTTGAGGGCCCACGGGGTCACCAATTCTTAGGCGGAAGGTCACGTCCCCTGCGCCCAAGTTAGGGACCATCCCTCTGCTTCAAGTGTGCACAGTACCCGTTGATTCGGGTGTGTACTGATGACTCGGTCGATGCCTCGGACGTGATGTTGACCTCTCTTCGGACTCTCGGTATTGATTCTGCATACGTCGGTATATTTATAAAATTTCAAAAAAAAAAAACTTAAAAAACCAATTTTTGTCTGTTTGTTTGTCTAGGGTTTCCGATTGTCGTGAATGTGAACACTTTGTATGAGGTTTTCCAAAACCTCTGAATAGGACTAAACCCCTGAAATTTAAACCACTTCCTCTTAAGGGACAAAATCTGTTTCTCGAGTTGTTGCCAAGTTTACGCACAAATATAGACCTACACTGGTATGGACACACATCACGATTTTGGTTTACGTCTGTCATTTCTTTTCTTTCCAATAAACTCTTGACGGACCACTACTTGAACGGGTGGCCGAGGTCTCAAAACGAACTTCAATAAACTTACCTAAATATCACGACAGATCGTAGTAACCGACCTCATTCCTTACGTCGGGTCTATCTTTCTAGTCTTCCCCAGTCATACACGACACTGGAACTGAGTACCCCTCC
The DNA here is from genome assembly GCA_006410555.1 of Capra ibex. Lineage (NCBI taxonomy): Eukaryota > Metazoa > Chordata > Mammalia > Artiodactyla > Bovidae > Capra > Capra ibex. The sequence continues at coordinate 8,953,747 of SJYO01035988.1, forward strand.
TTGGTTCTCACAAATGTGGACCTCTCCAAACATCAATCTACTCAGAGTCAGTCAGTCGAATCGTCTCTTACAAACAGAGACACAGATAGATCAAAGTCCCCTTGTTTGGATTAGAACCGATTAGTAACCACACTATTTTTTGTTCTGTAATCTCCCAGATATAGACGGGAAATCTCGTCCAAGTTTTTTTTTCCTCTTTCCAGACACAAACCGGTGTAGTGACGATTTAATCCTCCCAGTAGACACTTAGAATACCCTGAGTTCTCTTTCTCAGAGTAGATTCAATATTCCCCTTCGTATAAAGAACCACCTTCGTGTAAAGGTCCTTCGGTAAAGGACCTTGAATTTTCCCATCTTTCTAAAGACTTTTAGTCTTAACACCTCTATTAAGGGAATTAGGGTCCATTTTAACATGTAACTATAATTGTATGTACATATCGAGAGAGAAAAGAATATCGCAAAATTCTTACCTATACACGATTATTAATAATCTAGTTTATTGTCACTACTGTACAAAATATCTAAATATGAATAAAAAATGTACCCTTTATGTTTCATTTTAATAGACGGTTATAAATCATAGACACTTTTGTCACTTTTTCGTATCCTTAAGCTAGTCCTACTCTTTTTTTATCCATAGTATTAAACTGTTTTATAAAGTATAAGATCAATAGAATTGTCTCCCATGAAATCTTAAATCTTCGGTATTTTGACATAGTGTCATTTAGGAAACTCGGTAGTTATACTAGAATATTTTAAATATTTTGGTGTTTGAGATAATTTCATAACATAAAGAACCCTCATACCGATTGTATGTAAAAAAAAAATTAAGTTGAAGAGTTTTTAGTAAAAAATAATAAATAACAAAACAAAAATAAAAGGAAACAAAAAGAAGTTTTTAGTAAAAAAATTAATTACAACCTTACATTCTTACAATCTTACAAAAGTGAAAACTTTTATCTGAAGAACTCTGTAAACTAACCGTATAAACTGGTTAACACAGACACGCACGAGTACGCACACATACACACATACATGTGACCTTATACATTTTTTCATTCCCTCCCACACCTTCGTCTAAACCATGACTCACAGATCCCTTATTCCACCTGATTCTTATCCTAATGTACATACCTACCCTCTTTTGATAGATGTTCTACTGTTACTAAACTAAGGTTTGTGTTCATTTAATGTTTTACGTTTTGGTCCATTGAGAAGTCCGAACAAATGGGTTTCCTTAAAGAGTCTCAACCCTTTACGTTTCAACTCGGGTAGTCTCTGATTGATCCGGTTGACCGAGGGAAACGTGAAACCCGTCTTTCGGTTGAAACGAAACCTTCGTCTCTTCTCCTCAAATCTACCGTCGGTTGACGTTCTGACTACCAACGAATATACTTTTTGAGAGGTGGTCCCTGACCCTATTCTTCTACGTGACTTCAGACTGGGGTGGAAGACTTAGTCATATTTACTTTTGTTAAGTATTAGGGACGATATAACCTGTTCTGATTTTCGTTTTTACTATGATAAATACCAATTACGAAAATCATAATCTCTTTTGTAATCCGTCTTTAGAGTCTTAACACTTAAACCCCTACTATATTACTATTTTTATTCGAGGGACCCTTTATAGGTTAATCGATCCTTCATAGAGGGACCGTTCATCTTCATTATCCTCCACAACCATGCGAGAACGCAATTCCGTCTAAACGTTTATTAATATGTGGTAAACGGTGGGGGATGTGTGTCGAGACGGGTAACAGGAAAAAGAGAGACCTTTAGGATTCGGGTGTTAATCGTAAGGATTACCATGAGGTTCCGTGGGTATATTGAGGAGACCCGTTGACTGTCTTTTCGTTCTCGCGAGAATCCGTTTCCTGCTAAACAAAGGTTTTGATCTTCGGGTTTACGTGGGAATGAAGAGACTACTAACTCCAATATATATATATGTGTGTGTGCATACGTATACCCGAAGGGTTCACCAAGTCACCCATTTCTTGGACGGTCGTTACGTCCTCTGTGTTCTCTGTACCCAAGTCAGGGACCCAACCTTTCTAGGGGACCTCTTCCTTTACCGTTGGGAGAGGTCATAAGAACGGACCCTTTAGGATACCTGTCTCCGTGGACGTCCCCGATGTTAGGTATCCAAACACTTCCCAACGTATACTGAGTTCGCTGACTCACACACACAAATATATATATATATATATATATATATATATATATATATAAGAAAAATTCGTCCTCCTCTCTTGGGATGAGATCGGAGATCTTTAAGGTAGACCCGAACTTGTTACCGTCTTCTATGGAGGACAGAAGAGACCCTTAAATACTCCCTAGGTCTTTCTAAATCTTCAATGTAATTTTTCAAATCACTTGTGATTTCATGTTCACACAATTTCTTTCAGATGTTCACACGATTTCTTTCCGGGGTCTCCCTTGGTGTGGAGGGAGCGTTTTTAGAAAGTTCGTCGGAAAGGACCTTTGGCATAAACTTACTGAGAAACTTCATCGTTCCCAGAGTAGTAAGGTGTTCCGATTACCCATTTTTCACTGTGGAAAGTAGAAATTTCGAAAGTCTGTTTGAAATGTAATAAGTTCAAGGGGTTCGTCAAGGAAAAGGGAAACCTTTCCACCGGTAAGAAGAAAGAAAACGTAAATTTTATAAACGCACCAAACACATACACACATACACACACACACACTCTCTCTCTCTTACTTCTATGTTGTGGTATCCAGTAGAGGAGAAAACAGAGGTCCGGAACACAGTCTTCACAGTAGGGTCTCTTCTCCTTAGAACGTGTAGTTTCAACCAGACAGTGTGACGAAAGTTTCTTCGGAATTTGACTCAACGTGTATGAAACCAATTCACTTCAGTTTCCAGTGTATAGTAAAGACTTTTATGTCCATAGTTTATGAAGTACCTAACTCTTTCATACACAGGTATTTCGTTAACCATCTCGACTATGATACTGGTCCTTTAAGAAACTGTATGATTTCCTATACTCGTCACTTCCCAGTCACTTGTTTATCCTTTGGACCCCAACTTAATAATGGTGAGGTTATTAGGAAAAAAATACTACAACAAAACAAAATACAAAAACAAATAAACCGATACGGTCCAGAATCAACCCCGTACACCTTAGAAAAAATCAACGTTGTACGTTTGAGAATCAACGTCGTACACCCTAGATCAAGGGACCGGTCCCTAACTTGGACCCAGGGAACGTAACCCTCACGTCTCAGAATCTGGACTTGGTGGTCCGTTCAGGGAAGTTATTAGGATACTCTGAAACCCAGATATTTCGAACCCGTTATGATGGATTGAGGTAGTAATAATACTACCATTTGTACCTTTTGTTACACTTATATTAAGCGTTTAAAATTTTGTGACACGTGTATAATTTTTCCTGAGACCATATGACAGTCAATTACACTAATTACTTTTCAATGACAAAGGTTAACATTGAAATATACCATACTATACCTCCTGTATACTTAGAGTGATAAAATTATTTTTGGAGATTACTTTTACATTTTTTTAAAAAAAAGTGTTAAAATTATTATGCACAGTCGGAAGAGAAAAAAGAAAGAGAGATTCATGGCGACAGGACGGTCGTTACGAAAGGTCACCAACGTATTGTGGGTTCCCCGTCCCCGATCCGGTCAGGAACTTTTGACGACGGAACCTATTCAAGTATTGGTTCTTCTCCTTTGTGATGTAGGTCACAGTAAGGAACGGGGCTCCTTAACCCCACATTCATTCACTAAACCTAGGAGGGAAACAGAAAAAAAATTTCACTTTTAATCAAATAATTGTACATGTCGTACATGTGCATACCCCGTTTCAGAAGACAGTAAATGTCTATCAACGAATGAACCAACAAAAACGAAAAATTGTTATGTTTTAATAATAAAAAATTAAAAGAAAAAGGAGGGAAACAGAATCAACGGAAATAGACCGAGGTTTGTGAAAAGAAAACCTAGAAAACATATCAAAAAAAGTGAGGAGAGTCATGTAGTCCCCGGTCCTTAAAATTCGAGTACACAAAACATTCTTCGGAGGGGGGTGGGGAGGTCTTTAACTGTTCGACTAAGATTATAATGACACCTTTAAGATTATACCTGACTCTTTCTTGTCTCATCCCCACGAGTGCGAAGGATCGGAGTTTCGAGTTGGTGTTTCGATGCAATTAGTACTGACAATCAATATTCTTCTCTGTCCATCTAGTAACCTCATGTCGACTCTTAGGTCTTTATGTGGGTTATAAATATCCTGTAATAAAAGATGGTCCCACGTTCTTTTGTAGTACCCCTGTTTTTGTCAGAAAAGTCGTTTGCCACTATACTTCTGCGTTAGTGTGTGATTTCTTACTTCACCTGGCAAAGTAAGGTAGTATCTGTTTTTCTGACATTGATTCTTACCTATTTATGTTCTCGATTTTGCTCATTCGAGAAATGCTTTTGTATACATATTTAGAAATAATGGAACTTAATTCGTTTGTTTTTTGTTTTTTCGTCTGTTTAACATGAAACGTATTAAATTTTTGAAACAAAATTCACTGTAATATGTCTTCAATTTTTTTTTTGTTTGGTTATTCAGTGTCAGGGGTTTCAGATGATTTAAGAAAGGAATGAAGATAATAAATAAAGAGAAAAAAAAGTGTTTACATCATATGTTTGTTACCATGAAGAAAATTAAATATAAAGAAACTATTAAAATTGGATAACATAAATATACACAGGATAAATATAAATGAGAAACCAGTTAACTAATATGGATGGAATAAACATAAAGAAAAGTAAAAGGACCAATTACTATTGTGTCGTAACATTTAACAAATGATTAAAGTTTACATATATAAATCTAAAAAAGAAATTACATTTTCACAATCAACAACTCGGTACAGGTTAAGAAACACTGGGGTACCTGATATCGGGTAGTCCGAAGAGACAGGTACCTTAAGAGGTCCGTTCTTATGACCTCACCCAACGGAATGGGAAGAGGACCCCTAGAAGGGTTAGGACCCCAACTTGGACCCAGAGACCGTAACGTCCGTCTATGAAATAGTAGACTCGGTGGTCCTTTCGGGAAAAAAGAAATTGTTTATAAATGTTAAAATAATTTATAAATCATTAGTTCATTTGTGAATGTAAAAAAAAAGAACCTTATGTACAATCCAGTTCGACCTTAGTTCTAACGGCCCTCTTTATAGTTATTGGAGTCGATACGTCTACTGTGGTGGGAATTCCGTCTTTCACTTCTCCTTGATTTTTCGGAGAACTCCTTTCGCTTTTAGTTCTCACTTTTTCAACCGAATTTCGAGTTGTAAGTCTTTTGCTTCTAGTACCGTAGACCAGGGTAGTGAAGTACCGTTTATATACCCCTTTGTCACCTTTGTCACAGTCTGAAATAAAACCCCCCGAGGTTTTAGTGACGTCTACCACTGGCGTCGGTACTTTAATTTTCTGCGAATGAGGAACCTTCCTTTAAATACTGGTCGGATCTATCGTATAACTTTTCGTCTCTATAATGAAACGGTTGTTTTCAGGCAGATCAGTTCCGATACCAAAAAGGTCATACCTCCACTCTCAACCTGACATTCTTTCGACTCGCAGCTTCTTAACTACGAAAACTTGACACCACAACCTCTTCTAAGAACTCTCAGGGAACCTAACATTCCTGTAGGTTGGTCAGGTAAGACTTCCTCTAGTTGGGACCCTAAAGAAACCTTCCTTACTACGATCTCGACTTTGAGGTCATGAAACCGGAAGAGTACACTTCTCAACTGAGTAACCTTTTCTGAAACTACGACCCTCCTTAACCCCCGTCCTCCTCTTCCCCTGCTGTCTCCTACTCTACCGACCTACCGTAGTGACTGAGTTACCTGCACTCAGACCCACTTGAGGCCCTCTACCACTACCTGTCCCTCCGGACCGCACGACGCTAAGAACCCCAGCGTTTCTCAGTCTGTCTTGACTCACTGACTTGACTTGATTAGAATCGTCTTTGATAACTGGAGACGACTACAGGGGAATTTATGAAAATGGTTAAGACACACTTGGAGGACGTCAAAGGGACACGAAAGTGAGACCCACCTCTGTTACAATGAGAAGGAACCCTTTGTCGGATTGTCTCGGAAGAACTCATTTGTCGGTTTCTTGGACTTTAGAGACCCTTCAACGAACGGACCACCGAGTCGACTAATTCTTAGACGGACGTTGCACCCTCTGGACCTAAACTAGGGACCAAACCCTTCTAAGGGACCTCTTCCCTTACCGATGGGTGACGTCATAAGACCGGACCGCTTAAAGTACCTGACATATCAGGAACCCATGTGTCTCTCAACTTGCGTGACTCGTCCAAAGTGAATGTAAGGGTACTCCCTACGACAATCGGACTTTGGTCTCACTCAGGGGAACAAAGACTGACCTTGTTTAGGACCTGGATTAAATGTAAGAGTCAAGAGGATGTCTTAAACCGACTGTGGAAAAAAGATACTCTGAACGATCCAAGAAGGGAAAGACAAGGACGGAGGAGGTGAGGGATTGTTTAGGAAGGGTCCTCATGTGTGTTTAGAAGGACTGATAGACTAAATACTGTCATTACGAAATGACATTTTTCACTCCTCTTTCTTACGAAACCTTTCTCCATGTAACGTCCTTTAGTTTTCTTAATATGATGCTTCTCTCGAAATGGGTAATTGGAAACTTGTAGTTCACTTTGAGTAGGACATAAAAATCTATATTTTCGATTCACCTGATTTTCTCTCACACACCAAAAACGGATTCCAGTACATTCGACTTGATCATGATTATAAAATAAACTGGCGAATTTCCCCTAGTCGAATCAAGTACTAAGACTTCTGTATGTCGAAACTTACTTCAGAGACCGACATAATAATGGACTCAAAGTACTAATTACCGTAAATGGATTTGAAGAGACGAAGTTGATGGAACTGATATTTTGAGGAAATATATCAATTACAGTAGTAACTCACTTTATTATGTATGATTCCGTAATCTCGTCAATGACTGTACATTAGTAATGACCTCCTTTTTTTCGATGAATTGAGTTATAAGAAATATAGTACATTTGAACCCGATTAACCAAGGTTTACAATAACGTTGAATTGTAAAGTATTTTATGAAACTACATTGAAGGAAAATAAGAGTGTTTTTGAAAATATAAAGTCTACTCCTTCACCTCCGAAGTCCACCCTAGTAGAAGCACAAAACGTTGGACCCTCTCAGTAGTAAGGGAACATAGAGTCGATACTTCCTGTTGTTCGGTGTTTCTTGTATTTCCTGGCTTTATGTCTTCCGTTCACTGTGGAACATACTGTCTAGGATTCAGTCTGAATAACCACGTTGAACCTCGTAGTTATTACGATTCATGTCCGGTCTATCCGGTCCCGTCGGGTTCGTTACCTGTTGACCCACCAACACGAGTCTCTTAAATAACGTTCCAGGTACTCAAGGAGAATCGTTTTCTTTCTTTTCGACCCCATTAGACTGTTGGTCTATTAAGTAAGATTCTCCCTCTTCTCTGTGTCACCCGGAAGGATACAAACACTTCTACAGACACTTCGGTTCGGACCAATGAAAAATTACTCTAAGTCACCTATGTAGAGTGTACTTTTAACTTATATACTGGTATGTCGTAGGTAATGTTTTTTCGTGACAGTGTCCTTGATCTCTTACCTTTATTCATGTAAAAGGGATCTATGGAACAGTTGGGTTTGACTCCAACGAAATTGTCGGTTTTGAGCTAATTCTCAGGGTTGAGAATTGTGGACAATTCTCATAGACCGACGGTCTAGTGGTGACGCACTTTGTCGTCGCTCCCTTGCGATCTTATTTAAAATTGAACGTCGGTCTATGTTATGGTTTTACGGTAAGAATTACGAGTCTTTTCGGATCAAGCACATTTAACGGTTCATTGTTTAGACGTACCTTAGTATTCGACATAACGTAATATGTTAAAAGGAAAGGAAAAGAAAAATAAAAAATAAAAAAAACGAAAGTACCATTTCTAAGTCAAGTATTTATCATGTATTTCTACCTTGTTTCAAAATGGCCTTTCAAAGTAATAGTTTGTTATTCTACGTTCAGACCTGAAGACACCATCAACCCCTCTTGTAGAAAGAGTGTTTGTTTAGTACCTCGATGGTATCAGATCCCCTTTCTACGAAAGGACTGAAGAGTAATCAGTTTTAAGTGCATTAAATTTTTATTAAGTGTGTTTCCACCACCCATCTAGAAAAATCGTCAATTTTACCGTGAAGACACAACGTTATCTTACTTGGCTTGAATGTCAAATGAGTCAAAAGTCGAAACGTTAATACATTAAGAATTACTTTAAAATTAAAAAAAATTCAAGTGTAATGAAGTGTAAAACACGGATTTAATTCCGAAATAATGATAAAATATTTCATAATAAAGTTCACACGTTTTTTACATGAGTGGGACATAATCTATTCATATCATTTGTAGTTGGTGTCTTCCGTTAAAAATCCTACGTAAGTGTCGAAAGAGAGGTTTGGAAGTAGGGAGAAGAGCGTGGTGTATTTTCCTCTAAAAAAGCAAGGTCCGATTTGATACAGGGTTCCTGTTATTTAGTCTATAATTCCCTTCCCTTTCCCAGTTCCTAGTGGTGATCTCAAGACCAATCCGATAGACAGACATACTGCCACGGAAGGGACTCTTGTCCCTGTTACCTCCTTCTGATGGAAACACCTTGAGTATTTAAACCAACTCTTTGATAACTCAAACCTTTCAGATGCCTCGTCAAATCATTTATACGACAACCTACAGCTTCAGACACCGAGTGTTTTTCACATTTATATATGTATTTGATTTTCACGGTTGTAAAATAAACGAAAATAATACAAACGGTAGTAGGAATATGAGGTTTTACACAGGAACTTTTTATTTCCTTATTTTTAAGACTTATACGGTTCTAGGTACACTTTTAAGGAGGGTCATATTTAGTTTATACTGAAATGGACAACTCTTTGTTTATCTGAAATTACCCTGTTTTAAGAGTCTCTGAGTCTCCAGAGTCTTCTGTCTGACAGTAGACCCACTTCCGACATATGTTTTGTATGTTAATTAGGTGTCCGTAACGTAAGTGCGACTCAATACAGTTTTGCAGACCCCCGTGTTTTGTCAAAGAATCATTTATATAGGACTCGGTATACCTTTTGTTTTTATTTTGGCTTCTAATAAGGAGATTATTTTTTACAATAAAAATATTGAATTCAATCTACGACGGATATCTTTTAAACCCTCTAAATTTCTGACAGGATCTGAAGCATCAATATACGAAAATTCTTGACTTTACCATCAAATAAAGATTCGTAAGGAAACGGTTTTTTCTTTCAATGTGACAAAGTTTTTAAAAGTTGAACATACGTTATCAGTAATACTATAAACCACGAAAGGATTTCCTATGCAAAATTGTAGTCAATTCAGGGTAGAATTGGGACAAGAGCGGTATCACCGAAAACAAGTATTGGGTAAAATTTTATTTCGGTGAAGTAAACATAACTACACACTACGGTTGAGTCGGAAGGCTGGTCACTAAGAAAAAGATCATAGTTGAGACAAGAGACGGTTTACTAAATCTTCGTATTCGGATCTTTAGATCTGAGTCTAATACTGGCAAACGTTCCGATCACTGAAGTTATCACCCTGGGTCACGTGATTTAGTTTCGTGTCTTCACGTTCATAAACGGACTGACCTGTCCCTCAAAATATTTACGACATATTAGTGTCACGGTTTCTTCTTCTATTTACTAAGTCGTATTCGGTTTGTAATACAAAACCAAACAGAACTTATGTTTATGTGCAGAACCTCTCAGTCTCTTAAAACAATCTTTATTGACGTTTCCTCACTCTAACTTAGGGAGGAGACGTAGTGTAGTTCTCACTCCGACACCCGTTTTTTTTGATGTACACAAACTTAAATTCTAGGAGCAGACATTTACCCCCATTAGTACAAAAGGGGTCCACTAGTGACTCTTCTGGTTTTAAAATAGTCACACTGAACACCAGGGAAAACCGTATAAACACACTTCTATTTTATGGTACTTTCGTTACCAAGGTCCTTTCTGTTACAGAAACGTTTACATAAAATACATGCAGTGACCCCTCTTCTTTATCAGTGTTAGTAACGATGTTTCCACTCGGGAGTGAGTGAGGAAACCTTCTCGCCGAGGAAAGTTTAAAAAAGGTTTCTCTACGCAGTGTATGTGTCCGTACACAGTCCGATTTAATTTACAGAAAGTCTAGGTCCGTGTCTTTACGAAAACGGAGGAAAGAACCTGCTACGACGTTTTCTATAGTTTCACCGAGGGTGAAACCTCTTTGGGAAAAGATATCTATAAGAACAGGAAGTAGGTTCCTCTCAAACACACCTTTACGAGATCTCTGTCATATAGTAATACAAGAGTCAGACCAGGGAAGAAAGGTTTTAACCAGGTAATAGATACGTGCTATAGAAACGTAGAACTGACCGAGTAGGGAGGACGAGTGTCATCCTGTAAGTTAGGGAAAACGTTTACTTATCATCCGTCAAAACCCACAAAACAAAACAAAACAAACAAACAAAATTATGGACTCTGGACCTCACTCGTCATGAATCTAAAGTCCAACATAGAGAACCGTGTATCCATTCTGTAGGTATAGGTGCGATTTTACACTGATTAATATTGTAGTTAAAAACCCGAAGGGAACGCCGAGTCGACCATTTCTTAGGCGGACGTTACGTCTTTTGGACCCAAGTTAGGGACCTAGTCCTTCTAGGGGACCTCTTCACTTTCCGATGGGTGAGGTCATAGGACCGGACCTCTTAAGGTATCTGACATATAAGGTACCCCAGCGTTTCTCAGCCTGTGCTAACTCGCTGGAAGTGAAAGTGAAGTGAAAGTATCGTAGTGAAATTACTGAATCAAGATTCTGAAAGGATACTTTAGAAAATTATTCTTATAAAAGAGAGAAGTTGGTAACTTTCAGTAAGAAATATTCTCTATATCGGTTATAAAGAAGTGAAACGGCATATCTTACCCTTTCTTTCCGACTTAACAATAAACAACCCAGAATTAGAGCTTTACTAATAAGAAATCAACAGAGAGGAGAAGGACTATGTGTATATTTCTTGTTTAAAGAGATCGTAAATTAGGATAAAGACAAACAGAAGATTTTTAGACCAGAAAAGACCTCATATATGAAGGAAAACGAGGAACGTTTGATTATTAAGTATCCGTTTAGAACAGAAGTTAACGTCATCGAAGGGTATCAGAAATAAAAGACTATGTAAATGGACGAATTATAACGCGTACGACTGAATTCGGTAATTCAGTTTATTAGGTTCCTACATAAACTCAAATCAGGTTCGTTCGTCCTCGTCAAATTAACCATTATTACTATATTCCTAGGACGGGGATAGAGCGTTGAATTAAGAATGAAGATGGATTCAGATGAGTAGAGACCTGAGGAATTAAAAGTCTATACGAGTTAAGGTGAAAACGTTAAAAGCATTAACAAGGAACAAGAAAAGAAGGGGGATTAAACTAGAGCGAAGTAAGGACCTCGAAAAAAAAAAAAAATTTGATAGGGGTGACCAAGAAAGATGAAGACTGAAGAAATTCGTTGTAGTGGACGGTCTCACAGTCAAGGGATCATAAATTTAAGGGTAGAACTCTCCATAAGGTCGACCTAAACGACCTGTAATAATTCGAAGACGAGATAATGAAATTATTAGAATAAAGTGAAAAATTTTTTAACACGTGACGGGTTGAAGTAAAAAAAAATCTTTATCCGTCGTTTATGTATCATTTTGTAAATGAAATTTGTAATTTAAGAACTCGGTTTTTGGTGAGTAGGTTTAAGTTTATATTGACACAGTTTGAGATGGTTGGTTGTACATTTATTTCTCTCTTTTCAACCTCTTCTCTTACAAATACTATAGTGAGAGAAGAGGGACGACTTAAGTTTCCTGGTAATGAGAAAACTTATATTGTTGGATTTCTATGTAGAAAGGGAAGTCCGGTCTTTCTTTTTTTTTTTTTTCGTCACAAATCAGATTGTTTTAGAGTACTGTTCCTTTGTTCCTTTTCGGGTGACTTAAAGAATAGTATACCCTTATGTACACATATGTCACACCCGTTCGTTGATTTACAATGATCAAATCCCACTGACCTCGCTTGAAATAAGGTGAACTTAAAGTGTTAAAACCTATTACTTTCTCAAAGTTTCTTTATATTAAAATAGTATCACTTATATAGGTGATTGTGTGTGATGACCATTTAACGACGGTTTAACTAAACGACGGTCTGAACTAAATTATTAATTTCGTAAGGAACATAAATTTACAAAGAAACTTTACTGCTCCTTCTACTTATTTTGTCCTATAAAAGGAATTTGTTAAACATCAGGTCTTTCGTCTCTCTCTTTTAAGATATATACGTGTGATCGTCCTTGTTTTCGAACTTCCTCTGTCGACGATGATCACTCCTCGTGCGCCTCAAGAGGTTTCTCGAGTTCTTTTCACTGGATTAAACTTACCCTCGGAGTCTGAAGGTCATCCTGTGTATCAGGAACGTGTTATTTACAAATTATAGTCGGTGTTGAAACACAACACACAGTCACAGTCCTCTCTCAACCCTTCCCGGGGTCTTAAAGGGTTCAAAGTTTTTAAGAGTAGAACGTCTACTCTTGTCAAAGCTTTACTCGAGACTTTTACCTCTCTCTACTTCTCTTTTTTCTGTCTTAAGGTTCATTTGTCTTCTTGAGTTCGTCTTTATTTGTCCCTTTTATCTCTACCCTTACTAATCTAAAAATTCTTTTGTTCCAGAATAATCTCGTCCGTATATCACTTTGTGGAGTACGTCGAAGGATACAGAAACCTAAGTAGAAACATTACGTTGTACTTGTTAAAACCACTTGACCTACTTTGTTTGACGACGATTAAAATACCATTTAACCTTACAAGACTTTTCCACAACTCCCGTGCATAAGACCAAAGTATCAGGTAACACCGTAGACAAAGGTGACGTCAGATGATTACCGAGTATAATCGACTTGACCAGGTTGGACTCGAAGATCCTACCGTTGACTTACATAAGTAAGTAAGTCTTTATCATTGACCTGTAGGTGATCCACGGTCTAGAAATTGACCCCTGGTCCTATTTTTGGTCAGTTTAATTATTAATTTTACTATGGTTATAAATTAAACCTAGACAGTTTTTAAAAGTATTATTTCATTTAAGCTGTTGAATAGAGCAAGAGAACAAGTGTTAAAGGAGAGTGGATTCCGTCGAGTTCTCGATTAGTGAGTAGTGACGTGATTTCGAGAGGGAATACGAGTGTCGTCGTCGGAGATAGGGACGGGGAAATAAGGGTGGAGAAAGGGGATTGGGAGAGTCTGGACATGGTATATCTAGGTAAGTTGGAGTAAGAGAAAGTCGAAAAAGAGAAAAGAGTAAAGAGTCCGACTCGAGAAGAGCCAAGTAACAAACCTACGTAGACTTTCAAGATTTTAGGTAAAAAAAACACCCTTCGGTGTGTTGAATCTCCCACCCTTTCTGTCTCTCCAGTTCATCCGTTTATACTGTAGTAGGACTCCCTTGTCTTCTTCGTCCTCCACACCGATCCCGTAGTGTTAAGGGAAAAGGGAACGACGAAAGGAGGAAGCAATGAAGGAAGAAAAGTAGACAGATACAAAGCGGTACAGTTTTACAAGAGGGCTAGTTGGAAACTTCTAAGAGAAGAAGAGAGAAAGTGTATGTGTGTGGTTTCATATTACACCGAGGAACTTCAATCGGAATAGAGATACTGTCGTACGAAGAAGTACTCTTACGTACATTTATAAGAATATACGGAAACTTCTATAAAGGTCCAAACCAGACAAATATTGGAATAATTACAGAAAAGATTTTTGAACTTTAACCACTTACTTACCGAAGGTCTCTTGTCTGTCTAGTGAGAGTCGTGGAGGGTGAGTCTTAGGGATACGTACTTGGACAAGTTCCCATACACGAATGGTCGACTGTAGGGAGGGTCTAAGGTCGACGGTGATCTACAGGGAGGATCGGTTACGACTTTACGTCGACGTGAGAGGTAGGAAGGACCCCAGAGACGTCACCTTTACCGATCTACGCATCCGCGTGGAGGTGGTGGCACTATCGCCTAATGTCGTCCGACGAAGGTTTGATCAGAACTAAGACGGAGAGCTACAGAAACATACCGAGACAACTTCTAACTCCTCGAACAAATAAGGATGATTCCGTCTGTCCCGAAGAACCACTATAAAGAAATTCTCTTAGCATCCACGGAATAAAGTCAAGGGAGTACAGGAGTACCACGGAGTCCAGACTCGAAACAATGAGTAGGGGTGAAGGGACAGTGGTGTAGATGGACAGGGTACGGGCCGAACTAAAGTATACCCCCTTTTGAAATTTCAAGAGACCTCATTATTCCATCAGGTCATGTCACATGTCTTACGACACCGTCCGACGGGAGACCACTCGGGGTGACTCAGTGTGGGAACACAGTAGGAGAGGAACACACAACACCTTAGACCTTGAAAGAAGTTGGTTATGTTGCACCGTTTTCACTACCTCACAGGAAGGACACCAATACAATGTAGTATCCCGTTTCCTTTTTCCTAAAATGTCTACATTAATTCCAAGGATTAGACAATCAAAACTCAATTAATTTTCCCTCTAATAGGACCCACCCGGAATGGATCAGTCCATTCGAAAGATCTCATAAGTCAGAAAAGGACTTAAATCCCGAGGTTCACCGTCTCCACGAGGAAGTAAAAGAAGAGAGAGAGGAAAAAGTGAGAGAGGAAGAGAGAGAGAGAGTAAGTGACTGAAACAACTTAGTTCGACGATACTTTAGACGTCAACATACTTGGGCTCGAGATGGTTGTTGTATTACTTCCAATCCTCACCTAGGAAGGGGTCTGTTTGGAGGTCTACCCTTGTGTCAGATTGGTTCGGGACTAGACTCAGAACATTCTCTGAGTCGAGTCCTGGGTCGAGTGAACGAGGGTCTGAGGACCAGGTATCTTTAACACTCTATACTTTATTCTTTACAAAATTCGACGATTTACATACCGTTAAACAATACGTCTTTTATTGTATTAATGAGAATAATTCACGTAAGTTTGTATAAGTTGGAGTGACGAAAATTCTTTGGTCTTCAGAAATAGGACGTGGGATAGGTTTATAATACACAAGAAGGACAAAAAGTCAGGTTCATGTTTTTATCTCTTGTAAATAAGGACAACGACAGTGTTTCGAAAAAAAAAACCGTAATCTTAAGGGATTGATAGTATTTAAGTAAAGTCATAAGAAGTCTTTTTACAGTCAGAATACCATAGAATTTATAAAAACGTACATTAGTTACTATAAAGAAGAAGGGACTCGGAGTAATGGTGACAAGATACCTAATCCGTCAAAAAGAAACAAAGACCACTCAACAAAACCCCCAAAAAAGGGGAGAGAAAACCGTCGTTGTTGATTAGGACTGTTATTTGACGTTCAAAAACCTCAAACCGATAGGTTTACAACGAGGTCCAACACCTACCCCGGGTCCAAAGAACGACATCTGGTAGTCAGAAAGACACAAGAAGAGTTGTGTCGTTTGTGTGTCCTCCCCCTTTAGTGTGTACCCACAAAGAATTCTGTAAGTAAGTCTCCACTGCATCCCCGGGGAAACGAGTGGGTGTGAGGTAAAGAGTCTCACGATACCTGACTCAATACAGGGGAGGATGGTTAAAAATCCGTCTTTAGGATTGGGGGTTGCACTACGATAAACCTCTACCCCTGAAACCGTCCGACAATCCAGTCCTCCCACCTCGGGAGTGTTACCCTATTTACGGGAATACTCTGGTCTGCACGTATGTAAAGAAGGACAGACACACAGAGAGAGACTGCACTCCTGTGTCGTACTTCCGTCGACGTACGTTCAGTCTTGCTCAAGAGTGGTCTTTACCTGGTCTACCCGTGGAGTCAGAGTCTGAAGGTGAGAGGTCTCGACACTCTTTATTTAAGGACGGTAAATTCAGTGGGTCAGAGACCATGAAACAACACCGTCGGTCCTCGACTGAGTCTATGTCTCGTTCGATGTACCGTTTTGGATGTCGTTAACCTCTTGATATAAGGTAGGGAGACGCACCCTCTCTCCTCGTCATATAAACAATTATTACGTTCCTTACCATAATGTCCACAACTTTAGGACAAGTCGGGAACTGTACGATGGATAGTGATCATAGAATTGAAATTTCAATGTTCATTGTGACAGTAAGGTTTTAGACAAATTGACTATTTGATAGACCAGAAGACCTTCGTTTCGTCTTCAGAATTTGTTTACATCTCTATTCTGCAAAGGAACTATAGGTACACTATGGTTGACCATAGACTTCATCAACTTTCATTGTATTTTGTTTTCTTTGGTATGTGAAGTTGAAATCTCAAGTAATGCATATTCAATGAAACGACCCAAAACGAATTAATCTTATACGTGCTCAAGTACAAAAGCCAATTTTACAATTCTTTATTTATCCCGGAAAAGCGTTTGATACTTTTAGAATGATCCGAGAGTAGGAGAGTCCTTGAGAAGTTGTAAAAACGTATTAAGGACTAAAGTACCTGGGAAGGAGTAGTCAAAGTAACAAGGTTGTCGAATTGTAAGTCCTACTTTTATGTGAAACTGAGTATCAATGTCAGTACTAAAAGTAGGACTGACTCGTCTCGACCCACGACCTCGACTTTAGGACGTACAATCAGGACTTTGTACAATGGGATCCTTTGGTTCCACTACTAAGTCGGGGTCTTACTACACTAAAACTTCTTTGTCAAGTGGTGGGTTTTCATAAATTTCTTTGTATGTTAAGACACGAAGAGTTTACCGTAGTTTCCCTAAAAGATATAATTGAAACCAGTGTTTTCGAATTTAGTTTGGTAAAGGATGGACGACTGACTCATTGAGACCAAGTGAAGAGAAACTGGACGGGGATAACTGAGAGTATTTGACTGAATGAAAACAGAATACATCTAACTGAACAGGAGAGAACATCCTTTCATCGTAGAAACGGGAGCTCCTACCCGTCTTTATACCTCGTTTATCCCAATATTTGTGTAGTGAAAAAAAAAGAAGTTGAAAACAAAGACATAACATAACATAATCCCGGAGGGACCATCGAGTCTACCATTTCTTAGACGGACGTTGCGTCCTCTGGGTCTAAGTTAGGGCCCCAACCCGTTTCGGGGACCTCTTCCCTTACCGTTGGGTGAGGTCATAAGAACCAACCTCTTAAGGCACCTGTCTCCTCGGACCGTCCCGATGTCAGGTACTCCAACGTTTCTCAACCTGTACTGACTGGTTGACTGTGTGTGTTACAGCTGTCCGTTAATTGTTGCAACACTATCACAGTCCACTTGTTGCTCCCCTGAGTCGGTATGTATGTGTACATAGATAGGAGGGGGAGGGTAAGTCCGACGGTGTATTGTAACTCGTCTCAAGGTACAGTCCACGTCGTAAGAAAATAATTATCAACTGAAGCCACAAACACTTGTGTGAGTACAAATGTCAAAAGCCAGGATGCGTGACTCAAAATCCGGATTAACAGGTAAAGAATTTTAGAGTCTTTGGTTTGAGACCTTCTCTAGACCAGTCTAGTGGTAACAAAACCCAACAGTTTATTCAAGCAAGCCGGTTGGGTCATATAGATTTATACGAGAAGGTATTATAGTCAATTCCTTTACTCCGAATTGGTGACGGTCGTTGTGTTTTAACCTACATCTCTGTAGACCTCAGACTGACAAGGTAATAGACAAACCAAACGAGATTTCTTTGCAGGTCGCATACAACCTCAACTGTAGTAGAGTCACATTGAAGATGGTTGTTAAGATTTTCATAGGGTATTCTTATATAAGAGTTAAAGAGAAGATAGACTGTCAGGAAAGTTATAAACTCTTACCGATTGTGTATATTAGTCTGACTTATTCATAGTAAAGTTTACCAGAGTACACTGTACCTACATTCACAGGGGTAGTAGGACCAAATAAATATATTTATATATATAAATAAATATAAATAAATATTGAAAGTAACAAACGGATCTGAGGTCATCAGACCGCTCTTATCACATCTTCTTAGGTAATTTGGGTGATATTAGAGTCATTAGGTCAAATTTGAAATTATCATAAAACTCTTCCTCTTACTGTACCAAAACATTCTCGAAGTTGAACTTCAGTTTGGTGGACCCAAGTATCCGTCGAAGGAGGACACGGAGTAAAGAAGTAATTCAGATAAGTTTCTTTAAAATCCCTAAAACGTTCTAAGGTCACTCTATTACGAGTGTTTCTTGTACGTTTTATAGACCGTGTTTTTTTCTCGAGACGATTATGATTAATAGTGATCATAACAATGAAACTTTTGAGGATCAAATCTTGAATATTAGTTGATTCAAAGGGTCCTAGTCTAGAATATAAGTTGTAAATTTTTATGACAACAACGAAGAAATAGTACAACGTAAGTACGAATTAAGACGAGTAAGTCACTCAAGGTAACCGTTTAATTTGGTTTCTCGAGAGGAGGTGTTATAGAAATCCGTAACTTCCACAGATGAGTTTGGACCTCTACTGGAAACTTATCGATTTTAAAATAGAGAAACGTATCCTATCGTATTTTTGTCATCGTCGTCATTGTTGTAGTAAATAACTTACAAAAGATGTACGGCCCGAATTTGTGTGTGTGTATGTGTGTGTGTGTGTGTGTGTGTGTGTGTGTGTGTGTGAGATAGAACAAGACCAAAAGGTAGTTATTGGACTCTTATTACTAGGATTGTCACTAATCATTAACGTCGTCGACGAGGTGAGGGAGTCAGTGTCCCTGTAAACTCCCTATTTTTCTGTGAGAGACCTATACAGAAAGGGTCCTAGACGGTGTAAACGGTCGTCCTAAACGTAGGCACTAATCTTGACAAAGTGTCCGTTAAAGAAAGGGGTGACTTTTGTAAGGGTATTCTGGTAAGGTTTATAGTCGAGTCGAAGGTAAACTGTTTACGTAATGTTGAGTATTATAAAGGTATCTTAAAATTATAATTTTTGACGAGAGTACTCTGAAGGGACCACCAGGTCACCGATTCTGAGACACGAGGGTTACGTCCCCCGGACCCAAGCTAGGGACTAGTTCCTTGATCTGAGGTGTCCGGTGTTGATTCTCAAATGGACGACGTCAACTTCTAGGACGTACGAACTTGATTTCGTAGTACGTATGAAGTTACCTCTGACTTCTAGGACTCATGACACTGATTCTGGGACCTATGGTTTATATATTTAATGAATGAATTTTATAAAAATTCACGAAAGTATTTACAATATAGTAAGATCGGAGTGGTTTCGGGATGTCATTTCTTAGACATTTCTCGAACTGTTGTGAATATCGGTTGTCAGTGAATAGTCCAATTACCTTGACTATGACCTTAAGTTTAGGAATGCGAGAGGTCTTAGAAGAGTAGGGTAGTGAGTCCCTGAGACCCTCGGTACACAGGATTGATCCTTAGATGAGTCAGACGCACGTCGGAACTCTTTCAGTACACTGGGGACGAAGGTCAAGTTTTTACCGGTTTATTAGGGGTAGGGCATCACAAATACAACTTCCACTGACACCTATTTTCGGGGGAAGTTCGAAGGTACGCAAATTGTCTATACCCACAGGTGTTTTGTTTATATCTCACACACACATTACAAAAGATCTCTAAATCCTGGTTAAAGGTATGACAGTCCCACTATCAATGTCCTACCAAAAACGAAAGGTGTCAAACTGAGTGGTAAAGTTTCATATAAAGATTATTTTTACATGTTTGATGAACATCTTAGTAACTATTTACACATTTATCTTCTAGGCTAAAATAAAAAATCGAACTCTTCAGTAAAGGTCATAGAGAAGTAAAGAAACTGAGTAGAATAAAGAGGAGCGATGAGACCGTCTATTTTTTCAGTTGTTTGGGCCTCTCCACCATACCCCTCCCTCCAACCCCCCAACAAGTCCTAACCCTTGAGTACATGTGGGTACCGCCTAAGTACAACTACATACCGTTTTGTTTATGTCATAACATTTCCTTTTATTTTAAATTTTTTTCGGTTGCTTTTATTCTCGTAATGAAAAAGGAAGAGTGTTTAGTAAGAACTTATTTGTATTTTTCAACACATCAACCCCATCTACCAATCACGACAAAACATAAAAGGACTACGATATGGGTTCGAATTATTCCATAAAATACATAAAGTCGAAGTTAAAGTAAAACATCTAGTATCCATGTCTTTTTTTACATTGATACCTTAATTACATAAAATTTTAATATCACAATATTGTAAAATATAATGATGACAACAACAAAGGTTCTAACGAAGGATCAAATTATCCTGAACGGAACCTTGGAGTATGAATTTTCCCTTCAATTGTGTACAGAAGAAGACATTTTAAGAAACTAAGTAAATAAGTTTCTCAAACTGTATGACTTCTTTTTTTTAGATTCGTAGTTGGTTGATCGGGTTATCAAAACTAGTTCATCAAGTCGACATGTTATACTAAATTTCCCTTTTTTCATTTTTATAAAAAGTTTTCTCGAAACGTTAAAAGTTTTACGGGAATGGTATGTGTGTATAATTGGTGTATGTATTTCGTATGTGTGTGTGTGTTACCTTTTTACTGATTATGATGTCACACTCTTGACTACCCGACATAAACGGAATTCACCGTCACAGTGACCATTTCACGAAGCCCAAGAAAAAAATTACAAAAATAAATAAAAATTATATTTAAATAAATTAACCTCCGATTAATGAAATGTTATGACATCACCAAAAACGGCATGTAACTGTACTTCGGTGGTGCCCACATGTACACAAGGAGTAGGACTTGGTGAGGGGGGTGGTCATGAATCCTAAACAGGTTATATGTAGAGTAAAGAAGTCATTGTCGTTTTCTTGGTTTTAGAATTCGTTACGAATGATCAAGATAATTAGGGTAATTTCAAGTATTCCGTCCTAAAGTTCTAGAAAACGTGTTGTTCGTGGTCAATGTCGATTGGTTTACAATGACTCATTTTTTTTCACACAAAAAACAAGTCAAAAGGTCCAGAAGAAGAAATAAATCGATTAGTCAAATAAGAGAAGGTCATATTAGGTAGGGTCCCTTAACCTCACTTAGTCAAATTGTGAAGTTCGTCTAGTGTCGTAACCATCTTCTTAATTATCTTCCTTTCACGTAAACGACAACAGAAATTATTGATTACTGTCTTTACGTCACTCTACATACCGTATTATTCTGTCTTTTGATAATCCCAATTCATTTGACTCCTCACTTTTTTTACAGAATTCTCGATGGACGAAAAGGAGACAATACGACTTTCGAAGAGATTGAAGTATTTATAAAAAGAGAGTTGGAGATATGACGAACCTTGTTAGTACCAATGAAAGAGAAAAAAGAAAGTGGGAACGGAAGACTTAGTTCTTCGAAAGGATGACTGACAGAGATGTAGGATTCTTAAATGAGTAAGAGTTTGAGGAAATGTTAGGTCGAAGGTGAGAAAGAGGGAGTAATTTTAGGGGTCGAAAAATGTACCGGTGTTTTCTAAGGAAATCCGATTTTCGAGACTAGATAAAAGACAAGAGAAAGAGAAACTAGAGACACGTCAAGATGAAATAAAAGGTGAAAACACACACACACACGAATCTCAAAAGATGAGGGAATTGAATCAAAGGAATCGAGATGTGAGAGATATGAAATACGAGGATGATAGAAAACTATGTGAAGAAGATTCGAAGACCTGACCAGGGATAAGGAGCTTATATGAGGAGGTGGTTCTTAGTTAAAAGTCAAAATGCGAATATTTGTAGATATGTTAGAAGGAAACTCTAAAGTCCGTAGACAATAAAAGTGATCCGTTAGTAAAATGTAATGATTGTAGAAATTCTCAACACAACTTTCGACACCCTATGTTTCTACTTTGAAGGGTACTTTCTCAAATTAATAGTTTAATGGTGGTCGTGCTAGCATAAGAAAATTTAGATTTGTATAGTGGACTCTTCGTTCCATGATATAGGACCGGTAGTACCGATATCTAAGTGAGAGTTCTATCTCGATTGTTACTTGAGTGAGAGGGAAAGTTGAACGGATTAGCACACTGGAGACGAGATTCCATACTGTCACAGGGACAGTGAGTTCGAGCCACATACCTTCAGTAACGACTGAAAAAAGAGTGTAGGGGTCGTATGAATTCTTCAACCATTAAAGATAGGTAACGAAGAAGTAGTGTCAACAACGTAGATGGGGAAGGAAAAGTCAAAATCACGATGGGGAGTGTACTCGAGTCTCGTTCATTCGAACGTTATAGGCCATCGACACGGGTTCGGGTCAAGTAGGGGAAGATCATCTAAGATAAGAAATAATGATCTTAGTAGATCGATTTATGATTAATGTTAGTAAAAGAGTTTGATGAGGTCATGAGAACGGACCTTTTAGGGTGCCTGGCTCCTCGGACCACCCGACGTCAGGTACCCCAGCGATCCTCAGCCTGTGTTGTCTCGCTGAAGTGAAAGTGAAAAGTGAAAGTGCGTGACCTCTTCCTTTACCGTTGGGTGAGGTCACAAGAACGGACCTCTTAGGGTCCCTGACTCCTCGGACCACCCGACGGTAGAGACCCCAGCGTGTCTCAGCCTGTGCTGACTCCGTTGAATCGTCATCGTCATACTAAGTGGTGACAAATTTATTAGTGTCAACCCACCCACCCCCCGGGAGGTACTCGATCGGGGTCAGATTGAAGACACGAGTTTCCTTCGTACCGTAAGATCTAGGATGGTATTTTAAGGTAAGAGTCCAGAATGAGACCTCTTCCGCTACCGTGGGGTGAGGTCATGAGAACGGACCCTTTAGGTTACCTGTCTCCTCGGACCATCCGACGTCAGGTACCCCAGCACTTGTCAGGCTGTACTGACTCGCTGAAGTGAAAGTGAAAAGTGAAAGTACGTAACCTCTTCCTTTACCGTTGGTTGAGGTCACAAGAACGGACCTCTTAGGGTCCCTGTCCCCTCGGACCACCCGACGACAGATACCCCAGTGTGTCTCAGCCTGTGCTGACTTCGCTGAATCGTCGTCGTCATCGTCGTCGTCGTCGTCCAGAATGAGTGTACGACTTGGGGGTATAAACCTTATACGAAAGGAGGACAGACTAAAGAACTAGTATGACAAGTTAGTTCCATATGGTTTGAACGAAAAATGATTACATATTAGTAAAAACGGTTGAACATGCAGGGAAAAAGATAATGTAAAGTCGTGACTAAGAAAGAATATTGA
Source organism: Capra ibex (assembly GCA_006410555.1). Classification (NCBI taxonomy): domain Eukaryota; kingdom Metazoa; phylum Chordata; class Mammalia; order Artiodactyla; family Bovidae; genus Capra; species Capra ibex. Next base: position 8,977,120 of record SJYO01035988.1, read on the forward strand.
CTACAGTAGGTGACGCATAACAACAGGGGTACATAAACCAGTGACGTTAGTACCTAAAGTTTATCGACAATATAAAGTTACTTATTAAAACCTTATATCTTTTACTTCTTATACGTTATTCGATCTGTCTTCTATGTCATTATCGTGTAGCGAATCTTTGTTTATAGTGAGGATAGAAGTGAGTAAATAAGGTTATAAAGACGAGATCATACGAAAGTTTGTTACATTTATACATTAAGAGGTAGAGGTTAACCCGGTATTCTGACAACTTCAGACCAGACTTAAAGTAATGGAAAAAGGGAGTCACGAACTGTAAATCTTACATGAGGTATTCACAAGTAATTATAATTTATGTCCTACTGTTAATATGTGTATCGGTTTTAATTTTAATACATAAGTAACCATATATTACTAGACATGTTTTTTGTAAATATAGTCATCAGTCATGTAAAGTACTACCATCCCCATATCGTTAAGACAAATTATGACGGGTGAATTGTTGATGGTGTCTTGGACTTTATATGATCTGTCAACAACTTATGTAATTACTTAATTTTAGTGTGAGATCTTCCGTCATAATATCTCCTAGGTTTACCTTCGAAGGACACTTAATAGGTGAATATATCTCGATAGAGAAATTTATAGATGACAGTCGACTAGTACATCTTACATCGGTCAATCTTATATCAATGTAAAATCTACTATCATTTATAACAGTGTCGGTCAGAAAACGAATACTCTCTTTCTCTTCTTATCTTCTTTTTTAAGGTAAACCCCTTGAATTTTTAAGTGGTTCCCTACTACAACAGTTAATCCATAACCCCCCTGTACTAACGTATAATAAGTAACTATCTATACATAGTTGTGATATGTTTAGTCTCTATGATTTTTTCTTTATAAACACAAGGAAAACCAAATTTTGTCTTTATCAATACTTTACCTTCTGTAAGTATAGATCGTTTTCGTATTAGATTGGGAACACAATTGTTCGGACAACATCATGAGTAACAGGGTCTGACACACTACAGAAGAGCCCCGAAGGGAACGCCGTGTCAACATTTCTTAGGAGGACGGTTACGTCCACCCAAGTTAGGGACCAGACTTCTCCAGGGGGTACGGAGTCTCGTTTATTCGGTCACGTGGTGTTGATAGCTCGGACGTGGGATCTCGGGGTACCTTCTGGGACGTGGGTCTCAGGCACGAGGTGTTGTCCTCTTCGATGACGTCCCTCTTCGGGTGTGTACCGTTGGCCTCTCCTCGGCGTTGAGAGGTGCCGATCTCTGCTCGGCCACGTCGTTGCTTGTGAGTCGTGTCTGCACCTTTTTGTCGTAGGTACAGTAGGTCTGGCAGAAGGTGCGGAGTAAGGAAGGTTCTCCCACCGGTCTCGGGTCCTGTTCCTATCAGTGAGCCGACGTCGAGATTCCTCTTGTCTTAACTCGTAGTTCTGTTTCCCAATTACGAAGGAGACGTTTAAATAAAAGAGTAACAATTCCATTTCCCAATTAGGAGGGGTACGTCCAAATAAAAGAGTAACAGTTCTGTTTCCCAATTACGAAGGAGACGTCTAAATAAAAGAGTAACAATTCCGTTTCCCAATTAGGAGGGGTACGTCCAAATAAAAGAGGAACAGTTCCGTTTCCCAATTACGAGGGATACGTCCAAATAAAAGAGGAACAGTTGATCAGGTAGGTGAAGAAGATCCATCGAAGAAAACCTTAAATACTAAAATCTAAGAAAAGAGAAAAGTAAGGACAACTTTCGGGTGACATCTCTATTAAAATGAAAACAAATTTCCGAATTCGGAAGTACGTGATCTATTTTACTGAAACTGTATATGTCCATCCATTGAGTCTAAAAATCCCATTTAAGACCTCGATTGTCGGTCGTTAAGGAGGGACGTTAAGCTGACCGGACCGTCATAGGAAAGACATAGAAGAGTCTAGGTGGGGTAGAGACACAGACGGATACCGGTATAATCAACAGAGCTGACAAACTCCTACCTAAGTCCTAATTAAGGACCGTTGAGTGGTAAAGAGTGAGAGGTGATCTCTTATCTTATAGTACTTCATGATCACCCTACTCTCGTCGTACACATCCTTTTGTCTACAGACTGAAGTAGTCCGAATAAGCACACCCACAGACCCACGGCCATTAACGTGGACAGTTTCTCTGAACTTTTGACGGATAATAAACTACGTGTGTGGAGTCTTACTACTGCTAGTCGTTTCTTTTAAACGAAAGGGTCTTACTATCGACGTTGTCGTCGTCTTTGTTATTGTCTTTTGGTTGGTTTAAGAATAAGTCGACGAGGATTTAGTTACGTGGAGTTTGTGACACTAATATTAAACATATTTTGATTACACTTAAAACCGGTGTCAGTGTGAAAGCTTTTGTTACTATTTGAGTTCCACAAACATCCATCTTATCCTGATTCCGAATAGAATTGAGTTGGAGAGTAAAACTACCCCCCTTTTTTTGGTCTCGAAAATTAACCCCTACTCTAATCTAGTTTGAATATGTTAGTCACTTTCTTGATTATAATGTGGAATCAAGAAAAGATTTATATCTTTAAATAGGGGAAGTGGTTTCCCGAAAAAAGGGGGAGGGTTTAATGAGATTTAAGGTCACTAGAAAGAGTAAATTTATTGCATCCCTAAATCCTTGGGTTGTTTTTATAGTATGGAAAATTTACAATTACATCTACAGAGATACGTATGTCTATATACTATATATAGATGATATTAGAAATAATTTACAAGTTAAAATACGGGACTTACGTTTAGTATAGGTCAGTAAAAGAGTACACCGTCTTGTTTGTTTATTCGTTTAGTCGAGTCTTTGATCACGTTTCTATAAACCGAAAAGTGTTAAAATTCGTGTAGAAAGAAAAAGAGAGAGGGAAAGAATGAGAGTTCAGAGAAAGAGAGAGAGAGTGTGTGTGTGTGTGTGCACGTGTGTGTGTCCCAACAACCAACTTTAATTAGGAGTAAAATTAAAAGGTCCAGTGACTTATAAACAGGTATCGGAGGACGATGAAGAGGAACTAATTTTGGAGAAAAGAGACGAGTTTATAACGAAGTCAAAAATCATTATACATACAAAACCTAAATCAGTTTCAAGTTATCATCTCCGGACCGTTGTACTTACAACATAATTACCTAACACAAACACTTTTAGACCCCATTTAAGACACTATTCGAGAAGATTTCCCCACTCTGGAGGAGAAAACAAGACCGAACTCGGGATTTGACATTAGACCCATTCCTCCCAAAATCAATTAACGTCCGAAAACAAAACGGTTCTCCATCCTTCCCGATTCCTAAAGATAATTTACCTTGTCTTTTCTTTTCTCTCTTCCCCACGAAACGAGGAAAATTCTTAAAGCTCCTACTTTCTTATTCAATTCAGATTATTCCTAAAAACAATATGAACAAGAAGGGGTAGATGGGAACCCTATTTAGAAGTCACTTGATAGGTATGAAATAACACAATTCCCCAACTCAGACCAAAGCTGAACACGATTCATGAAACAGAATAAAGTTCCACTCAACCCCCTTGTTCTTGGCCTTGTCGGATACGAACGGGGACGACGGGGAGGGAGACACACATACGTACACACACACAAATACACAGATGTCACTGGATATAGTTGGTTTTAAAGGTCTTATGTCTAGACTAACTTTATGTATCGATGGATAATTCCCGAATAATCCTGACGTCGGGTCTTCTGTATCCAAGTTCTTCGTGTTTTTAACAGAAGGTGGGTCTGTTTTACCCCCTCCGAATATTTCCGTTTTGGGTGTTCCAATGTCAAACAATGTATCAACAAATAGTTCCTAATATTAACCTCGACAGTTCTTCATTCCCGCGAACAATTCGACCCTAAACAACCCCAAACCTCATCAACTTATCGACGTCCCTCTCTGGAACTCTAGTATTCCAACGTCGACCCTCGACAAGACTTATACCGACCACGACAGACATCAAGTCAAGTTTCTTTCGAGTTCAAGAATCACCATGTCTGTACAGACTCTAGTGTAGAAGTCACCGACAGGTTCAGGTAAAAACATACGGACTTGACGGTAGTCCGGTGACATTAAAGTTACACAGCAGTGGACCTTTATGGTCCTTCCTACTCAAGAGTTTGTGACGGTCAGATGTTTTAGATCCTCCAAAATTCATTACGACGTTTCGGTCCTAGAATGGAAGTATAAAGTCCTTCACATCCTAGGGAAACTTGTGTAGGAAATACCTCAACTCTATCTCTTATATCATCGGTGTGAAAATCGATAAAGATGGTATAAAAGTACGGGTAGGGTCGAAATAAGGGGAACTCAAATTGTCCAATCAAACTGATCAAACTGTGCAATCAAAAGTCCCCAGACTCGTGATGAAAGGAAACTTACAGTCGAGAGATTTGTAGTGGTTGTGTTGGACAACTATTTCGTTTGACTTACTTAACAAATGGAACCATTCCCTTTTGTGGGAGTGTCTTGAGAGATCAAGAATCTCCTCTTTTACGTTCCAGTTTAAACAACTTTTATTCTTCAAATCAAGTTCGACTCAGAAAGTCACTCTGAACTAACCCTGACCCTTTTTCTAATACAATAGTTTTAAATCTTGTCGACCTTTATCGTTCCACTCTAAAACTCTAATCCCTAAGTTTCGTAGACTTCTGGATTTAATAGACAACGATAAAGGCAAACTCCCCTTTAAGGTTTAAAACATCCTTCAGAACGTTACTTCTTAGTTCAATAAACGGACCCGTTTTAAACGATTTTATCATTTTCATACGATTATTTTTGTTACCTTATTTGCCTTATCATTTTAAGACTGTTATATCTAATATCACATCTACAATTCGACATCCATAATCCCACCCCATCGATCAAAACCTCAAAAGTAAAAATGCAAGAATAGGACTCATTGTCTCCGTTGGAATCCTTTTTCAATTTATAAAAGAAGGATAGAGTCGAGAAAACTATAACGTAAAAACTAAACTTCATAAATAAATAAATGAAAAGATCACATAGAAACCCGAAGAGACCACCGAGTCACCATTTCTTAGACGGACAGTTACGTCCTCTGAACCCAAATTGGGGACCCAACCCTTCTAGGGAACCTCTTCTTTTTCCGTTGGGTGAGGTTATAAGAACGGACTCTTTAGGGTACCTGTCCCCTCGGACCGTCCGATGTCAGGTACCCCAGTGTTTTCTCAACCTGTGTTGAATTATTGATTTGTTGTTGTTGTTAATACTTTAGTGCATAAATACCAAGATAAACGTATTCACGTCTTCACATAATATCCTACCACTGTGTCAAGAGTTCGAAGGATCCTAGAGTTCCAGAAAACTCTCGAGTAGAACGAATCAGTTACCGGACTTATCTCTATGGTAAATATAATTCGTTCTTAAGTCAGTTCTAAAGACGAACAATTCAGACCACCACCATTTTTATTTGTAAATAACGTATTCGGACTCGTATAAATAAGTACAAGAATTTAAAATTCTTTGTTGAATAGTATCCGTCTTAAGGTAGTGTTCTTGGAGACTTTTAAGGTCTAACACACCTTCAGATAAGTAGTTTTACATAAAAACCCCAAACAAGACCTTACGTCTCCTTAGAATAAATTCGGGAGACACCTATCCCCGGTGATGAGTCGGTTCCAGAGAAACGTAGATAACCTATATTAGACTAGACATCCTTATCTCTAATAAAAGATCTCGGAGTTGACTGAGTTAAATTGTTATACGGTAGAAATCTACTCGTTTATAGTTACACACCCTATTACAAGTACTGTCAGAGTTCACTAAATGTGGTATAGTAGTCCGACCGGAATATTAGACTCCTCAATGAAGTCAAATTTACCCTACTCTTTGACTTCTTTCTAAAAAGTCGGTTATTGTTTCAGATTAGTTCCATGTATACTAATTTATACCTCCTTCCTGTTTCTAAACCCCTCTCCGGGTACATTCTTCTTCAGAGATGATAAAAAATGTACCTAGACTTTTGAGTAAACAAAGAAGTAAATAAGTTGACAGGCATCGCCACCGAACTCCCGATTTCCTCGATAACTTAGGACGACACAATCCCTTTATTTTTCTTCGGTTGAACTCAAACACAAACTCTTTCCGTTCCGGTACTTTGACGAACCTCGAAACGGACAACATTCAGACCACATCTCTTATATCCGACATAGGAACCTGTTTCCGGTGAACTAAATGTTAATCCCACGATCTTTACGTTCCTGGATTGACATCCTAGACCCCCAGTTATTCATATAAACCGTGTTACCTTCCTCTCTAGTTTACTACAATCTATATATATAGTCTAATCTATATTTACTATAATCTAGTTTTCTATGATCTAGTAATCTAGTTTACTATAATCTATAATCTATAGTTTATATAATCTATATGAGTACGACCCTAATTCCCTTTAAGTCTTTAATGGACCCCTAATCCGTAATGGTAGTAGATTTTGAAGACGACCTTATATATGAAACAGTAAGTGTTTCTCAATTAGACAAACGTGACAAATATTTTTAATGAAGGGGTTCGATACCCTTAGTATCTTAGTATTAATTGAAGAACAACACCGATCGAACGTTTCTACCGACGGTAGTCAAAGAAGAGATGTAAAAACACGTATGACGAATAGTGTAATTTGCGACCTTAGATTAAGTAGAGAATTTAGACTCTAAGGAATTATTAAACGAACTGACTAAGATTAAAAATTTTTTCATTAAAATAAAGATTCCATCCCAGGTGTTTCCGAAAAGTCGAAGAAGGATTCAGAAAATATTAGGAACTAAACCACCGTCATGAAGAACCTTAGGTCGGTGATAGGTTACTCTCCAGGTTCGTGTCCTTCCTTGGTATACGCCGGGAAACCAATTGTTGGGGTCGACTCGAGGGCCGGTTATCGGTCGTAAACTGATGAACAGGACGTTCACTCGGTAGAGAAGTAGGTAGAATCAGTTCGTAAGTCTACTGACGTAGGGTCGGTGGTAGAATGACGTCAAAACAATCTATTGAGTACGTTTTCGACGGTCGACTCGAGTCAGTCGGGTGTCTTGGACTCTCTTTTATCGTACGACAACGAAATTCGGTTTCAAAACTACACCAAATAATGGGTCGTTATCCATTCACCTTGTGAAGAGTTGCATGATAAATACGTTTAAAGACAGTTAAGTGTCATCCACCTAAGAGTTGTTAATCTTGCTTACTTGTCTAGGACCACTATGTGTTTCGACTTTTGTGTTTTTGAAGGTAAAAGGAGGAATACAAAGGGGACGGATGGGATAAAAGGGTCTATTGTGGTACGAGACACTACACGTCCTTACTTAAGTCTGGACCGTTTCAGCACAAAGGAAAAAACTATAAGGGTGAAATACTTCCTTAAACATGACGTCTAATATTTGACGAAAGTCCCTAGTGTAACTAAACCCCTAGGACTAACGGAACAGATTTATTACAACCGTTATAGAACTATAAGATTTAAAAAGAATGTCGAGGTACCTTGAAACACTTTTCTGTTTTTCATTTTGTAAACCCACCCTCATTATATAAAATTGTACAATTTCCTCTTTGTCCTTAAAAATACTGTGTGGTCCATCATCGACTACTACTTCTTCGAATTGGTTTTTATTCGAAAGGGTGCCGATCCTTTCATCCTCCTATTGTGCTCGACTTTCTACGAAAAATTTATAAAGTTCTAAGTCTATTCCCATATTAGTGAAACAATTTTAATGGAGGGTACACCGTCCGTAGTTTAATAACTTAACTATTATCCAAGTTTTATATATTTAAAAGCCCGATATCTTTTATACCCAGTAAACTGTAGTGACCGTGATATACAACAATATACAATATTAAACTATGTGTAAAATATGAGGTATGACCACTAAAATCGACATATATACGAATTCACACTAATCTCTATCCCTTCACTCGCCAATTATTGATGAACGATTCATACTTGATAACTACTCAGAAGTCGTCAGAATGACGAATTCGGTAAAAGGGGTCTACCGGAAATTCCTTGTTAAATTTCCTAACCTTATTATTCCCTTTCCAAAAGAAGAAAGAAACTATAATATAACAGGAGAGACCTCCTTTTTGGAAGACGACTGACGGGTCCCTATTCGTATTCTTCTTCCTTTTTTTCTTTTTCCTTTTTTTACGTCTCAGTGGACGTGTGTGGTTGGACATCCCCCTTCAGTACCGAAAGTGCATAGGTAGAGTAGAGGAATTAGCGGAGGAGGTGTCAGTAAAAGGTTATTGAGAAGGCTACAAGTCAGGTCTCGAAGAAGGTGGATGTAGTACAATGGAACGACAGTGATAATACAAGTTTTAAAACGAGCGGTATTTTACGATAGAGTATATCTTTTTTTACAACTAGTGAAAGTCACTAAGTAATAGGGAGTAATATGTAAGAAAGAGAATAGTCTTTTGGTATATGTATATGTAAAGTATACGTAGTCGTATATATATATACACACACATATAGAAGGTATACATAAATACACAGACACATATGTGTATGTAACAGTTATTTCTGCTCCAAGGAGAAGATAGTAAGTCATCTCTACATTTCAACGACGTATGATTTGTTCTAACGTCTGTCTTCGAATCAACTTTTCGGTGAACAAAACTTGACTCTCCGATGACTTTGTTAATTTTAGTACGTATCATCTATGACTTATTAAGTTTCTTTCAACGTCTATTAAGTACGAGGGAGGAACGTCAGTGACGGACTAGATGTTCATTAGACTTTTTACTCTGACAGACTATTTTAAAAAAAGGGAGGACTGTTTATTGTCCAAAGATATTAATAGGACTTTATAAAATCGTCATGTTTGGTCTTATTACAGTTTCGTTGACTTTAATCCAAATGTTGTCTTAAGGTTTTATCGTCGTCAGAGAATGTCCTTAAATTGGCAGAGAAAGTCCTTTTTTTGTTTATAAATTTCCGAGTATAAAGACATCAACCTGGGTCAAGTGAAGTCTCCTGAAATTCTTTTCCATCGTATATAAGATACATACAGACCTAAGAACTGACTGTCTACGAGGAACCTTCTTTTAGATACTGGTTGGATCTGTCGTATAATTTTTCGTCTCTGTAATGAAACAGTTGTTTCCAGACGGATTAGTTTCGGTACCAAAAAGGTCATCAGTACATACCTACACTCTCAACCTGATATTTCTTTCGACCCACGGCTTCTTAACTACGAAAACTTGACAACACAACTTCTTCTGAACTCTCAGAGAACCTGACGTTCCTCTAGGTTGGTCAGGTAAGACTTCCTTTAGTCTGGACTTGTAAGTAACCTTCCTAACTACGACTTCGACTTTGAGGTTATAAAACCGGTGGACTACGTTTCTTGACTGAGTAACCTTTTCTGGGACTACGACCCCTTCTAACTTCCGTCCTCTTCCTCCCCTACTGTCTTCTACTCTACCTACCTACCGTAGTGGTTGAGTTACCTATACTCAAACTCACTCGAAGTCCTCAACCACTACCTGTCCCTTCGGACCGCACGACGTCAGGTACCCCACCGTTTCTCAACCTGTACTGACTCGCTGACTTGACTTGACTTGACTCGTATATAAGATATATACTGACCTAAGAATTGATCAGTCAAGAGACGACTTATCTCCGTTGTTTGAGATCACAATCCTTACACTTTGCATGTAAAATATTTAGAATTAAAAATAAAACGAGTAATAAACGTGAAAATTGAACCCTTTAGAATTTGAACTATAAAAGATATCTATATATATTATTTATGTACTATAAAATACTAACCTATCAGGTAATATAAAATCTTTTTTATATGTTTAAAAGAGAGTAATTTAGATATTTCGGGAACTTATTGGACGTTAATAATATTAGTCTGTTTCTTTGACTTTCATTCTGTTTAACCCTTTTAAAAGAGTGTTGTGCCTTAAACTTTTAGTCCTAAACTAGATCTTAAAGACTGAGATTTAGGTTACTAGAAAAGTAATGTTGTCTACTAAATGATTGATGAGTTCTTAAATACAACCCGATAAAACTATAGACCCGAAGGGTCCACCGAGTCACTATTTGTTAGACGGACGGTTACGTCCTCCGTATCCTCTGTGCCTAAGCTAGAGACCCAACCCTTCTAGGGGACTCCCTCCTTTACCGTTGGGTGAGGTCATAAAAACGTCATATTAGGGTACCTGTCTCCTCGGACCACCCGATGTCAGGTATCCCAGAGTTTTCAGCTCGTGCTGACTCGTCCGTGAGAAAAACTGTGAATTTCTTTATGTCATACTTTTATTTTCATCGTAAAATTGAGAAAAACATATCCAATACGGAAAATCTCAAGATCATTAACCTATTTGGTAGAGTCTGTTACAGACAGACTATAAGGACTATCATTAAAAATCCTTACTATAGTTTACTTGTACTTGTGTGGGTCGGACACGTAATCTAACACACACACGTTCGACTCAATACAGGTTGAGAAACGTTGGGGTACCTGATGTCGGACGGTCCGTGGAGACAGGTACCTTAAAAGGTCCGTCCTTATGACGTCATACGGCGGTAAAGGGTGAGGTCGCCTAAAAGAGGTGGGTCCCTGTCGTGGGTGCAGAGAACGTAGTACGATGGACCCTTTCGTACGTAATCTAATCTCTGAATTTAACACTTTTCAGTAGGACATGTATACCATCTTAGAGTTATTTAACAACTACAAGTCACTGTAAACTGTCAACTACAAAGACTATAAGGGTTCCGAATTTTATCGTAACACTATAGTAACTTAACCCACCAACTTTTATATAGAAAAAAAGATCCAAAAACTTCTCGTCCAAAGTCGTGATTGAATTAGGAAATTTCTCAGTCCCTTAAAGAACACGGATACGTTACAGTATGATCTTAGTCAAGTCAAGTCAGCGAGTCAGTACAGACTGAGAAAACGCTGGGGTACTTGGCGTCGTGCGGTCCGGAGGGACAGGTAGTGGTTGAGGGCCTCAAGTGAGTTTGAGTGCAGGTAGCTCAGTCACTACGGTAGGTCGGTAGAGTAGGAGACAGCAGGGGAAAAGGAGGACGGGGGTTAGGGAGGGTCGTAGTCTCAGAAAAGGTTACTCAGTTGAGAAGTGTACTTCACCAGTTTCATGACCTCAAAGTCGAAATCGTAGTAAGGTATGATCTTATTGGGTTTGGTTTACTGGGTACGATTTTACTGTAGTATTGGAAAAGAGACCCTCGTACACGATTTTATTAGGTTTGATTTATTATTTACACATGATTTTATTGGGTTCAGTTTATTGAGTATCGTTTGATTAGTTGTGTGAGAAAGTGACCTTTGTATATCTTTGTGTCTGATTTAAATTTGTATGTATTAAATTTGCACATCGACTCTAACAATCTATATCTTAAAGAGTCCACGGTTCTCTCTTTCTTACGACTTTTCTGTGACTTTATTGACACACTCCTTTGCTACACCGAGAAGAAAAAAAGACCGGTGCGATACACCCTAGAATCAAGGGACTGGTCCCCAGTTTGGACGCGGGGGACGAAACCTTCGTACTTCAGAATTGGTGACCTGACGGTCCCTTCGGGGGACACCGAGAAACTACAACCTTCCTCAACCTTCCTTCCCTTTGACCGTAAACCCTTCCTAACACTAGTTATTGGTCACCAAGAGTTTAACATATTAAAACGGTGGGAAGGAAAAATCAGGGACAGAACTGTGTAATCTGTTATAAACCTCCGTAAAAACCAACGATGTTGACACGCTCACGAGACCACACCCGTCACAATTATCGTAGATCACCCACCTTCGATCTTTAAGACGTCTGGTAGGATGTTACGTATTCTTTTCGGTGGGTCTTTTTCTCTTAGTATACCACAGTTTCAGTTATCACGAGTTCAACTATATAAGACCGAACTACTGACCCCGGAATACGGGTGACCCTGTCACTCCCTTCTAAAACCAGGTCTCCATACCTTCAAATCTTGACTCTGAGGGTTTTACTCAGAATTAGGACATACACTTGATAGGATTCAACTTTCCTCTTAGTGTTTTCTTTTTGTTTAGTGTTTTAAACGGTCACTCTATAAAACAAGAAAAGGAAAAAAAGACCTTATACCTAATTCTTTTAAGGGTACTCGGATTCGGTGGAGAGTCAAACACCAAGTGTAAATGACCGATATATGAAACCTAAAGTTTATAAATCTTTTATTTTACTTGTGACTAAGATTTATACACTATAATGACCCTTACAAAACGACTTCCTATGTGTCTTATGAGGGACCGTCCTATTAAAGTTTTAGATACGATGTTTCCCTATAAGTGTCTTTCTTTTCTTTTGTCCCCTGTCTCTAATCAAGTGTCATTTTAAAAATTTTCAACTTGTTACGTGATTTTCTCTAGAGACCGTGTAAATTGGACGTCACTATAATTTCAGGTATTGTGAGTTCCATTATTTTATTAAAACTTTCCTTTTGTTTGTGTAATCCAAATTATGGTAGTTGTATAAATTATTATAAATTCTAAGATACTTTGAAGTCCGTGACACTTTCATCACCTGGACATTTTTCTTCGTTTAGTTTGGAAATAAAAAAAAACTTCTTTTTGTTATTTTGAAATGATTTCCTATATTTTGTAAATTTATTTACCTCGTCAGTACTAATATTACCCTATCCTCCTACGTGTCATATATTTACAATAAAGAGATTTAATTGTTCGTCAAGTGACGTTCAGGTCAATTTTAGGTGTTACCCTACAAACCCGCTCGAACTTAAATAAATTGTATCAATAAATAATAAAAACTCCTCGTTATTATGTTTTAACTTCGAGAGACCTCAGAAGGAGACCGGGTCAGGTCGGGGGAGACGTCTCAGTGTTACCATAATAACGTTTAGTTTGGAAATCTTTACTTTTTTTTGAGTTACTTTATTTTTTGAGCTAGTTGTTAAATTTATCGTTTAATCTATGTTTATTTCTCTCTTATCACTTGACTCTATTTGAAACTCGTTAATCCATCTTATGTCGTCTCCAACCCCCCCTTGGAGTCCTTACAACCTTTTATACTCTCCAATTCTTTCTCAAGTCTTATTTTTTACAGTTTACATATATCATCCTTAAAAAATTCCTTTTTGACCTTTTAACCCCTCTATAGTATAAGTGTTATTACCTTGAACATTTCGACCTAACCGACGAAACTTGTTTGAGAGTACGACTGTTGTTGATTTTTGATATATACTTGAGACCTTTTTCCAGAGACACTTTAAATCTTCTCGATTGTACAATTACTATTTGGCCACCAGTCTTAGAATCTCTTTTGCTTTAGGTCTCTCTTTAGACGAAGAACCATTTGAGTTACTCGTCACTCCCAAACGACCAGAGCCGATTCTCCGATTCTTAGAAGAGTATCATATCAGAGTAAAGGGAAAAGAACAGAAATCCGATGACCACAGTGTACGAAATAAATGTCGTTACAATGTTTACTACAATATATACAGTAACAACAATGACATAAAAATTAGTAAAATTTTTCTCCAAATACATTATTCTTATATAGAATATACAGTATAAATTAGAATAACGAATCCATAATCAGTATTTGTTTATAAAGGACACCAAAGTGGTTTAAACCTTTTAAAGTGCGTAATCAAGAAGTCTATAAAAACCGGGTGGAGGGGGAGAAGAAAACTCTGAGATTAGTTACATATAATTCGATAAACTTCCATAAGGTGTTAAGTGACTGTAAGAAACGTAGAGTCAAAGATTATGATATGGTTCGAGTGATTCGAAAAGAAAGTGGGATAGAGTAGTTGGTTGTTAGGGTTTGTTACAGATAAAAATAATGTCCATAACGTCAAAAAATAGAAGTCTTCAAAGTAAACATAGAAAATTTATAGAGGATAGATTGAAAAACTTACATATGGCATATCGGTATTATCCCGAAGGGTCCACCACGATTGCCATTTCTTGAACGGATGGTTACGTCCTCTGGGTTCTCTGTGTCCAAGCTAGGGACCTCTTCCTTTACCGTTGGGTGAGGTCATAAGAACGGACCTCTTAGGGCACCCGTCTCCTCGGACCGCCCGATGTCAGATATCCCAGGGTTTCTCAACCTGTACTGACTTCGCTGAATCGTAGGTACGTTATATCAGTATTATTGATGAAATTACAGAAGAGACGACTAACATTGTAGAAATAACCAAGACGTAGTCAAAGTTAATTAACTCTTGAAAAATTTTAATATCCAGCATAAAGGACCATTAGAGGCTAACTCCCAGTCTGTACCATTTAAAATAGAACAACTATAGTCTATACAAACGTAAAGATTTTAAAAGATTAAAAAAAAAGACGGTACGACAAATCGATAAAGTTTCGTCAAACTAGGAAACTCAAAAGGAAAATATTAGACAATCTGGACAGGTCTCGATACGAGACAACTTCTGACCAATAAGGAGTGAAGGACTCTCCCCTGGGTTACGGGACGACAAATGTACAAAGAGTCAGTCCGATCACTACTACCGACCTCTTCCGTGGGTGAGGTCATGAGAACGGACCTTTGAGGGTACCTGCCTCCTCGGACCTTCCGACGTCAGGTACCCCAGCGACTGTCAGCCTGTGCTGACTCGCTGAAGGGAAAGTGAAAAGTGAAAGTACGTAACCTCTTCCTTTACCGTTGGGTGAGGTCACAAGAACGGACCTCTTAGGGCCCCTGTCCCCTCGGACCACCCGACGGCAGATACCCCAATGTGTCTCAGCCTGTGCTGACTTCGCTGAATCGTCGTCGTCGTCGTCGTCACTATTGCCGATGATAAAGGTCGGGGTCCATTCAAGTTCGTAACAAGAGACTAGGTCAGATACAAAGTCGGGGACCGGAGATCATTAAAAGTTATACGGACACAACCAGTCAGGAGACGAATTACAAGTTTCTTTTACGGCGCGTAGACAAACTCAGGAGTCAAGACAGTTGCGACGGGACAGGTAAGGAAGGTGACAGGCGTGATAGAGACTTTGAATCGTTCAGACGAACCGGGGAGGACCTAAGGGAGATGGACAATTTGACTTCGGGTCTTAGTAATTCCGTCACTCTACCCTGTGAACATCCTAAATGGAGTAAATAAAGAACAGAGAGTCCCTTATGAAACTTTCACTTTCATTTCCAGTAAGTCAACACAGACCGAGAAACGGTGGGGTACCTGATGTGTCAGGTGTCTTAAGAGGTCCGGTCTTATGACCTCACCTATCGGAAAGGAATGAGGTCCCGTAGAAGGGTTTGGTCCCTAGCTTGGGTCCAGAGGTACTCCAGCGTTTCTCAGCTCGTTCTGACTCGTTGAAAGTCAAAGTGAAAATTTCACAAGGGACTCTCTGTCCTTCATTTACTCCGTTCAGGCTGTTCTGGGGGTAGAGTGACGGAATTACAAAGACCCGATGTCAAATTGTCCATCTCCCTTGTGTCTTTCCCGATTCGTCTAATTCCGTCACTCTACCCCCCCGTGAACATCCTGAATGGAGTAAATAAAGGACAGAGAGTCCCTTGTCAAAAGGTATCCCATACATACCGCAGAAGTTTTATCTACAAAGTATATTTAACAGAAGGACCAACGAAACCTACCTTTGAATATAGACCAGGAAAAAGAAGATAGATCCCGTCTTTACCTTAAGTACACGTAACATAAAATTAATAGGTAGTCTCTATTTGTAGATCAACGGAGGTTGAGATAATTTTGTTTCCCTTGGTTCCTTTATAAAAACAGGAACAGGTGATTACGAATTCTTAACCTCGCCTGCACAACTCCCCTCTGTTACATATAAAGGTCTTCAGTCTAATAACAGATAAAAAGACGGTATTCGTATCTTATTTCCTATATATAAAATAATATAAAACGGGTCACCGGGACAGAAGACACAACCAATACGGTAAATTTTTTATATACGAAAATATATGTTAGATTATACAAGGGGGTGAACAAAAATAAGTACAAAATTATTGGTGAAAAGGAAAGTATTGTAAATTTTATTAAATACGTATATAAACAATCTACTAGTGGAGGGTAGGATGATATTTCTGGTATATGGAAAATAAAGGGAACGATGAAGATTCTGGATTGTCTTACTTATGGCGTCTCCTTTTGCCAAGATCTATAAAAGGTTTCTTAAAAGGATTCTCCTATTAAAGACCGGTAGGTCTCAATTATTTATTCTAAAGACCTAAAAGTTTTCGGTGTCATAATACCTTCAAATCCGTCTCTAATTCATTTGCCGTCATGTAACCTCTTAAAATTGGATTAAGTTAAAGATTAAGATAAAATAAAATTATCATACTCTTACGTCAGTATGTTATGACTATTTTACTTACAAATTCACCGAAACCGATACTTTTTAATCTCAAATAACCACTTTGAGACCTCCTTGAAAGTAATTTCAATTCTTGTTCTTTTCATATAAGTAATAATGGAGAGAATAAAAAAAGATTTCAATATGGTTTATTATCTCCTTTTTCATTTGTTTTCTAAATTGATGACTTCCCCTCTGTTTTAAACGGTTGCAAAGATCAACGAAGTTAATAGGAGGATCTTTACATAATCATATTTCATTTTTAAACGAAGTCCAGTATTATAACCTTCAATACCATTCGACTTATTCCGGAGGTTTCTATCGGTCCAAGAATAACAACCTTGGAAACTTATAATGGGGTATACTATTCCTAGGAAGATATTAATTCCTACAACGTTATCATTCTAAAAGGACCTAATAGACACATCCGGGATTTATATTAGTGTCCTTAAAGGGACCACCAGGTCACTGATTCTAAGGTGTGAAGGTTGTGTCCCCTGGTCAAAGTTAGGTGTACAGTGCTGATTCTCCAGTGTCCAGTGTTGATTTCTAGGGTCTACTTCGTTGTTCTGGGTCCCGTCGGTTTATTTAATTAAGTTTTTCCTTACAATGTTTTAAGTGTTTACAGGATTATTCGTCCTCTGACGTAATGTTTTCTTCGATTATACTACTAACCCTCGTCTCCCTGTGTCTGTTTCTTTAAGTTTTTCCAAACAACGATTGCAACTTCTGTTTGATCCATAACCATAGAACTCTGATGTCAACGCTCCTTACGTCGAGTTCTCGGACCTTTTCTGTTCCCTTCCCGGAGCGGGGGTCCCGGACTCTCCTTCGTGCCGACTGGGACGTCAGGTCCCTTTGGGGACAAACCTAAAGACTGGAGGTCCTAAAAGGCTCTTATTTGAACACGACGAAACACAGGGGTGAAAATACTACCAAATACCGTCGCCGCCCGAAGGGACCACCGAGTCACCATTTCTTACGGACGTTACGTCCTCTGTACCATAGCTAGGGACCCAACTCTTCTACGGGACCTCTTCCCTTACCGTTCGGTGAGGTCATAAGAGCGGACCCTTTACGATACCTGTCTCCTCGGACTGCCCGATGTCGACAGTGTTACTGAACCACTGATTTGTCGTTAATGTCGTCGTTATCCTCTACTTATGTCTTCTTTTCTCTGAGGAAAGTACTCTAGACCTCTCTTAAAGCGTGTAAAAACCTACTTGAAATAGTCCATGTAGGAAATTTATCGAAAATTTTCAAATAGATCCTAACATTTTTCTCTACATGAGTCTTCACACTATGACAATGAAAAAAGTTAGGTACATTTCGGATACAAAGTAAGGTTAGTTATAAAATATATTAAAAAATCAAAAGTTTTTAATAAGACATAAAGTATACCTTTTTATCTAGACCCTCTTGTCTATTCTTTTTTAAATTTCTCTTCTTATTTACCTCCGCTTCCCCTTTAGACTGACCGTAATCGTCTACATTGACGGTTTATACTTTCGCAGAAACTGATACTTCCACAGAAAAAAAGTTTGAGACTAGAGACTAATACAACACAAATTTGTTCTCTTAGTAAGAGTTACCTTGGTCTAAAAATGTTCCGTTGTTGTTGGAGTACATATATATATTTGTAAATCGTAGACTATTTACACTGTAAAGTTTATCACCTCTTTAATACTTAATAAGTTATTTAGTACGACCCTGTTAATCAATAAGACACCTCTTTAATATATGAGATACGGTTTTGTTTAAGGTCTTTCTAATTTTTTACTTTAGATTTTCATTTTGGTATTTATTTATTCTTTTTGAAAGATTTTTATTTAAGTTTCCGTCTTGAGTAAATTTTATAACTATATGAGTTTATGGTCGTCAATTTTTATAAACATAAAGTTTTTGATCCGTTTTTATTTGTTTTCCTTTTCCTTATTTCATTCGAACTTTTTATATAAGTTTTTAAATTGTCCTTTTTGATAAAAATATATTCTTCTTAAAAGTATATAATTATTAGTTGTCTAACTGATGAGGTTATATTTACCCATTTCCTTTCTTTATTTAATGAGTCATTTTTATATGTCTGCCGGTAATTTGAAATCCCTTTTTTCGAGTTAGAGTAAGTGTTATTTTTACGTTTAGATTTGTTTCTCCAAGATAAAACGGAAGGTCTAACCATTTCTACCTTCCCCTCCTCTCTCCCTTTCTACCGCCTCCTTATCCTACCCTTCTAGTGAAAGAGGGAGTGTTTAAGGAGTTTTCTTGTAAAGTTGAGGCTCGTTTGAGGTGTTTTGTTGAAGACCTCCGACCGTCTCCTGTAGTCCGTTGGTCTTTTCGTCTGGTAACAGAAGTTTTTGTCCATCCCTTTTTATATTTTCTGCTTTTTCCTCTGTTTCCTCCACCCCTCCCTCGAGGCAGGGCCCTTCCCTTCGGGCAGGGCCCTTCCCTTAAAATTCTTCTCTCCAAAGGTTTGTGGTCCTTTGTGAGAGGGACGACTCAGACACCGCTCGGAACCTTTGTGTCTCCCGGTGTATTGTCCTTCCTTTTTATCTATTTATTAATTTTGGTCGTCTAATGTTCGGGTTGTCATTGAGGGGGTCGCCTTTTCGTCGCGTCTGCGGACGTAGGCGGTGACCCTTCACCCCTGTCCCGTCCCTGCGCGCCCTCCGCGCCCGACGTCTCGAAACGTTCTTAGCCCGTCCTTGCGGGGTGCGCGTTGGTCTTGCTAGATTGAACCCGATCGTTTGGTCTGACACCCTATCGATGGTGCGCTTTTCGAGCTTGTATTCTGTGGCGGTCCTGGCTCGTGTCTTGTTTCCTGCCTTGCCTTTTTCGGCCGACGTCTGGTAGGGGGCGGCCCCTGTCCGTCGGTCTCGGCATTCCTGACCTTTCCCCGTTAACGTCTGGGCCTCTCTGAAATGAATGGATTGACGTTCGTCCGAGGAAACGATTCTGAAGACCCCCACGACCTGTCAGTGGTAGACGGAGTGCCCCCCGCGGTCGCCAGGTGGGTCTCTCGACTCGCCGTCACCGCCTTTTCCACTGTTCGGCGCCGCTAGCGTGAGCGGTTTGAGGACTCGATGAGCCTGGACCCTTCCCGTGTTTCGCGTCAGGGTCGGCTTAGACACGGAGACTCCCGACGGACTCGCGGCTTGGACTCGCCGAACCTGGCCCCTTCACGTGCGTCGGATCCCGGCCGGGGTCTGCCAAGGGCCGACTCGTAGCATCTCGGCCTCGCCAAACACGCGACGCTCTTTCCTGTCCAGTTCACCCCGACTCTACGCCACACGTGTGCTGTCACGACAAACAAACGTCGTAGGGGGGAGGGGTGTCGCACTGACTTGATCACTCGGATTTTTTGGTCGTTTGTCTTCTTCAATTTGTCTCCCTTGGTGGAACCTTCACTCGGGTGTGCCGGGTATTACAGTCTCTTCCCGATCTATATAAAAATTATAAAAATTTTAGTAAGGAAAAAAAAAAAAAAAACGAAAAACGAAAAAACAGAAAAAAAGAAAAAAAAAGATCGAAAAGAAATTAACAATTCAGAAGATAAAGAGGAGATTAAAAATAAAGATATTGGATAATAATGATAAAAAAAAAAAAA
>SJYO01035988.1:9000971-9236107 GCA_006410555.1 Capra ibex
GGCTAATATGTCTCACTTCATTCGGTCTTTCTTTTTGTGGTTATGTCATATGATTGTGTATATATACCTTAAATCCTTCTACCGTTACTGCTGGGACATACGTTCTGTCCCTTTCTCTGTGTCTACACATATTACCTGAAAACCTGAGTCTCCCTCTCCCTCTCCCACCCTACTAAACCCTCTTACTGTAAGATTGTACATATGATAGTACATTCTTAACTTAGCGGTCAGATACAGACTACGTCCTATGTCGTACGAACCTCGACCACGTACCCCTACTGGGTCTCTCTACAATACCGCTCCCTCCACCCTCCCCCCAAGTACAAACCCTTGCGTACATTCTTAATTTCTAAAATTTTAATTTTTTTTTTATTTTTTATTTTTTTATTTTTATTTATTTATTTAATTAATTTTTTTTTCTCTTCTACCTTCCCCTCTCCCTTAATATGTCTCATCGTTAATGGTAAAATATTTTACTTGTATATAATCACAATATTATTTTTATATCTCATTTTTGTTTATCATTTCCTCTTTAAAGTTCTTTAGAAACGAGAGGGAAGGACTGACCCAATCAGTAAGTAAATAAGTCAATTATGTATAACTGTTAATAAGAGAAGGACTTTGAACTTCAGTTCTTGGAGTTTAGTATAATATTCACCTACACATACACACCACCTCCCACCTTCCACTCTCCTTTCTCCGTTCGTTTCGGTGTAATTGTTGAGTTCATATTCATGATCCCCGACGTCCCTCTACCTCTTCCGGATAGAGTTCCTTTGGTCCTTTCTCAACTACCCTCCACCACGAAATCAATTCAAAGTACCCGAAGTTCCTGATTTTCCTCAGATTCTCAATTCTTTCTCCACACATGAAGGGACCACGAGGTCCCAAACCCTGAGGGTAAAGGTCCCGTCCCTCCTACCCAAGTCGGGGGCTAACCTCTCGATTTTAGGGTGTACGGAGTGTCGGTTTCTTGATTTTTGCGTTTTGTCTTCGTTACAACATTGTTTAAGTTATTGGAGAAATTTTTACCAGGTGTAGGTTTTTCTCTCTCTCCCCTCCCTCTCCGGAAAAACTCCCTCCCCCTTGCTGTCCTTTCCCCTCCCCCCTCGTACTGGGGACTCCCTTCACGTCAAGTCGTGGGAAGTGTGTAGTCATTTCTACTCAAGTCGACCCCAACAGTACCTTAAGAACAAACGGTCCAAATCCTACGCCCTGAAATAAGACATTGAGGGCTTCGAAGAGACTTTCAAAAGTACTCTTCCACCATTCTAGAATATTAGATTCCCTCCCTGTCTTTGAGCTACTTATGACCCCTTCTCAATTGCAACTCTTTTTATATAGACACAGAAACCGGTGCATATAGGAAGGTAAACAAAAATTTTTATCTGTCTAACATAAACAAATAAAAGTTACACCGTCATAAAAATAAATAAATATAAAAACCGGAACGTCATCTCGTACTTTTTTTCACTTTCACTTCAACGAGTCAACACAGGGTGAGAAACGTCGGGATACCTGACGTGGTCCTGGGTGGTCCGAGGAGGAGGTAGGTACCCTAAAAGCTCCGTTCTTATGACCTCACCCAACGGTAAAGGAAGAGGTCCCCTAGAAGGGTTGGGTCTCTATCTTGAGTCCAGAGGGTGCGACGTCCGTCTCAGAAATGACTAGGACTGAGGGGCTGGTCCCCAGCTTGGACGTGGGAGACGTAACCTTCAAACCTCAGAATTAGTGACTCGATGGTCCACTCAGTGGTTAAACAACTCGAGAGAACCACCGAGTCACCCATTTCTGAGACGGACGTTACACCCTCTACGTCCTCTACGACCAAGCCAGAGACCCAACCTTTCTGGGGGGCCTCCTCCCTTACCGTCGGGTGAGGTTATAAGAACGGACTTTTTTAGGGTACCTGTCTCCTCAGACCACCCGATATCAGGTTTCCCAGTCTGTGCTGACTTACCGGTTCGTCTTTTTTTAACAACTCGAGAGTGACGTGTGAGTGACTCCTTAGGCTCCCCGCAAATCGTGTCACCAACGGACCCACTTCTCTCTCTCTTCCTCCGTCCTTCCCTCTATACAACGTCATCTCCGACTCTATCTGGGGCGACTCCTCTCTCCCACCATCCGTTCCGAAGAACCTTCACGACTGTGCAAATGACGTGTAAACGACTGGTTTACCGAGGTTCGTATCTCGTTAGTTGGGCGTACGTCTCAAGTGGGATCTTTTTCTCGGTGGGATTCGACTATGTACTGGAGTGGGTATCGACACCTAAAACTTGAGGAAACTCTTACCTATTGTCCCTTGGAAAAGAGGTCGAAGCCCACGGGACTACGGAATCACGAAGTCGTTGAGTTTAGGTCTATCCCGACGGAATTATAAAACTTAAAATAACTCCCTAAGTGAGCAACACAAGAAAGAGAAAGTCATACAGTAACATTTATTAAGATCAAAATTTATGGTAGGTTCCATGTAAAATTTGTTCCTAATATTATTAAAAGGAGGGGGATGTTTATTTGTCCGACTTTTTTTGTCTTTCCTTTACGTTTATCTTTTTCTTCCTCCTTCCCTCTCCTTCTCTTTTTGTCCCCTCTCTTCCTTTCTCCCTCTCTTCTTTCCTTCCTCTCTCTCTCTCTCTCTGGTCCTCAGAGAACCCTTATTCATAGACTATGAAAAAATAAGGAACAAAAGAGAGGTCCATCTACACCTTAATGACACTAACCTCACGACTTACCCCTGAATCGGGACCTCGAACGGTCTTGACCCTTTAGTTTTATTTTCTGGACTTGTTATCAGGTGTTTTCAGACCGTACTACGTAAATAAGGACTGGTAACACGACTTAGAAAAATTTCTAACAAAATTATGAAGAATCATCTTGATTTGATAGAACGAGAAATTTATCCCCCTTTTTTTCCGGGAGAAATGAGGGTAGGGTAAACGATTCACACAGCAAATGGTTCTCTTTATTTCCCTATGTCCCTTTACTCCCACTTTCCTCCACCTAGTCAAAGATAAGTGTCTGAGTGAGACCGAACGGAGACGGGAGACGTCGGAGACGTCGGGTCTTGCGAAGGGTCGACTCAAGGACGGTGGAATAAGATACTCGACCCGACCGGGGTACTGTAAAGTTGTCCTCGTAAACCTAGTCCGAGTGTATCTCTGTGACTGTAAAACGTTCAAGTAGTCTTTCCGTTTGAAATTGGGTGTCAACAAGAAAGGTTCTCGTTAAAAGCCAAAAGAGACTTATCGGGTTTAACTTCACTCACTCTCCATCTAACTCTTTTTTGCTTTATTAAAAAGAGTAATTTTTCCACCTCTTACTTGGGGACGAAAGTGACTGACGGACAGTAGGTATTTCGTGAGATTAGACGATCGACCTTTCCTACAGAATGAGGCGACTTGGATTCCTCAGGAGATTGGGTATACAGTAAATAGTGAAAAGGAAAGGTTAGAACGATATGTCCACAATAGGGTCAACACGTTCAGTCCAGGATTGTTTTTTGTCTTTCGTGTAACTAGACCCTACAACTTTTGTTAGACTACTTCTCTGATAATGTTTTCATTCCTGTCCCAATTCCTCTGGTCGTTCACTCCGACTCCATAGGTCCCTGATTAGTGTCGTTCTTCGGTAATGGTGAGATATGGACTTCCCCTTCCTATTCTTTTCCTTACCATTCTAAATCCACTCTCACTGTTGATCCTTACTCCGACGGGAGAGGAGTCAAGTCAAGTCAAGTCAACGAATCAGTACAGGTTGAGAAACACTGGGGTACCTGATGTCGTGTAGTCTGAAGGGACAGGTAGTGGTTGAGGGCCTCGAACGGGTTTGAGTACAGGTAACTCAGTTACTACGGTAGGTTGGTAGAGTAAGAGACAACAGGGGAAGAGGAGGACGGAAGTTAGAAAGGGTCGTAGTCCCAGAAAGGTTACTCAGGCAAGAAACGTAGTCCACCGGTTTCATGACCTCAAAGTCGAAGTTGTAGTCAGGAAGGCTACTTATAAGTCCTAACTAAAAGAAATCCTGACTGACCAACCTAGAGGAACGTCAGGTTCCCTGACAGTTCTCAGAAGAGGTTGTGGTGTCAAGTTTTCGCAGTTAAGAAACCACGGGAGGGGATCACCGTCAGTAGTTGTAACGGTCTTTGTAGTGTGAATCTGTTCCTCGTTCACACACATACCTACCGTCTCACCTTCGCCCCCTGCCTACCCCTACTCCCTCTCCCCCTATTTATAGGACTTTAGAAAGGTTAATACCGGAGACTAGAGGACGACCACGAAAGATAAGATAAGACAGTCAACTTGGGTTAGTCCTTCTTTGGGTCTCGAGGTCTAACGAGTTTCAGTTGGACACCACCCAGGCCTCATCTTGTCTCTACCCACCTCTTACCCAGTCCGTACCCTCGACCGTCTGTATTAATGGTTTGGTAGACTTAAGGAAATTACGTACCTTAATCCATTTTTAGGTATTCGTGTAAAAGAAAAGGCAACTACTCAGTTCGTGTAAACACGTCAGGTATCCCTTCAATAGTCCTCATCCCCATCAGAAACGCGTCGATAACTCGTGATACTAATGTAATAACATTATTATATTACTACTAGTAATAGGGTGATAATTTGAAGTTCAATTAATTCCTTCTCTAGGGCAGAACCAAACAAAGATATAGATTAGGGATATAGGGATAAAGAGTAGTCACGACACCACCCGTGAGGGTAGTCTCACCCGTGAAAGTTTATAAATAGTATCTTTTGTTTGTAAATGTCTCTCCTTCGAGAATTAAATCTTAATCATTCTCGTAAATAATTGGTCATGTAGGAGAACCTTTAGACATCGTTTATCAAAAAGACATTGAGTCTACGACTATTTCAAAACATCTTTATAAGACTACCGACCTGGTACAAACAATTTTACCTGAGACTTCCGGTGAACTTAGGAACACTTCTATGAAAGTTCTTCTCATTTTATGTTATGTATATTTTAATCTCTTTTTTCCTTTCTTTCGGGTAATGTCTTTGATAACTTTGTCTGTATTTTCTTTATATCTAAACTTATAAAGTAATACTTTGTTTAGGGTATAAACATAATCTCTTTATTAGGATGATTATGACACAATATTCGTCAACGTTTCGTGAAAATATCTCTCATGTTAACTTTTTCTTACAATTGGATCTATAGACAATTTGAACGATTTACACAAATTCTCTTCTACTCTCTGTAGCAACAACACTGAGAAGACAACCCTTTTTCTGGAGTAATTTATTAAGATTGGTGTCTTTTCTGTCACTCTATGTCTCCCCTCTTCGATTATTATTTGAACTTAGAGTAGTGTGAGTATTAGACACCAGTTCTGTTTGCATTCTAAAAAGTAACTAGTTGCACACTACGTGTCCCTTCACCGTTAGGGAACTGCATCGAGGTCGTTCGATAATCTCTTTACTACCAAGTGACCGTTTATGTAAAGTCTTTAACCATACCAACCTCCGTTTACAAGTAGACCTATCTGTGGATTCGGTCCAAGAAGACCCATTCACGTAGACACTAGTGGTTTTATTATCGTACAGGTATACTTTTACTACTCTTGTATAGCCTCAATGATCATTCGTTAAGATCACAACCCTATACCAGAGTCCTATACCAGAGATTCGTCCGAAGGTCGTACTTATGTCAACAGTGTCTATCACTTCAGAACATACAGTAGTGACTATATTTCCGGTACACTTATACACCTTATTCACGTCCCCCGACGGACTCGACGTGCGACGTGCCTTCATTGAAACGTTACGACCGGAGACACTGATCCTACATATTGACTATGAAGTCGTGTTTAGCTGACACAGAGAAGGTATGAAGGCGAGGATCCAGGGACCTAGAGAACTTTCAAAGTGAATCTCAAAGACAACTAGAAGATGAGACTAAGTAGACGTGGTCGTCTACTTATATATATGATGACATATATATATATATATATATATATATGAATTCTACTTTCCGATACTTTGACTCCTAAGTAAACCCGTCTACTTCAATGTGGGAAGTTGACCTATGAGATCTAAAGGAACTTTTGTTAAAGACTAGTCCCGAAACCGACGAACCGTGTGTACTATGTCTTTTTCACTTCCGATTTTGTAGAAGAAGTAAGATTCAGATAGACTTTATAAACTCCGACAACCAAGAAAAACAATGACACACCGGGACTTCTGTCAGAATTACTATTACCGGTCCACTCTGTCGTTAACGTGTAAACCGACATCCCTCTCTGTTCTCACTGCCTAGGTAAAAATTTTCAATTGAAAAATAAAACTCTATTAATATCCAAGGATACGTCAACATTCTTTATCATTTCTCTTAAGGTACATGCGAAATGGGTCAAAGGGGGTACCACTGTAAAAAGTTTTGATATCATAGTGTTGGTCCTATAAATAAAAATTAAAAATAAAACACCGTCGTGATATACCGTACACCCTAGAATCAAGGACTGGTCCCTAGATTGGACACGGGGGATGTTACCTTCGTACCTCAGAACTAGTGACCTGGTAGTCCCTCCAGGGGTGTTGGTCCTATAAACGTACCAAAGACGGTTAGAACAAGTCTAAAAGGGTCAAAATGAACATGAATAAACACACAAACACACACACACACACGAAAATCGAGATGTGTTAAAGAAGTGTATACAATCAAACGACATCGATGGTCCTGTTCGTTCTTAGTCTGAAAGGTAGTGACGTTCAAATAAGAACAACGAGTCATGGGTAAAAGGAAGAAGATGGGAGAGGTGAGGGTAAAGATTGGGGACCGTTCGTGATTAGAAAAGACGTAAATAATTTCTAGTATAGTGTAAAAATTACATTTACCTTAGTATGGTACAAGTACAAAATCTTAAGTGAAAGAAAAAAACCGGGTCGTATTAAGAGATCTCTAAGTAGGTTCAACGCACTTAACATACTAGACAAGAGGAAATGACGACTAACCATAAGATACGATACTTATACGACGTCAAAGGAATTGGTAAATGGGTAACTTTCTGTAGACCCAACAAAGGTCAAAAAACGATAATGCTTACTTCGAAAATACTTGTAAGCATTTACCAAAATACATTTGTATTCAAAAATAAAGGGACCCTATTTACTGGTTCTCAAGTTAGTAGTCTGGTATATCATCAATGTATAAAAGAAGAAGTTCTTTAACTTTTTGAAAGAAGACCTCACAGACGTGATGTGACGTAAGAGTGGTCGTTACATACTTGTACAGAAGTACTGTGGTCCTCACGTTAGCGACCCAACATACACCAGTGTACAAATCAGAATACTCTCTGTCGTATGATAAAAGGTGCGGTTAGTCGTTACATGATCACTGACTCAAAAAGACATGTGAACGGATGTAATTTACAGTCATAAAATATAATCGGTAAAACGTAAAGAGACTACTAATTACTAGAACTGATAGAACGGTAGACTAATAAACAGTAGACATATAGGAGAAACAACTTTACAAACACATACAGAAAATAGATAAAAGATTGATCTAAAAAAAAAATAATGACTCAATACTCTTAACAAATACAAAAAATCCATGATCAGAAAACGGTCTATACACTGAACGTTATAAAAGAGGGAAAGATATCGAATAGAAAGGTAAGAAAATTATGCCAGAAATCGTATCACTTTCAAAATTAAAACTACTCCAAGTTAAATGGTCAAAAAGAAAAATTACTAGTATGAAAACCACATTTCTGGTTTTTGAGAAGACGACCCCAAAATAGAACAAGGAAACAGACCTACAAGGAGACGACGGAGTAACATAGACTCAACGGAGAACGTGAAAATACACACACTATATAATCAATGTAAAGGACCGGAACCTCTTCGCCGGAGACTCTTCCACAGAATACGCAAAGTCGTGAGGGGAGAACAGTACGATACGAGGAGTGGGTTCGATGTACGAGATCCCCAAAGGGCATTTTCCCGAGGAACCCCGGAAGACAAAAACCGTCCGACTGACACACCCACCAGAACCTCCGAACCAACCGGGGATTGGGTCAACGAGCAGTCCGGGACGGAACACACGTGTGCCGGCCGACGACCAATCATCCGGGACGAGTCCTCCACTGACTACCGTTCTGGGGTCCCCTGGACTCCCGATAACGACCGAGTGCCTACCTACCTCAGTCCCAGGTCTTCTGAGGTCACGGGGATTGACCACCCACTTCGGTCCAGGACCCCAGACACGACCTAATGGCTATCCGTCGTGGTCCAGGATTACAAACGACGTCCCAGGCCCCCCAGGGTCTCGACCACAGTGTAGCGAATCCCCTCGTCAAGGACTGTGTCAACCCATACCCCAGGGTCCACACGACTTCGACACAACCGGACAATCACCCGTTCTGGTCCTGGGTGAACCAGGGTCTCGTCAAAGACCGGACGATTCCCGTCCGACACAGACTTCGGACCCCCTAACGCAAAAGGGACACAGACAGACTACAGACCGTGGACCACCCACTCCGACCAGATCTTCGAACACGCACAAAGGACCTCCTGTTCCGGTCACGGACGGGTGTCCGCCCACCCGGAACAGACCTCCCCCGACATCTAAGTCCTTCAGAAATCCTCATACACGACTACCCTGACACAGGGACGGGTCGACAAACCGGACTCCGTAGGACCACTCCTGTGGAGGTCCTAGAGTCCACCCCGGTTCACCCCGGTCCACAACGTCGATTACTCGATTGTTGTGGAGATCGTGGTCGAAGATCTTGCTCGAGGATTTATACCGGGGGCGACGGTGCGGGAGAGTGGAGAACGGAGAGGCCCCCTGAGAGGATCTTCTTCGTCTATCCAGGTCGGGTCTGCCGGTCGGGTCCAAGGATAGTTTAATGTCGAAAACACGACACAAGGGTACGTACACTCCAAAACATACGTGGCAAATTCTCACTGTAGAGATAAATGTAGGGAAAGGGGTGAGCCCAGGACACCCCGAGGGTTTAAATTCACGGCGACCAGGAGTTTCGGTTTACGAGACCCCCGAGTAGAACGACCCCGTCCTGAGACCCCGTCCCCTCGGACTGACGTCGAGTCTTGAGTGAGGTCACCATCTTGTTAGCATATCTGTTAGCAAGGACCATCCAAGACCCGAACAAGTAGTTGTCAAGACGTCTATCAACACTAAAACCACACGAGGACTCTCCTCCATCGAGTCCCAGACGATAGAACTTGTAAGAGACTCTTGTCTGAAGAGACCAGGGACGATGAAGGAAACCAGAGACTTTGGGACTCTGTTGTAACTCGGATAGGTCCTTCAATGAGTCATGACCCAGTGTTTTAAACCTTTCGTCAACATTATCGATTACAATGGCCTAATTCGACATCCTTGGGACGATCTCGGGATCGGACCGTCTACGAGGGACGGACTCCTTCCACCCCTCACCCCACCCCTCACCCCAACCACCCGTGTCACAAGAAAAAGGTGACCCCGACCTCGTCGGTTGTTCCTTTGGCTTCGATTTTAGTTAATTTTTACCTGTGTCGGGTTCGAAGTACCCACCACTTTCTTTCTCCGTCGTTGATGTAAGTGTGTAGTTGGAGAGTGGATGAAACACTCCTAAATTAAAATCTCTAATTTCTGTTTTCTTCCTCCTCACTCGGATTACTACCCCTCCGTATAAGTAATCGGTTGACCCCTTTCGGGTCCCGAGAAAACTCCCTCGCCCAACGGTAGGAGAAAAATGGGGAAAAAACAGGAAATATAGGTCAGTACCGTAAATTACGCGTACTCCCGATTCAACGAAATCAACACAGGTAACGAAACGTTGGGAAACCTGGTATCGGTCGTCGGAGAAAACAGGTACCCTAAAAAATTCATTCTGATGTCCTCACCCAACAGTAAAAGAAGAGGTCCCCTAGTAGAAGACACTGAGGACGCAACGTCCGTCTAAGAAATGGACGACTCGGTAGTCCCTTCAGGTAACAAATTATACGACTACATCATTTTAGTTCAATACAACTCTGAGTCCTGGATAATCTCCAGTCTAAGTACGGGAGAACCAGGGTCGACTAAGGTAGACTAAAAAACAAATTAAAGAAGTAAACAACGAAGGAAAGAATAGAGACCTAGGAAATTGAATTTTCCAAATACAATTAAGGACGATTTCCACCACCCGTCGTCCAAAACTCGTTCCTGTCTCGACAATTTCCATCCCCAACTACCTACACCTCGTTTCTGGACCTCGTCGAGACCGTTACGATTATCTTAATTTCCTTATTTTACGTCCAAGACCCCAGAGTTCCCCTTCTTCTTTCCTACGAAAAGAAGAGAGGAAAGTAGAAAATAGAGACGAACAGAGAAATACAACTTGAGTGAAAAACGGCAACATTTCTTTGAAAAAGTTACCCTGACACAACCCAGACTGACAGTCGAATTTAACTATTATAATCTTATGGTACTTGAGGATTGTTCTGTCTTTTACATAACGAACCCTTAAGACCCTCTTTTCAAGAACCTTCCTACTACTGACCGACCTGAATCCAGGTCTCTCATAGACAGTCTGTAATAGACACCACTCTCCTTACCTCATAAGATTGACCTTACCCCTCGACACTAACTCTGGCAACACTGGCTGTGATGTGTACAGTACCCCGTTCACTTTCGAATTAAGACGTTGGAGTCGCCGAAAAAAAAAAAAAAGAAAGGTTTTTGATAGAACTTTCTACTGGATAAATCTTATACTTGGAACAGAACTAACTCCATGTAGGTTCATAAAAGTCATAAAGATTACACAGAAATTTGATAAAACCATCATAGTAGAAGATACTGTCACTAACCATTGTAGTGACCAGTCGGGGGACATTACCTTTCATTTGTGGGTGGTGAACCATAATTTCTTTTCAATGTCCACTCGGGAAATCTACTATAAACGAGTGATACAACTGTGTACCCAGGACCACGGGTCTCCTAAGTCCTTCCTGGACAAACCGTCTATATGGTTGATTTTCACTGTCGTGGACGGTATCACTGGAAATCATGAAGGGAGATCGAGACAGAGACACTCCTAGTTCGAGTTGAAAGGGGTTCGGTCAAAAACCGGAAGAGAGTAGACAACACAAATTGTATACCTTACGGGATGTGTAGAGGATTAACAATGGGAAGACAGTTTAGTGAGAAGAGATGGTAGTCAGGAGATTTTTGGTACCTTAAGAAAGAGACTTTAGACTTCACTGAAATAAAAGAAGACAGATGGAAACGGTCGTTTCAAGACAGATCAGTTTGGATACCAAAAAGGTCATCAGTACATACCTACACTCTCAGCCTAATGTTTCTTTCGACTACGAAAACTTGACTACGGTTTCTTAACTACGAAAACTTGACACCACAACCTCTTCTGAGAACTCTCAGGGAACCTGACGTTCCTCTACGTTGATCAGTTAGGATTTCCTTTAGTCAGGACTTATAAGTAACCTTCCTGACTACGACTTCGACTTTGAGATTATAGGACCGATGGACTACACTTCTTGACTGAGTAACCTTTTCTGGGACTACGATCCTTTCTGACTTCCGTCCTCTCCCCTACTGTCTCCTACTCTACCAACCTACCGTAGTGATTGATCTACCTGTACTCAAACTCGTTCGAGGTCCTCAACCACTACCTGACACGACGTCAGGTGTCCTAGTGTTTCTCAGTCTGTGTTGACTCTCTGACTTGACTTGACTAGTCACATCATTAAACATGAGTACAGAGTATGGTGGGAGATGTGTTTGTGTGTGTGTGTACTTTATAATAAGAACTCAAGAATCATAATGGAAAGAACTTTGATTGTCGTACTGTCTACAAACTCCTTCCTAGATACCTAACAACGAAAACAGATTACAGAAACCACTAAGGAACATGTAAAGGGTGACCTTCCAGGTGAAATGTAAAATTTGTACTCGTACTTCGGACGGGTTCTAACGAGGAGATCGAAAGTATACTGGTTTGATAGTCCGTGTAAAATGAAAGGGGTCCATAAGATGGTACCATATGAGAGAGTGAAGACTCCGACATTAAATACTAAAGGTCCAAGTTCAGCGACTGCGACTTTACTCAGTACGACTTTACTCGGTGGTTCCGTGACTTGGTTACGTCTCTGAATCAGACGATTGGAGTGTCTTAACCAGGAGGGTCCGACTCTTTCAAATTAACCCAGTCGGTTAAAGTTTTTACATCATAAAGTAATCACCAAGTCTACCATTTCTTAGACGACCATTACGTCCTCTGGGTCCAAATTAGGGACCCAGTCCTCCTATGCGACCTCCCCCTGTACCGTTGGGTGAGGTCATAGAGAACGGACCTCTTAGGGTACCTGTCTCCTTCGACCGTCGTTTGTCGGGTACCGAAACGTTTCTGGACCTGTGTTAACTTCGCTGAATCGTGTGTGTTATAAAGTAAGGAAAGAGTACCATTAAAGATAAAACTTTTGCTTTCACTTTGACTTTTACAATCAGAGAGGCAGCACAAGTCGAGAATCCCTGGGGTACCCGATATCGGGTGGTCCGAAGAGACAAGTACCTTAAGAGGTCCGTTCTTAGGACCTTACCCGACGGTAAAGGAAGAGGTCCCGTAGAAGGATAGGTCCCTAGCCTGGACCCAAAGACGTAACGTCAGTCTGAGAAATGGTCACTCGGTAGTTCCTTCGGGTTACGAATAAAACTCGTACGTGTTTACTGTTGAAACTCCGACTGAGTCAATGTAAAATAGATCTTCTGTAAAAAAATTTTTAAAGAAAATAACTTTATATCAACGAAATGTTACAACACAATTAAAGA
Organism: Capra ibex; assembly: GCA_006410555.1. NCBI lineage: Eukaryota > Metazoa > Chordata > Mammalia > Artiodactyla > Bovidae > Capra > Capra ibex. The sequence continues at coordinate 9,013,761 of SJYO01035988.1, forward strand.
TGACGTGTCATTTCCCTAAGCCAATACCGGAATCCTAAAATTCAAGTTATTGTCACTTCCTTAAATTGAAGTGATCGACAACCTTTAACATGTCAGTGTCGGTATGTAAACGGACTCATTGTATTTATAAAGTGACGATGTTACTTAGCAGAGGAAAGGATTTATAGAGTATTTTATTCTTACCATTAAAAGAAAATTAAGATCCTGTCTCGAACAAAGTCCTTATGTGGTGTGATTAGAAGTACAAATATACTCGAGACTAGGAATTAAATGATTGGTCACAACAAAGTTTACGACCTTCACTCGAATGGACAAGAATGTAGTCGTAGATAATTGACACTTCTTGTAGTCCCAGGGGGAATGACACACAGAAAATCCTTTACTGAAAAAGGATAACCCTGATAGAAGTTTATTTGTCATTCCTGTAAGAGAGGTCTAGGGTTGGACTTAAAAATTTACGTACGAAAGTAGAGAAAGATCGTAGAAAGGTTATCGTTTTATAGAGGAGACGAGTTTAAGCCGTGGTACAAAGGGGAGAATTGATGATGTCAGAAGGAAACCAGACATAATATACCCGACTTTCACACGATTTACTTAGAACCCAATATGATAAACGGAATGGACAAAGATTTGACGGACTTTATCTTTGATAAAAAAAAATTACCAAGTCTCTGTACATTTAGAGAAACGAACTTTGAGTTAGAATTGACGTCATCTCACAAAACGGAATTTTACGACTATTTAAATTTCGTAAAGTGTTTTATTTTAACGTACCACAGTCTAAATGGAACGTAAGATTAATAAACAAATTCTTTGTATGGGTGTTCGAAGTTATGTAAAATTATCCGATGATTTAAGATAAAAGAACGAAATGTATGCGATTTCTTGATTGGGTGTTGTCCTTATTACAGAAATAAGGAAAATCGAGTAATTCATTCGTTTTCTTTTAACATTTCCTTAAATATTCCTTTCCTTTTGTCGGGTTTCTTAATGGACTTTGTATATTAACTGACAAACTTCAGAACCAAAACCGGTACTTGAGGAAACAAACAGTCAAGAAAATCGAAAATTAAGAGGGTCCTAAAAGTAGGTCAGAAATTCATTCATAAATTTATAGACGATAAGACTCAGTGACTAAATCCGTAACAACATTTTCCGTACTAGGATCGGTAAATACTCGCATCTCATATCTTTCGTTCTACCATATGTTTAGTCTTTAACTTCATACTCCATTATTACCACCATCGTTAGTGGGAGGGTAAGTCAGTAAGTCAGTAAGTCATAAACCAGGAGATCATAAAACCTTAACTATGTTATATAGTTTATACTCGTCATGTTTCCGTTTATTCTGAGTCCAATGTCATAGTTAATTGTCTCAGGTATCCCTTACTGTCTGTGTATGTGTTTTTACTACATAGTTTACATTATTGTCTCCACACACGTTCTATAATACCCCTTTTCTCTTACCCTTGTAAGCAGGAACATACCCTTGACGCCTTTGAGAATAGTTATTACGGGCCCCCTTCTCTTTCCTCTTGAAAGTTTGATACTGTATGGTGTATTCGTTTCCGTCTCCGTACCTTGTTGTACCTTACACCCTCCTTAATGTTTGCAAAAGTAAGAAGACCTTCGTATACGCGGTTCCTTCCTCACCGCTTACTCCGTCCGTCAGGAAGCAGTGGACGGTCTCTTGTGTCTTCTCCACACTAGGCAGAACTAGGGAGGACAGTAGAAGGCTTGTATATTATTCAAGTGGAAGGACAACAGAGTCCGGGCACAGTCGACATAAGAGGTGTGGAGAAGGAGGCAGAGAGGAGGTGACTGTATTGTTTTTTGTCTTTTGCCTCGGCCGTCTCAGAGCACTGAAAGGAATTTTCACGACGAGTGCACACTCCCCGTGGTTCAGATGAGTGTGAGGCAGTCGACTCTGTCAGGAGGGGTACTACGTACACCCTTATTGCGTCGTCGCTATTAGTTTTAATACGTGCCCGTGTTTAGGCAGTCTGGGACTTCGGTCCGAAATCCGTAGGGAGCGCCACGTGCACAATAATGACGATAGCGACTACACGGACTTTATAACCCCCTAGGTCTCTTCTCCGACCCAATCGATCTCGTCACACCTCGAGATCCGATAAGTTCTGACGCCCACAAATGGTTAGTCATCTTTTCATAAAGTCGTAAAGTTGGCAATTGAATGCAACCATCCATGAGCACTGATAACCCGACCATTCACACGTGCACACACACACACACATGTACATCCGTTTAGTTTACACTACTATTCCTTTTCTATCATAAGAACCCAATCAGGAATAAAGACCAAACCCACTAGTGAATCCCTTCACTACGACTTATTCTTTGTCTACTACGTCCACCTTTTACTAATCCTTTTTCTATAGTCAAAGTATATTTAATAATATACACGATTTTTAAAGTCAACGACCAAAGAATACAGTAAGTCCGGAGTCTCCTCTCAAGAACGACCTCTATTTGACCTATTACAACATAACAGTCCTACACCCAGTATTTCTGTGTTTTACGTGTCCGTATTTCGTTTCCAACTACATCAACACGGTAACTTTTATATGTCAAGTACTTATAGTTTATGAATTTGAAAATATTACTTTCAGTGTATTACGAACTTCTTACACTATATAATACCGTCCGTCTGAACTAATAAAATTATATTTTTAATATGTTAAAATTATTTATTTTATTGTTAGGTTGTAAAATTTAATTATTTATATTTAGTTATACTTACCTAATATTTGTATATCCTACTAAGGTTGAGTATTAATGTAATTATACTGAAAAATTTATAAACTGAATAGTTTGTCTTTATATTTTTAAAGTTTTATTTATCACGACCTACCCTATCTCCCTTTACGTGGGACAAACGATGGCAACTTTCACAATTAGATACAAGACAGAAACCGTTGGTCAAACAATTATAGGTTTGTGAGGTCATGAGAACGGACCTTTTAGGGTACCTGTCTCCTCGGACCACCCGACGTCAGGAACCCCAGCGATTCTCAGCTTGTGCTGACTCGCTGAAGAGAAAGTGAAAAGGGAAAGTACGTAACCTCTTCCTTTACCGTTGGGTGAGGTCACAACTCTTAGGGTCCCTGCCCCCTCGGACCACCAGACGGCGGATACCCCTGTGTTGACTTCGCTGAATCGTCGTCGTCGTCGTCGTATTTTGTAATTCAATTTTTTACGATATTTGTCTCAAAGGAGATTAAAGACGATACTTTTCATCTGCATGTACCTCTGAATGTTTGTGTACACGAAAAAGACTATCTGATAAATTCTTTGAAAATCGACACTAATAAAGAAAACTCTCTATGAACCCTATTACCACTTCCTTCACAAGTATGTATCTGTAACTTAAAATACAAATTTATAAGTTTTAAAATAACAACAAATACAATGAAAATAGTGAAGATTTTCTTTTTATAAAATGCACGTATATTTATAAACTATTCCGTCACAAACATCTACCGGTAAATCTGTATCCTTTATTAGACCGTCTAAATATTTACAAAGGCTTTATAGGGATTGTGTTGTTCGTTAAAGTTTTGTTAAGAAAATCACCGAACGGACGTTTAAAGAGTTTACGTCAACTCGAGTTGGAGAGATCTTAAACTTCCAAATTTCTTTCTTTTGTTGGACGTCATTCTGAACCCAAAATTCTTAGTATAGGTGTGAAATTTCACTTTTTTACTTTGACATACATTGTCATATAAGTGAGTCAGATATTACGTGAACTTGATAGTCGTTCAGACCACTAAGACATATAATAGGGACACGGGTTTAGTGTTACTCCAATACATATTTGTTTGATTCTCTAATTAGAGGGACTGAAAAACCGACGTTTTCGAGTTTATAAATGAGAAAAGAAAACCTTATATAAACGTATTATTTCTAAAATACAAAAGATCTGAAGAAAATACCTTCACCCTCTCTTTGTCAAAATAGTCGACACTCTAAATGTACAGTTATAACTTACTCCTGTCCTTTTTTACTTTATAAATGGAATACAGTCTTTAAACTTCCTTCCGTCTGACTTTTACTAGACTTAAAACCAAAAACCGGAAACGACTGACCCCGTTATTTCCAATTTTTCCATGGAGTGTAAAGAATTCAGTGAGAAGTTTTAAGTTGTGTCACCTTTAAACTGCATTTTAAAGGAAAGAAATCTTCGGTACAACGAAATACAAATTTGTAGGAATAAAGTAGTCTATCCAACACGAGACCGTTCTTTTAAAATTTTAGGGAAGACACAAGGACTAGGACACTCGGTTGTGAGTTAGGTAAACGTCTAAAGGTGTCCGAGACGTCTACTGACAACCTGACCTTAATATAATAAAATTGTATATACTACAATCTAATGGTGTCTACGAACAGTCGGATCTCAATATAACAAAGTGGTGTATACTACACCACCACCACTAAATCATCGATTCAACCCAGGTTGAGAAACACTGGGGTCCCTAATTCCGGGTGGTTCGAGGGGGACAGGTACCATAAAGGGTCCGCTCTTATGACCTTACCCAACGGTAAAGGAAGAGGTCCTCTAAAAGGACTCAACCATAGTTTGGATACGACGTAGTGTCCGTCAGAGGACGGAACGTCCTACTAAGAAATGGTGACTATGTGGTCCCTTGTACACTGCGTTTAGGGATTTACGAAAGACTCCTTCTGGATTTATCCATTTAATAAGGTTACCTTACGTTTCTACTGTAACCGTTTTAAAATTTTTCGTTTCACTTTCAGCGAGTCACCACAGTCTGAGAATTCTGAGGAGAGACAGGTACCTTAAGAGGTCCATTCTTATAACGTCACCCAACGAGAAGGGAAGAGGTCTCTAGAAGGACCGGTCCCTAGCTTGTCCAGAGAACGTAACGTCCGTCTAAGAAATACCAGACTCGGTGGTTCCTTCAATGTTCTCAGTCGAAAATTTCAAGTTTGTGTGAAGACGAAGACCGTCCATACAAATGAATCTACAATGTACGAAAGGAATTCAATAAGTTCCGTTTAACGGGTTTAAAAGAAGAATTACGGTGTACATTGATGAAAGATCTTAGAATATAAATACACAATTAAACCTTCTACATATATTTTGAAGTCCAATAAAATAAAGAATCTTTTAAATTGAGTATCAATACTTATAGATCCAAAAGTTTACTATCAGATTCATATCACGTTATAATATGTGATTTGAACAAAGATTATATTAACAAGAGTTAAAAGTCTACTGTTTTAATTCTTTCATTTCATTGAACGGGTTTCTATCGTTACAATAATTCTCGTCTATTTATACTAGGGACTCGAACTCGACGGACTGACCCGTTTGTGTCAGACAAAAGTGGTAGAAAACATCAAGAGAGACAGAAAATTCCAATAATTTTATTGTAAATAGAATTTTCAATTCTCGAAAAGAAGGGTGGGAATCCTTCTTCGACGTGTTGAAGTGATCGATAAAAGTAGTAAACCTTTCTATGACATATCCATGAAGGGTTTTATCTAGGTAACCCAGGTGTCATTCGATATCACTTTAGGATCTTTAATCACAGGTTGTTTCGAATTGTCTAGAACTGGGAGACGGACGGTACTCCGACGTGTCACGTCGGTCCGAACAGATCAGTCACAGGAGGAAGAGTTACGACAACATCGATGTTCCGATGCGAGAACACATATTCGACACCGGTACTTTAACTTTGTTCGATTTACTGGATGTTCCTTGACAAGGTCTGGGTCGAGGTATTTTGTGACCTTAACTGATTTTATCTAAATAAAAGACTCGGACACCGATGATCCCACCGGTTCCTTCAAGGACGTTAGAAAACCGGACTTTATTTCTACTTTTCACTTCTATACCAAGATTGGACTTAGAAGTGGGAAGCAGACCAGTACCTTTTTACAGTGGAATGAATAAGACAAATCGTACTTAAGACTCAGTAAGATAGAATCTATGGTATGTCAACTTTATAGTTGGACCTAAGTCATTCACCTCTTTACAAATGTTAATTTCGTGATATACTAATCTTGTGGATCAAAATGTACCTATACAGTACTTTCTACTCAAATTGAGTAGACACGTCACCACAAGACTAGTAGAGGAAAAGAGGGGTGACCATCTTCTTAGGACACGAGATTCAGTATATTCATTTATATATTATGGGTTGTCACCAAACTACTCTAACAACAACAAATCAGTGATTCAGTACAGGTTGAGAAACTCTGGGGTACTTGACGTCGTAAGGTCCGAAGGAACAGGAAGTGATAGAGGATCTTAAACGAGTTTGAGTACGGGAAATTCACGCACTACGATAGGTTGGTAGGGTAAGAGACAGAGGGGGAAGAGGAGGACGAGAGTTAGAAAGGGTCGTAGTCCCAGAAAAAGTTACTCAGTCGATAAACGTAGTGCACCAGTTTTATAATGTCGTCGAAGTCGTAGTCGGGAAGGTTACCTATCAGTTCCAACTAAAGGAAATCCTAACTGACCAAACTAGAGGAACGAAAGGTTCCTTGAGAGTTCTCAGAAGAGATCGTGGTGTTAAGCTTTCGTAGTTAAGAAACCACGAGTCGGAAGAAATACCAGGTAGAGAGTGTAGGTATGGACTGATGACCTTCTTGGTATCGAAATTGATATACCTAGACATGAAACTGACATGACTACTCTAACTGTTATCAAATAATCAGTGTACATGAGTGTTGGGTTTGTATAACATCGTACTTGGTCTCCCCGATCCCCTTCGTCCGAAACATCATTGTGTTCCTACCTTACGGGTGTCCAAGGGTATTCTCCTACACTAAACAAACTCATTAGACTACCAACCATCCGTCCCCTTCCCGACGGATCAACCGCGATCACCATTTCTTGGTCGGACGGTTACATCCTCTGCATTCTCAACTTCCAAATCTAGGGACCCAGACCTTCTAGGGAACCTCCTCCTATACCGTTGGGTGAGGTTATAAGAACGGACCTCTTAAGGTATCTATCTCCTCGGACTACCCGATCCTAGGTATCCCAACGTTTCTCATCCTGTGTCGACTTCGTTGAATCGTATGTCCGTCCTGGAAACGAATCAGTGACTCGATAGATTCGTCTCTCCACTTTAGATAATCCAACGACTCCTTGGTAACCCTTGGTCCAACCCACGTTGACCAGACTAACTATCACCTTTGTCGTTCCGTCCCTGGGAAAGGGTGACCCACCCCGTATAGACCAAAGACCACTTCCAGTTTGTACAGTTTCGTTGTAAACATTAAAATCTAGAATACTACGTTCATAGACATTATTATTAAAAGATGGTGTGTCTCGAGAATCCTTTTAGTCACTTTATTACTACACTTTTATGAATCATTTTACTTTACAACACTTTTAGGAATAAATAAGTATATTCAGAATAATCTTTTTGTAACTTTGGAGTAAGAATCAAAGATAAATACTAACGTATAGATATATTATTAAATAATTATTCATTTCTTATATGGAATTTAGATTAAGCACCCAAATGGAGATGAGGAACGGTAATTATTCATCTTGTCGACCCATATGTCATAACGACATATATTACGGGTAGGAGGTAACATCATTTAACCTTTACCTAACACACCCATTACGTCCACCACAATACTTTTCTCTTTATCTGGTTCCTTTAGTTCTATCACTGTCGGACTTCACAAGTCTCAGAAATTGAGATGAGAGTCCGAATTAGTAAACGATCTTCCTTAGTGTCTTGAGTCTTTTTGATAAAATGAGTATCAGTACTAAAAAATGTGGGTTTCTTGGGCCCGATTTTAGTCGGTTCCGTTCCCTTGTGGTCCGTCGTAGGGTCTCAATCGTCCACACTTGAAGGTGAACAGGAGAGGTATACCTCAACAAACCTACCGTGGCAAAAAAGGTCGTTGTTGTACATTTTTACGTGAACCTCATAAGGGTTATTTACTTCGAGTGGGTTCGAAACCGAAGGTCCCAAAAGTGATCTGGAACCAGTCCATGTGTACCCACTAGCCGATGGGTGAGGTCATAAGACCGGACCTCTTAAGGTACCAGACATCTCAGGTACACCAACGTTTCTCAGTCTGTACTGACTCACTGAAAGTGAAGTGACCGACACATGTGTACCCACTAGTGGACGTACCGACTAAAATCAGAGATCTGGAAAGTCTCCGACTCGATCATTCACTAGGTTCAAGGAGACGGAATTTAGTACAATAATTGTAACTGTTAGGTGTATAGGGTTGTGGAGACCCGTTTGTTTCGGTGAGAACAACTTGGCCTAAATCACCAATGGAAAGTCCTCGGTCACCGTTTCTGGTGTAGAGAGAAACCAGTTACAATTAACTAATAAACGCTGACTGTAAGAGAAAGACTGAGTTTGTGATTAAGTGGTCGAAACTATCGTAACCTATACCAATGGAGTGGACATTTTATTCTCCCGACCCGACAAAGTCACAAAAAGTGTGAATCGAAACTCCTCCTAATCCTCTAAATTTTTTGACTGACTCTATAATGACTTATACTTCTAATTCCTTCGATGACCCTTCAACGGGCTTAGTTTCGTTAAGTTTCGTTAAATACATCACCTGAAAATGGATTCCGAATTATCTTTTTTTCATAAAAGACTCGTGAATCTTTATCTTTTAAGGACCTTTACATACCAAAGATTCCAAGGAAGGTACAGATCGCAATCTCCTATCGTATCAAAATTCTTTTCTGTTGTATAACAGTCTATTAATAAACCTATGAAACATAAAATTATGTCATCATACTGTTATTTTTATAAAAAAATTGAGACTTCAATAGGACTTGTAAAAATATTAAATACTAATAAGTACTAATATTATTGTAAAAACTAACCACCATCAAATACATTGTCTTTGAAGAAATTGTAGAGATATCTAAAAAAGAACTTGGGATAATACATTCAAGGTAAAGAGGTAAAAGATCCACTCATAAACCAAAAGGTCACATACTTTTGAGTCACATCAGTCTCATGTTATTTATTTTGTATAACTACGAAGACATTCTCTTTATAATCCAGGAGCATTTAATAGTCTTTTGTACTTTATCTAAACCTATGAAAACGTGTCTGATTTCTCAGACTTCTGTCTTCATTTAAAAACATAATGGATAAGATTGGGGTAAGTCAGTCGATAAAGTAGTTTCTTCAACTTCTATCTGTGAACGAGATATCAGGGAAAACTTGTATTAAGGCTATTGAATCTTAAAGTTCTACAAACTAAGCATTTAACTTCTTTTAGACTGTATAAAGAGTGTTTGTTTTAACATTCGATGTCGTGGTTCTAATTTGTATTAAACTTTCTGTAGAACTCCTACTTATCTGATCCTCAATCAACGGAACTCACAACCAAGGTCGAGACTTTGAGTACTTAAGATACAGAAACTTATGATGTACTGAGGAAAGAGTAGTCACAAAAGTACACTGATTACTCCCCCTCATTAGACTCAGAGGACCAAAAACGTCACGTACTTCAACTAACGGACCGGAAAAATATCAAATCGATGTACAATCTATAAATGTTGGTTTTTTGAATCCTATATAACAAGGAATAAAACACTCTTTAGTAAAGTGGTGCAGAATTAGTGAACAGTCACTAACGAAGAGTGGCCCGTCGACCCATCCAAGTTTTAGACGATCTTGACGTGATCATACTAAAGGATATAAAATACGTCAAGAGTTCAAATAAACGAAGATAGTATTTTTACACAAACCGACACATTTTCGGAACTGTAAACAAAAGGTTAAGTAAACTGGAAATTCTTGTTGTTCATGTGTGAGGGTCAAAACGGTGAAGATAATTTAATGGTCGATATTTCCCGTACGTAAATGATGATGACGGTCACTAATGATTTCTTTGATACGGCACACCAAGGTTCTGGGACGAATATGTCACATTCGATACTGTAGTACGGTACAAGGACTACACAGTCCGGAGAAAACAAGGTATCTACCGACCTTCAAACCCCGACTCTTGTCCGTTACGGATACGGATACTACATTGGTCTAAATCACCACCGATAATGTCACTTCACTTCACTTTCACTTCAACGAGTCAGTACAGGCTGAGAAACGTTGGGACACCTGACATCGGGTGGTCCGAGGAGACAGGTACCCTAAGAGGTCCGTTGCTATGACCTCACCCAACGGTAAAGGAAAAGGTCCCCTAGAAGGGCTGGGTCCCTAGCTTGGGTCCCGAGGACGTAACGTCCGTCTGCGAAATGGGAGACTCGGTGGTCCCGATAATGACATGGTGTGGTGATAGTTCCCAGGGAAGTGACGTTACTCTATTGTAAGGATCATTGTCAGTGTGGGTTCGGGAATTAAATAGAAGAAACATCCGTCTACCCTAACATGTGTACCTAGTTTAGTGACTCAAAATTAGACTTTTCACGTAGTGGGTAAGGTTGAGGAAACGTTATTTATTTAGAACTGAATTTTGGACTTACATCTTTTAGTCTTACAAGTTCACTCTTACGAGGGAACTTTCGTTTTAGTAATATTGATAGAGACTTGTATACTCGATTATTGGTTATTTTTTGTGTTAAGACACACCTTTGGACGTTGACCATTGGTTATGAAATTAAAGTGGTTCAATAAGATGTAATCGTTCTTCAAGACATATAAGAGGTTTGACGTAATATTTTTCAAATATAAATTCGATTTTAGTGGTGTCATTAATTTTACGTAGTATGTAAAACTCAAGAGAAACTTACTCTCTAAAAAGTTGATTGGATTTCATTTCGTTTGGTTAATCCTTCGGTAGACCCATTTTAATTTAAAATCCTTTACTGTTCATTTTTGCACTTAGGAATTGTGACAGTACCAAAGGTCACTAAGAGTCTTTCTAGATGATTTCTAGATTCAATAATTGTGAATTGGGAAATTTAACCGATCACAAAGAGTTACAACCCATATTATTGGACACGTTTAATTTTTTTTTACTTACGGATTCGGGTAGTGTCTATAGAACAAAATTAGTTAGACAAACACCCCCATTCCGTGATTGTAAAATTTTTCGAAAAAAAAGTCCATTAAAATAACATAGCAATCCTAAATTCTGAGGACTGATCTACATGAAACATCGTAGTCTAAAGGTAAAAAGAGTAATATGTAATTCTTTGGTGTAGGAGGTAAAGAGAACCAAGAACTTCAATATAATAGACAATTAAATGTACAACATACACCCGAAAATCTTATAAAACTATCTTATTACATTTTATGAAAGAATTACAAAGAGATTTTTACAGTGGTTTTACAATTGTAAGAGTTTATAAGAATAAACGACTATGACCCACAAAGAAAGTAGGAGAAGAAAAAGAGGAGAAGAACAGGAGGGCAGGGAAGAAGGAGGAGGAGGGAGTAGACAAAGTTTCAATACTCAGGTTAAAGTATACTAGATAAACATCAAAAAGTTGAAGGATAAGGTCTACTTAAGTGGAGATGTATGATTTAGATTTCGAGTGGAAAAACCTAAATAGACTTCACACCATAGGAATCCAGTCAAAGAAGGGAGAGGAAGGACTGACCATCTACTATTGGAGAAGTTGGAAATTATTAATACCAAATCCCTAAAAAGTTAACGTAAAGGTACTTATGTAAAACCCTCAGTGAGTCACGAGACGACGAGAATAAAAAACCAGGATATTGGTAACAGTCTATATGAAAAGTTTCCTAAACTCACAAGAACCGTTACAAACTTCTCCTTGAATCTCTAATAGATTCAATTTATAGTAATAAAACAATTCCGTTTTGACATCGAAGTAAAATTATAAATCCGATTTTTTCCCTCCACGGTTCAAAACTGAGACTATTGATTATATGTAATTGTCTTTGTAATTTATTTCCCTTTATTAAACCCCCTCACCATACCACCTAGTACGATCGAAACAGGATTATAGACAAGAGAGGAAAAATGTCATTATTAAAGGTCACAAATATCTCGTGTACTAACGGATCTTATATTAGATGTATACAGGTAGGAGAGACGTCGATATACACTATAGATGTCGATATATAATATAGATGTTTCTACCATTTGTCGAAGGTTCTTAACAGATATTTCACCGTACGAAAGACAAGAAAAGGGGGGCAAAGGTCACCCGACCTCATGTAGGTATTATATCAACCTTAACATCGGCTATAGAACAAGACGCTACACCACAACCCTAATCTTCAGTACGTATTGTCTCCCTGTTTTACTTTTCTTTCATCTAGGGACTCGGTCACCAAACGGTCAGTCGAGATCTCGTTAATAGTGACAGTTTCTCCTTGTCTCGGTTCGTAAACAATTTCGTTGTTCTGTCTTAAAAGAAAAACGAGGACGTCAACCTCTTCTCTCTCTGAAGTCATATTTAACTCAAGTTGAGATTAGGTCCGTCTCTACGACCCTTAAAATCCCCTCTTACTGCTTAATCCTTCTTAGTCCATCCCAGAGCTCGTAGCCCTCACACCTTTTAGTGTTTTCAATCACCCCGACGAAAAGTCATTGTCTGATCAGTCCACAACCGAGTCACATATATAGGCGTCAAACCAAACCTTGTTTACCATTTAAGAAAACCATCGGAACTCAAAAGGTTTAGTCCTTGAATTGTCCAGACTCAGTAGGTCCCTATACCAGAACTCGACGACCTTTAGTACGATCACAGACAAACTCAGTTCACAACCCCTAGTTCCTTTAGAAAACATAACTCTTGAAAGACTCAGAAACCTCTTCTACCGAGTCTCCTCGGACTAATTTAAAACCAGTTCGTGTGTCATAAAGTGAAGGTCTATAGAATTTATACTCGTACTTTAATTTAAGTTTCAATAAATTATGGTAGAGTCCGAACAACTTGATTTCACAATGGTAACATTACTTTTGTTCAATAGAAGAAATTTTATCTAATATAATTTATAACTACTCCTCTATATATTATCGAACATAGTCCGTCTCTCAAATATAAACTACGACTTCAAGTCCTTTTTCTAATCCTGATCCCTTCTAATTGTTTCTATATCATAACTGTTGATACTTTAACTCAAAGAGACGTTTCCTACTTTTACTGACCCCTTCTCTTTTGTCGGTTCCTATTTTAGATCTCCATTCGGACGAAAACCAATACAGAATTTAATCAAAAGTTTCCATCACTCCCCCAAGAAAATAGAGAGAAAAAAGGAGAGGTCGAAATGACTCTATATTAACTGTTAATTTTAATGTATATTAGAAATGTTGAACTCCCAAACTATGTTCGTACGTAACTCTTTATTAGTGAAGTTCGATTAATTGTATGGGTAAAAGTGTCTCAATAATAAAGAAAATAAGAAGGAAAGAAAAAGACACAATTCTTATGAAGTCTAAATGGGAGAATCGTTCCCGAAGGGACTATCGAGTTACCATTTCTTAGACGGACGTTACGTCCACTGGGACCAATGCAGGGACCCAACCTTTCTAGGGGACCTCTTCCCTTGTCGATGGGTGAGGTCATAAGATCGGATCTCTTAAGGTACCTGATATATCAGGAACCCTAACGTTCCTCGGCCTTTCCTGACTCACTGAAGGTGAAAGTGAGAGAATCGTTTAAACTTCACATGTCGTGTCATAATAATTAAGTCAAGTCAAGTCAGCGAGTCAGTACAGGCTGAGAAACACTGGGGTACTTAACATTGTGCGGTCCGGAGGGACAGGTAGTAGTTGAGGGCCTCAAGTGAGTTTGAGTACAGGTGGCTCATCCACTACGGTAGGTCGGTAGATTAGGAGACAGTAGGGCAAGAGGAGCATGGGTGTTGGGGAGGGTCGTAGTCCCAGGAAAGGCTACTCAGTTGAGAAGTGTACTCCACCGGTTTCATATCCTCAAAGTCGAACTCGTAGTCAGGAAGGTTACTTGTAAGTCCTGACTGGAGGAAATCCTACCTGACCAACCTAGAGGAACGTCAGGTTCCCTGAGAGGTCTCAGAAGAGGTTGTGGTGTCAAGTTTTCGTAGTTAAGAAGTCGCAAGTCGAAAGAAGTGTCAGATTGAGAGTATAGGTATGTACTGGTGACTTTTTTGGTATCGGAACTGTTCTACCTGGAAAAAACCGTTCCATTATAGAGACGTAAAGTTATATGATGGATCCAACCAGTATTGAAAGGAAGGTTCCTCGTTCGTAGAAAATTAAAGTACCGACGTTAGTGGTAGGTGTCACTAAAACCTCGGGGGGGTTTTATTCCAGGTTGTGACAAAGGTGACAAAGGGTAGATAAAGGGTACTTCACTACCCTGGTCTACGGTACTAGAAACAAAAGACTTACAACTCGAAATTCGGTTGAAAAAGTGAGAGGAGAAAGTGAAAGTAGTGATCCTAAAAATTAAGAAGAAGTGAAAGACGGTATTCCCACCACAGTAGACGAATAGACTCCAATAACTATAAAGAGGGTCGTTAGAACTAAGGTCGAACACGAAGAAAGTCAGGTCGCTAAGAGAACTACATGAGACGTATATTCAATTTATTCGTCCCACTGTTATATGTCGGAACTGCATGAGGAAAAGAATAAACCTTGGTCAGACAATAAGGTACAGGTCAAGATTGACAACGAAAGATTGGACGTATATCTAAAGAGTTCTCCGTCCAGTCCACCAGACCATAAGGGTAGGGAAAGTCTTAAAACGTGTCAAATAACACTAGGTGTGTCAGTTTCCGAAACCGTATCAGTTATTTCGTCTTCATGTGCAAAAAGACCTTGAGAGAACGAAAAAATTACTAGGTCGTCTACAACCGTTAAACTAGAGACTAAGGAGATGGAAAAGATTTTTGGTTGAACTTGTAGACATTCAAGTGCCAAGTTCGGACCGAACCTCTTAAAACTTGTAGTGAAATGATCGCACACTCTACTCACGTTAACACGCCATCAAACTCGTAAGAAACCGTAACGGAAAGAAACCCTAACCTTACTTTTGACTGGAAAAGGTCAGGACACCGGTGATGACTCAAAAGGTTTAAACGACCGTATAACTCCGTTGTGAAAGTGTTGCAGTAGAAAGTCCTAACCTTTATCGAGTCGACCTTAAGATAGTGGAGGTGATCGAAACAAGTATCACTACGAAAAATTCCGAGTGAACTGAAGTGTAAGGTCCTACAGACCGAGATCTACTCACTAGTGTGGTAGCACTAATAGGTCCAGTACTTCTAGAAAAAACATGTCAAGAAGACACATAAGAACGGTGGAGAAGAATTATAAAAGACGAAGACAATCCAGGTCTAGTAAAGACAGGAAATAGTTTGGGTAGAAACGTACTTTACAAGGGAACCATAGAGATTAAAAGAACTTCTCTAGAGATCAGAAAGGGTAAGATAAGAAAAGGAGATAAAGAAACGTAACTAGTGACTCCTTCCGAAAGAATAGATAGGAACGATAAGAAACCTTGAGACGTAAGTCTACGAATATAGAAAGGAAAAGAGGAAACGAAAAGTGAAGAAAAGTGTCGATAAACATTCCGGAGGGGTCTGTCGGTGAAACGAAAAAACGTAAAGAAAAGGTACCCCAACCAGAACTAGGGACAGAGGACATGTTACAGTACTTGGAGGTAGGTATCAGGTAGTCCGTGAGACAGATAGTCTAGACAGGGAATTTAGATAAAGAGTGAAGGTGACATATTAGTATTCCCCAAACTAAATCCAGTATGGACTTACAAGATCACTAAAAGCGATGAAAGAAGTTAAACTCAGACTTAAACCATTATTCCTCAAGTACTAGATTCGGTGTCAGTCGAGGACCAGAACAAAAACGATTGACATATCTCGAAGAGGTAGAAACCGACGTTTCTTATATTAGTTAGACTAAAGTCACAAATGGTAGACCACTACAACTACACATCTCAGAAGAGAACACAACAACCTTCTCTCACAAACAATACATACTGGTCACGAAGAGAACTGTTTTGAGACAAAGGGAAACGGGACGAAGTAAGGCGGAAGGTTCCGGTTTAAACGGACAATGAGGTCCACAAAGAACTGAAGGATGAAAACGTAAGGTCAGGGGATATTACTTGTCCTGTAGAAAAAAACCGCAATCAAGATTTTCCAGAACATCCAGAAGTATCTTAGTAAGTTGAAGTCGAAGAAGTCTCAATGACCAACCCCGTATCTGAACCTAATAGTACTATAACTTACCAAACGGAACCTTTGTTTGTCTCTAGTAAGACAGTAAAAACTCTAACGTAGGTTCCTGACGTAAAGTTTGAGAAACCAACTGGTACTACCGATGAGGTAAAGAAGATTCACTAAGGACGGACGTCATCATCTATATTACCAGTAGACTCAATTTAAGTGGGTAAGATCAAGTAAAATCAAGGGACTAAGGATCTTATAACTGTAAGGGAGAACGGTAGAGAACAAACTGGTGAAGGTCAAACGGAACTAAGTACCTGGATTGTAAGGTCCAAGGATACGTCACAACGAGAAATGTTGTAACTTGAAACGAAGATAGTGGTCAGGGTAGGTGTGGACCCACAACAAAAACGTAACCGAGGTAGGGAAGTTAGAAAGACCTCAATAAAGAGGTGACTAAAGGTCATCGTATAACCCGTGGATCGCTGGACTCCTCAAGTAGAGAGTCACAGGATGTAAAAACGGAAAAGTATGACAAGTACACCAAGAGTGCCGTTCTTATGACTTCACCAAACGATAAAGGAAGAGGTCACCTGGTGTAAGACAGTCTGGAGTGGTGGTATAACATGTAATCTAGAGTTCTTGAACAAGTCGAACAGACTTACTTTGGAACATGGGGAAGTGGTTGTAGAGGGGTAAGAAGGGAGGTTGGGGTGGTTTGGGGACAAATGGTGACAAGATGAGAGACGAACATACTATAAAGTCAGAAAGTCTTTTGTTGTCCAATTATGTATTTTCTACTTCTCTTACAAACAATTTGTGTAAATTCACCCTCTTGTAGGATAGAATTAAACAAGAGTTTGGTTAAGAGGGGTGAATTATCCACCTTTCGAGTAAAGAGGAACAAAATGTAAAAAAGAGGTAACAACAGATTAGACTTCTAAGAGATTTCTGAGACCAACGACACTTTGTAAGAGTAAACAAGACGAAAAAAATAAGGATTCACAAAGATCAGTAACGAAGGGTAGATATACTAAGTGAACACGAATACACTATTTATGTTTTGTCTTTCATCAAAAACAACGTTATAATTTTTCTTAAGTATTAAACTTTTTAGAAACATTACATGATATTAGTATTTTTTACTTTGAAATAAGGTTGTAATATAACACATGTAGAGAGTTTATAGTATAATTGAAAAATTACACGGAATAATATCAGTTACTTAAATTGTGGTACGTCTGTCAATGGATTTCCATCGTAATAGTCCCTTTTTTTTTTTGGGACTTATAAAGGTTTCACTTTAAATCTAGAGGTATACTTGGAAGGGGGTAACACTGATTTCAGTATTACTCCTGTCTCTGACCCCGAAGGATTCTCTGTTGTTTATTCGTTGTTGAAATATCGTCATACCAATGTAAAAAAAGATTTTAACAACTGAGACCTATTGAACTAAAGATCACAAGTTCCGGGGTGGAGATGAAGTCTCTCAATTTTATACCGGTTAGATAATTTCTCTTCCTTACTCTAGTAGTCGGGACGTTCGTTTTAAACCCTAAGAAGAGATACTAACAGAGTAGTAGACGGAGTACCCAAGAGATTTCCATATGTGATTTCTAATTTTAACAGAAAACTTACACTCCAAATCTTTTCCCGTTACCGGGTTTACCAATGACCCCATAGCAATTATTAGGATTTACGAAAAGAAGTCAAATCAAGTTAAGTCAAGTTAAATCGAGTATGGAAAACTCATAATCGTTGTCCGATTTTGATACGTTCTGAGATTACGATGTCTCAATAAGTTCTATTCTGGGAACACAGAATCATATTATTCTTCTTTCTAATCGTTTTTTTGTACCGACGTTTAGTAACGTTAAACACGACACATATTCTGTTGTACCATTGTTTCTATTACTTGATAACTCTCTAAATATCTCTTTTACACTGAATCCCTTCTCATGTGACCTTCTTACTACGGACCCAACCCATCTTGATCACGTATTTATAATAGTTCTCTTCTTCTCCGTCATTTGTCCCCTTCTATAGACATACACACCTTTCCTCTTACTATAAATCTTTTTCAATCCGAAGGGATGATCGAGTCTGCCATTTCGTAGACGGATGTTACGTCCTCTGAGTCCAAGTCAGGGACCCAACCCTTCTAGGGGACCTCTTCCTTTACCGTTGGGGGAGGTCATGAGAACGGATCTTTCAGGGTACCTGACTCCTAGGACCATCCGATGTCAGGTACCCCAGCGTTTCTCAGCCTGTGCTGACTTGCCAAAGTGAAAGTGAAATCCGAAGGGACCATTTCTTAGACGGACGTTACATCCTCTGGGACCAAGCTAAGGACCTAGTCCTTCAAGGGGACTTCTTCCCTATCTAATGGGTGAAGTCATAATAACCCGAAGGGACCACCGAGTCTACCATTTCTTAGACGGACGTTACTCCCTCTGGACTCAAACTAGGGACCCAACCCTTCCAGGGGACGCCTTCCCGCACCGTTAGGTGAGGTCATGAGAACGGACCTGTTAGGGGTACCTGTCTTCTCGGACCGTCCGATGTCAGGTGTTTCAGTGTTTCTCAGCGTGTGTTGACTCACTGATGCGTTTGTCTCGATTGTATGCCTTCAGTCCATCCTCTCCTCCAATTTTTCCATCTTTCTTAGATACAGCGAATAACGTACCAATTTTTTTTCGTGAGATTGTACGTTACCTCCGAAAATTCATCCTCTCATTATCAACTCTAAACACCAAATCTCTACACTGAGACTGTAGTAACGTCTAATTCTCGTTCTTCTCGTCCTCTTTCTCGATTACGCCCACAAGTCGTCCGATATTAACTGATAAACATTTTGGGTCTCTCTTCTAACTACAATCACATTTTCACGAGTTTCCTATTTGTTGACTTAAGTATAGTTTCGTGATCCTTACTTCCTCTTTTCTTAAATTCTATATAATTTCTCCATCTACTTCTCTTGACTGTTGACTACCTTATACCTTTTACTCTCTTTTCGTTCAAAGACATTACTAATACAAAACACAAACTATTTTACATCAGTAAGTCAATTTCTTACATTTTACCAATTGTAACTGGAAATCTTTTATTTTCTCATCTTTTAACATTCTTTGAGTATTCATAGTGTCAAACGAGTACACTCAAGAATTTTGTAAGATCCATTTTTTTCTGATTTCCGTATTTACTTTTTTTTTCACTTCTTAATAACACATTCAATTAACTGATATAATACGGGTTAATAAAGATTTCAAAATGTTTCCTTTTACTTCTTAGTACCCCAACAAATTGTATCAAATAACCATGAACTTTAATATCAAAGATTATGTATGAAACTCCCACTGTACTTGCCTATTCAAAAAAACATTCTTCATATTGAAACCGTAAATAATCGAAAATATGTGTTTATACTTGAGTTTTATAATATAAGTACTACATACTTAAACGAGAAAATTACTATATATATATAAAAAAGTGAAAGAAAATCACTATATAATAATTCACGAATCGTGTACATTAACTGATTACTATAAGACTTATAGTCGTATTATTATTGAATACCTCTCTAAATACTTACAAACATAGGTCTATGGTCACAATGTCTTAAAGAGTCACCTTAGACCATTGTATACAAAGAATCCGAGTCAATCAAGTCAAGTCAACGAGTGAGCACAGGCTGAGGAATGTTGAGGTACTTAGTGTCGTGCGGTCCGGAGGGACAGGTAGTGGTCGAGGGTCTTAAGTGAGTTTGAGTACGGGTGGTTCAACCCCTACGGTAGGTCGGCAGAGTAGGAGACAGTAGGGGAAGAGGAGGAGAAGAGGGGGATTAGGGAGGGTCGTAGTCCCAGGAAAGGTTACTCAGTTAAGAAGCGTACTCCACCGGTTTCATAACCTCAAACTGGAACTCGTAGTCAGGAAGGTTACTTGTGGGTCCTGACTAGAGGAAATCGTACCTGACCAACCTAGAGGAGTGTCAGGTTCCCTGAGAGTTCTCAGAAGAGGTTGTGGTGTCAAGTTTTCGTAGTTAAGAAGTCGTGAGTCGAAAGAAGTGTCAGGTTGGGAGTGTAGGTATGTACTGGTGACCTTTTCGGTATCGGAACTGATCTGCCTGGAAACAACCGTTTCATTATAGAGACGAAAACTTATACGATAGATCCAACCAGTATTGAAAGGAAGGTTCCTCATTCGTGGACGACAAAGAAGCCAATCGAAGGGATTTCTTCGAAACTCTACCTCCAACGTACGTGATACAAATAACTCATCACGATGACCCTTAGTATAAACACTCTCCGACTTCCTTCCCTCTTACCTGTCTTCGATCCGATACTACGTTACGCTTTTTTTAGAAATCAAATAAGGTACCTCTCGAAACCTCAAGTAGGTTTGAACGATAAACGGGCTTTAATTCCGTTATCTATACCCTACGGACACCCCTCCCTAATTGGAACTAGTTCCACCGATAGAAACCAATACCCATTAAAGACCTTTCTAACTTGACACTCGGTAGTCGTTGATTGTGATGACCGTTCGACCCCGTTACCAGGACGTCCCGTGTAGGTATTGTCAGGTAAGAAACACGGAGAACCAAGGTGAAAATATATTACAGAAGACTTAAACCCTTGTCCAGGAGACTCCTTTCAACTTTCTTCAAATCACCTTACTGATTCATGGGTAGTGGTATCAACTGGAACTCTTGTGTTGACCATAAGTAAAAACAAAGGAGACGACGAGTAAACTCGAAGGGACCACCGAGTCTACCATTTCTTAGACGGACGTTACGTCCTCTGGATCTAAGCTAGGGACCCAACCATTCTAGGAGACCTCTTCCCTTGCCGATGGGTGAGGTCATAAGACCGGAACTCTCGATCTAAAGAGGATAGGAAGGTTATTTAGGGATCTTCAGGAAGGACTAGGTCATTGGGTCTGAAAGTAAAGGCTCTCCAGACTAGAGAACCCAATATATTAGAATAGTCTGGTGACATAAACAGATAAATGGTAGTTTTAATCCAAGTCTTCATAGTTCTCTGGTGGTCTAATGGTCTTCTGGTGGACCAATGGTTTATATAAGAAGAGAAGGAGTCACATAGAATTTTCTGGATAGAAGAGGACTACTAGTTCTTGTTAATGTAGACGGACCTACCAACGAAGAAAGGACACGTCGACCAGAGAACCGGTTTCCTCGGACCTCACCACCGTTAACATGGAAATACCCTAAAACGACAAAAGAACCACCTTCATAAAGAGAAGATCCTGAGAGACGAAGATTTTACGTAAAAGGTATAAACTGTCAACTTTTTGTTGAAAAGATTCGTCAGATATCCTCACTACATTCTTAAAGATCTTGAAAATAAGATTAAGTGACTAACTGAGGTCGATAAAAGTTAGACCCCAAGTGATTAAGTAACATTAATTATACTTTCAATACTAAAATTATGTAGAGTATAGGAGGACCCAAAGTAAAAAGAATTAAAAAGTTAAAACAATTATTAAGTAGACTCTATTTAGTATTACGTAAAAGGGATAGGAATTTGTGACAGGAATTTCTAAAACCGTATCTAAAACTCTTCTAGTAAAGACATATACAGTTGGAAAGATGGTCAGTTACGTTTATTGTTCGTACTCGATATTTGTTACCTAAACAATATGGTGTAAATATCGAACTAAAACCGTTCATGTACTTTAAAAAGGATTAACATACAACATATTAATTAGACATACTACTGTATAGACGAAGGAACTCCTCTTTATCACATCTTTAAACTGTATGTTAATTTGATCTTAGTACTTATCTAGTACGACTACTTTTCTACGTCTTTGTATAAGGTTCTTCTTTCAAACTTCTTTGATTCCTCTATACTTTTACAGAAATTTTTAGGGTTCCGAAGGTCCTCTACTAATTCAGATGATAAGGACACCTCGGGATCCTTTATCTTTAAGTCAACCATGTTATGTTCCTCATTATAAAAATTTTAAGTCTCTTACGATTTGTTTTTTATCAACCAGTCGTCTTTGACTTACATCCTCCGTACATCCTCTTGGGTCTGTACCCGAACTTCCGAGTCCTTACTGGTAGTCATAAGAAAGATTGGTACTCGAAGATACTAAGTTAAAAAGAAAAGGAGGAAAGACATTAGGGTCAAGGACTTTTACTTTCAGTGAGTCAGTACAGACTGAGAGTCTCTGGGGTACCTGACGTCGGACGACCCTAGGAGATAGGTACATTAAGAGGTCCGTCCTTATGACCTCACCCAACAGTAAGGAAGAGGTCCCCCAGAAGAACTGGGTCGCAGAGGACCCTAAGTTGGGTCCAGAGGACGTAACCGTCCGTCTAAGAAATGGTAGAGAAGGATATCGTCCTGATTTAAAGTACCTAGACGATACCTGTTCTTACTGACTCTATAAAATCCAATGTTTCTAATAAAAAAATTTTTGACACAACTAATTTTATATTAAACGTATGAAAGTATTGACTACATCTCGGGTATGTTTTGGAAGTGTGTTTACAAATATCCTCGAAACAAGCATTGACTGTTTTTAACTTTCGTCGGTTCGACACAAAGTTACCCATTTACTCATTTGTTTGTTATCATGGAGATACATTACCTTATAATGAGTAACTACTTTTCTTTACTCGTAACTCGGTGTTTTCTTGTACCTACTTAGAATGTTCGTATAACGATTCACTTTCTTCCGTTAGACTTTACCGATGTATCAATCACTAAAGTTGATCTACCGTAAGACCTTTTCTGTTTTGAAACCTCTGTCCTTTTTCTAATCAGTAACGGTCTCCCAACTCTCATTCCCCCTTATCCCCTACTTATCCATCTCGTGTCCCCTAAAAATCCCGTCACTTCAATGAGACATACTATTACTACCTGTGTACAGTAATATGTATATAGTTTTGCGTCTCTCATATTTTGTCTCCCTTGGTATACATAAGACACCTAAAATCAATTGTCACATGGTTATAACTAAGTAGTCAACATGTTTTACATGGTGTAGTCACGTTCTACAATTATTATTCCCTTTAACTCACCTCTCTACTCTTTCTCACGTACCCTTGATGAAAGACGTGAAAGACGAGATAAAATAAAAATAAAAAAAAACGTTTAGATTTTTACGAGATTTTTGTCAAATACTTAATTTCTTATACATATTGATGAAGGCATGAAAGTATTGACCACCTCCTTGGAAATTTTTACTGTGTTATGGCCACTACTTACGTAATTTACCTCTGAAACGAAATTTTCAACTTTTCTATTTTATGAGGTGATAGGACTCACGAAAAGTAAGAAGAAAGAATTGACTTTTTGTTTCTTTTTCTTTCACTTCAGCGAGTCAACACAGGTTGATAAACACTAGGGTACCTGATATCGGATGGTCCGAGGAGGGAGGTACCCTAAGAGGTCCGTTCTCATGACCTCACCCAACGGTAAAGGAAGAGGTTCCCTAGAAGGGATGGGTCCCTAACTTGGGCCCAGAGTACGTAATTTTCAGTATCCCTGTAAAAGGACTACTAATCATGACTATTGAATCAGAGGGATGTACAAACAAAATACCAGGTGGTATGGACCGTGTCGATCAATCCTAATAAATGAAAAAATAACTCTCCACAATAAACCGACTGAAATAGTTAAAAAAAAGTTTCCGAGGTCCCGTAAAGAACAAAAGAGAAGTTAAATCTAAAGTAAAAATACACCCTTCGAGAATTAACTACATTAAATATAGGTCATAGCATGTGTGTGTGTGTGTGTGTGTTACGTGGTGTATGCTAACACACGAATACGTGGAGACTCAAGTCGGTACTTAATGAATCTTTGAAGTAATGAAGGATTATCTACGCCACACCCGAAGAAAGTTTCTACAAAAGCTAGCACGTAAACTTAGACGGACTCCGTGTAGAAGATTGACCTCCGACCTTTAGACGAAGAGCGGAGGTCATTTGAGGACACACCGTCGTCACTAACCTTTCTTAAGTAAGAAACTTTAATATGTTATATTAACTATCGTAAACACGTCAACCCTTTAACAACGAGCATGGATAGCAAAGCAGAAGAGACTACCACCGGTTCAGTCTATTTGATAAAAATTTGGACCCGGTAAAGATAAGAACGGAGGTCCATATATCTAGGACTACTAAAAATCTTAAGTTAAGTCGGTTCACTCTTAAGTTTGTACTCTAAAGACAAAGGAACCTTTGGATTTTCCGTAAAGAAAGATTGTACCTCTGAACGCCGAAAACCGTAGTCACATAGTACGGATTAAGAGTCCGGATCCGAAATTTATAAACCTATTCAGAGAGTGAAAACGTTCACCACCCTCCGTGAGAAAAATCGGACTATTTAGAGTCGATGGCTCCTGACAGAGTCAACAACTATATTTGATCGTCTGAGTGACATAAGAGAAATATAAAATATCGAAGTAACTAATTTCCATAAGTGTTTGTAACTACCCTTTAACATACAGTAAACAAAGTAATCTTTCTCCACCATAAGGAACCTTCCGATCGTATTCCTGGAATTTTTCATTCTGTCGTCCTATAAGAATTATAGAATAAAAACATTTGTTCACAAGATTTATAACCGACACAAATGGACTCACAAGATATCGGAATCCCAGAAGGTCTTAGTGGACCTTCCGAAGTAATTCGTGTCTAACGACCAGGGGTTCGGTCTTCACAGGTTAAGTCATACAGACCCACTTCAGACTTTTAAATGTAAAGACTGTTCAAGGGTCCATACTGAACCTCGAAGAACTTAAAGACCTATTCGAATAAAAGACGGTCGTCATCAACTTGTATGCACCGTAAGGTATAACATTAGGATTCGTTAATTTACTACCTATGTTAAAAGATGAACATCTTTAAGGATCGGAAGGTCTTAACTGTTTATTAACGTCACATCACAAAATAAATATGTGAGTTACGACGACCTAACACAATTTACAAATAGATTACGTCTTCTACTCCTGTCAAACGACTCTAATTTAGTTCATCGAAGACGTTGACACTTAACCGTAGAAGGAAGGAACGAAGGAGGATATCATCTCCGGATGACACACACACACACACACACACACGCACGCACACACGTACGCACGCACGCACGAATGCACGATCATTTCCGGACAAAACCACCACCACCCAATCAACAATTCAGTACAGACTAAGAACACTGGGGTACCTGACATCGGATGGTCCGAGGAGTCAGGTACCCTAAAGGGTCCGTTCTTATAACGGAAATTCTTAAGTACATATCTACCTTTCTTGACTTAGAAAAGAAGGGTCCCTGTCTACTCGATGAACCTCGGGTGGACAGAACTTAAGTATTTCGTGATTTATGGAACTGATCTTGTACCGAATGTCAAGAAAAACATCCTTTTTTATATCCTATTTTTCGAAATAACTCTATATTAAGTGTACGGGACATTAAGTGGGTAATTTCAATATGTTAAGTCACAAAACAAAGAAAAAAATCATATGAACGTCTGAACACCTAGACAATGGTGTACATTCAAATCTTGTAAAAGTAACACGGTTTTTCTTTGAGGCAGGGGTAATCGTCAGTAAGTAGTAAATGGTATGAAGGTCAAGGTCCGTTGGTGATTAGGTAAAAGACGAGATTTCTAATTGGTTAACACCTATACTACATTTTTATCTAAGTATATTATAATCAAAAACGTTACTCGAAGGAAGTGAATCGTATTGTAAAAGAAAAAAAAAAAACAAGTAATTTTTTTACAAATAAAATGGAACTTCATGTCAAGTAATTGTTACAACACAATCAAAGTTCACATATCATTTAACTAAGTCAATATGTATCTGTACAAAGAAGAGAAAATGTTTAAGAAAAGGGTAAATCCAACAATGTCATATGACTTGTCACAAGGGACACGATGTGTTATTCAGTAACAACTAATAAAAAAATATTTCAATCATTATCAAATAAATATTTTACGAGTATTTGGCTACGGGTCAAATTCTTATAACTTTACTAGACACAAAAAAAAATTTAAGGTAGATAAAATTTATATCATCACACATATACAGTTAAGGTTTGAGGGTTAAATAACAAGGGTGAGAATTGAAAGGGGAAACCATTGGTATTCAAACAAAAGATTCAGACATTCGGACAAAGATAAAATATTCATTCAAGTAAACATAGTAAAAAATTTCTAACACCTATTATCGATATAGTACTAGAAACAACAAGAGACTGAATGAGGTGAACATACTATTCAAAACGAGTACAACATTGTATATATAGACACACACACACATGTGATTATGAAACAAGGAAGAAATACTAACTAATTATAAGGTAACATACCTATCTAGTGTAAAACAGGGAGACAAATAGTCTATCGTCTACAAACTCGACAAAGTTTTAAAATCGATAATACTGATTATGATGTTTGTATACGTTTAATCCAAGACACAAAAGTAAAAAATGGATCTTCCCCTTAACGACAACTACAGTATTAAGATATCAATTGTTAACACCTTGATAGTTTAATAAAAGGTTTCACTGACGAGGTAAAATTTAAGGTGTTGTTACTCACTCCTAATGTCATTGATAGATAGGACAACTGTTATCAATAGGATTACCCCTACTTCACCATAGAGTACCACCAAGACAAGACATAAAGGGTTAGTCAAAAGTAAGGTTAGGGTTTGTTTCCTTTACGGTTTCTTACGAGTTTGATGACGTGTTAACGTGAGTAGAGTGTGCGATCATTTCATTACGGGTTTTAAGAGGTTCGGTCCGAAGTCGTTATACACTTGGCACTTGCAGGTCTACAAGTTCGAGTAAAATCTTTTCCGTCTCCTTGGTCTCTAGTTTAACGGTTGTAGGCGACCTAGTAATTTTTTCGTTCTCGCAAAGTCTTTTGGTACATAAAGACGAAATAACTGATACGGTTTCGGAAACTGACACACCTAGTGTTATTTGACACCTTTTAAGACTCTCTCTACCCTTATAGTCTGGTGGACTGGACGGAGAACTCTTTAGACATACGTCCAGTCCTTCGTTGTTGTCTGACCAAGGTCTATCCTTTTCCTCATGCAGATCCGACATATAACAGTGGGACAAATAAATTGAATATACGCCTCGTGTAGTACTCTTTACGACCCGACCTCCTTCGTGTTCGACATTAGTTCTAACGGTCCTCTTTATAGTTATGGGAGTCTATACGTTTACTGTGGTGGGAATACCGTCTTTCACTTCTTCTTGATTTCTCGGAGACCTACTTTCACTTTCTCCTCTCACTTTTTCAACCGAATTTCGAGTTGTAAGTCTTTTGGTTCTAGTACTGTAAACCAGGGTAGTGAAGCACCCTTTATCTACCCCTTTGTCACCTTTGACACAGTCTGAAATAAAAAGACCCGAGGTTTTAGTGACGTCTACCACTAACGTCGGTACTTTAACTTTCTGCGAACGAGGAACCTTCCTTTCAATACTGACTGGTTGGATCTATCGCATAAGTCTTCGTCTCTGTAATGAAACGGTTGTTTCCAGGTAGATCAGCTCCGATACCAAAAAGGTCATCAGTACATGTCTACACTCTCAACCTGATATTTCTTTCGACTCACGACTTCTTGACTTCGAAAACTTGACACCACAACCTCTTCTGAGAACTCTCAGGAAACCTGACGTTCCTCTAGGTTGGTCAGGTAGGATTTTCTCTAGTAAGGACCTACAAGTAACCTTCCTGACTACGAGTTCGACTTTGAGGTTATGAAACCAGTGCACTTCTTGACTGAGTAAACTTTTCTGGGACTACGACCCTTTCTAACTCCCGGTCTCCTCCTCCCCTGCTGTCTCCTACTCTACCGACCTACCGTAGTGACTATATTACCCGCACCCAAACCCACCTGAGGCCCTAAACCACTACCTGTCCCTTCGGACCGTACGACACCAAGTACCCCAACGTTTCTCAACCTGTGTTGACTTGACTTGACTTGACTTGACTTGACTTGACTTACTCATTATCGTAGGTCGCAATAGAGTACACGTACCAACAAACACGTAAAAGAAATCTCTTTACAGATGTCTTCTTTAGAAAACATTTATGAACTCAACGGAAAAATAAATAATAATTCAACATCCTTGAGAAATATGAAAAACCTATGTAAGTTCAAGGAGTAATCTATATATTAAACTTTTATAAAAAAGGTAAGACACTCAACAAAAAAAGAATTAACTAACATATTAAACACTTTCGTTAGAGTGGACCAACCCCTTACGTAAGATAAACATTGTCGTGTTGTCTCTGTATGTAGAAGAAACCTTTTGAGTTGAGAAACGTGGTTAAGGTTTCGTAGGTGTAAGAAAGTGTCAGTCCTTAAAATTACTTATTAACCGAAGAAATACTCAATAATTTAGGTATATACTCAAGACACTTTTAATATTTCATATATCTTATTTTTAACTTAAAGTATAGTATTAGGACGTAAAAGTTGGTTGAGGGATACACGAGTGTCTGTATACCAAATAATTGGTTTCTTACTCTGAAGAAAATGAATCGTAACACTAGAATCTAAATTGTTAAAAAGTACGTATAAAGTACATTATCCGTGTAGACTACATATTATTAAATAAAACGGTAGTAAAAACTAATTACATAAATTCTAGGAAAAACAACATTCTTCAACAGTATAAGTATTCCCTATTTACAAAAATAACATAAATTATGTGGATCATTATTCGTAATACCCCGTAAAAATCATGTACATAATAAGTATACACAGATACTTAATGAAAAATTGAAAGCCCTAAAAAAAAAAAAAGTTTAACAGTGACTTTAAAACTAAACATACTTGAGAATTATATGTTTCCTATAATGATATTAGTAGAACAATATATTGTTCGGTGGGTATTTTCATCAACGAATTTTCTTATTGCAAGTAGAAAATAAGTGATTCAACGTTGAACCCCTCCCAAACCATCTCTGTAGAATCAAGACGAAGTGGGACGGATTAAACCAGGTGTAGTCTCCAATCCCTGATCTTAAACGATTTCCGTAAGTGAATGTATAGAAAACCCACTACGACCGAAAGTAGAATCTTTAATCGACCTTGATGACCGGTCTTTGGATGGATGTCGGAGAAAAACACGAAACCCGAAGAAATATTGTGCCATCTACTCAAACTTTTCGTTCATGGAGTTCTCTTAAAACCCGTTCTTATCATGACAGTGCGGTAGGCAGTGAGGGAAATACAGTGTGTGAGTGAAGACAGTAATCTTTGTTCATAAAATCTGATTTGGTATAAGTTGTCCTCCTATTAATCTGTAATCTGATATGGAAAACAACTGATGTAGAAACCAAACTTTCACAGTTTCTTAAAAAAATTTATAAAAATTCAAAGTAGTGTCTGACTTTAAGTACGGAAATCTTTACAGAGTCAGTAAAGTCAGTTATTTTTAACGAGTACAAGACGACGAAAGAAGGTCCGGGGTTCTGAAAACATAATAAGTGTGGGAGAAAATTATTGTAGTAGTGTATTAAAATTATACGAGGTGTAAACAGATCATGAAAGGAAGAATTTTACTGAAGCCTTTAGGTCAATAACGGTAGCCAAAACGTCTTATTTCATCAAAAGAAGATAAACGGTAATACCAAGAACGGAACTCCGAAGGTTAACGTGTGGATTTTACAGGTAGATTTACTTTTTTATACATAAAAAGTTAAGAAATTGTAGATCAAGGGATCCGTCAATTCCTAAACATAAATCCCTCCTCCATGTACATGAATCGTTAACGGTAGTAACATTAAAACCTTATAAAATAGAAGTATTTAGAAGGGTTCGTATGGAGGAGGTAGGTGAGATCTTGTCAAAATAGGCAACGAGTCCAAAAATAGTACAGAAAAATCGTGTAAAAATAACACAAGGTGGAAAACCAATAATTAGGGGAGAATCGAGACGATCTTCCTAAGTTGTAAAGACTAATCTTATTCCCTGTTATTATTAAATAATTTGTTATCCATCGATAATCACGAGGTCAGGGTTCCGTCTTTCTTTTACGTAAAAATGTGAAAAGTTCAGAAATAAGAAGGTTCCATTGTCAATGAGAGATTGTGTTACCCACTTATCATCTCTAATGGTTGAGTACGTTATAACGATCAGTTTTAATCGACCTTTACAAAAGTGGGTAGATAGACAACATAGACATTTCCTTTAAGAAAGATAACATAGAGTCGAACACATCGTATTGAGTGAGAGTTTGAGGAATGGTCTACGAAGAGTCTCATTCCAATCGATCGGTGATCGATAACAAACCCCGTAGGAACCCCCGAGTCTAACTATAAAAACAAACTAATAGAACTTACATACATAACTAATATAGTATAACTATATGGTCAACTAAATGTATACGTACGTTTACACATAAAATATATAGTTGAATAATATATGTATTTGTGTATGTATGTATAATGTATAAAATACGTACATATACCTCTTCCGTTACTGTTGGGTGAGGTCATGAGAACGGACCTTTGAGGGTACCTACCTCCTCGGACGATCCGACGTCGGGTACCCTAGTACTTCTCAGCCTGTGCTGACTCGCTGAAGTGAAAGTGAAGTGAAAGTACGTACATATATAGTTAACTAAAAGTTTGAGAAACCGATCTCATAAATGGAAAATTTCTGAAGACACATATCAACCTTCGTGTTTCCTTTCTCACTCTCTGAAATAAAACCCCCCGAGGTTTTAGTGACGTCTACCACTGACGTCGGTACTTTAATGTTCTACAAACGAGGAACCTTATTTTCGAAACTTGTTGTAGCTATCGTATAATTCTTTCATTTCGTTTCTGTAATGAAACGGTTGTTTCTAGGTAGATCAGTTTCGATACTAAAAAGGTCATCAGTACTTACTTACACTCTCAACCTGATATTTCTTTCGACTTGTGACTCCTTAACTACAAAAACTTGACACTACAACCTTTTCTGAGAACTCTCAGGGAACCTGACGTTCCCCAGGTTCGGTCAGTTAGGATTTCCTTTCGTCAGAAGTTATAAGTAACCTTCCTGACTACGACTTCGACTTCGAGGTTATGAAACCGGTGGACTATCTTCTTGACTGAGTAACCTTTTCTGGGTCCACGATCCTTTCCAACTTTTGTCCTCCTCTGTCCCTGTTGTCTCCTACTCTACCAACCTGCCGTAGTGGCTGAGTTACCTGCACTCAAGCTCGTTCGAGGTCCTTAACCACTGCCTGACCCTTCGGACCACACGAAGTCAGGTACACCAAATTCCTAAGCCTGTACTGACTCGCGGACGTGACTTGAACACATACCAATATAATCGAAAGTACAAAGATAACGACGCACAATAAAAACCAGTACGTCAAGTCTAAAATAGAAATTTAACGAAAAAAGATTCTTGATTGAAAACCAAATCAAAATAATAATAACAAATCATAAAAGAAAAAATTTTTTTAAAACAAAACTTACAAAGTAATACAAAATCATGAGACGTGATTAAGACTTATGATGGTGAGTCATATCTCATTATCATAACGAGACATGATTTTTATGACTATGCAAGATCATTTACTTTACTTCTTATATCAAAAAAGAGACTTACGATATCTACTGTACATGTATCACGAGAGTCAATATTAGTAATTTTTTAGGGAATGAAACCACAATGAAGGAGATCTTGGGTTCAATAAATCGTGTATATGATATATATAAATTAAAGGTTCCACCAATAATAACCGATAAGAAGATGTCAATTAAGGTACAATAACATATAACGTAACTGTATCAAAAAACGGAAAGAAAAAAAGAAAAAAAGAAACTGAACACCTTAGAATCAAGGGACTTGTCACTAGTCTTGAGTCTGGGTCGTCACTTTCGTGGTTTAGGAATGGTTACCTGACGATTCCTTAAGTGATGAACGAACTAAGAAACACGTTAAATTACTTGGAACACATATTGATTGTCATATTATATATAAACATAAATTTAAAAAGAAAAAAAAGAAGAAATAAAAAAATGAAAAGAATTCTTAGACTTGTAGAAAAAAAAAAAAAAAAAAAACCTATTTTCCGGGTGTTTATCTTTTATATATAGAATATTTGGACAATAAGTTGAATAAAGACATAAAGAATATAGGTGAAGTATATAGTAAATGGCTCATTGAGATAATTTTAAAGTGGGATATGAACACGATATTTTGAAGACCTCAAGGGACCATCAAGTCTACCATTCCTTTTTTTTTTCAGGTGGACGTTACGTCCTCTGGACCCAAGTTAGGGACCCAGTCCTTCTAGGGGACCTCTTTTCTTACCGTCGGGTGAGGTCACTAGAATGGACCTCTTAAGGTGCTTGTCTCCTAGGACCATCCGATGTCAGGCACCCCACCGTTTGTCAACCTATACTGACTCTTTTATTGTGTATTTTGAAGATAATGTATAACTAAAAATAAAAATTGACAACAAAGGACAATAAATCAATCGTTCTATAGAAAAATATCCGATTGAACAACTCCATATTCTTTATACCTTTTAATTACGAATCAAAAGGATCATTCACTACCTTTATCTTTGGTGAAATTTGGTGTAGAAATAAGACCGTTTATTATTAAATACACAAAAGGATACACAAAAATCATATCTCATTCTTTAATAGTTGTAAAAAACGTTCATATAAAATAAAAGGAAATCTTGTCGAACCGTTTTTGATGAAGTCAGGAACAATAAGTTATTTAAAGTGACAACCTGTTTGAATGACTTAATTATGGAGATCATCACTCCAAGCTCTAGGTTCCAATTCGTCTACTAACGTTACCTTTTCATCAAGATTGGTTGGTTTAAGATCACCACCTCTTTCGGTTCCTTTTAAGACTTTATTACAGTACAACTTCTCGTTTTACACTCAGATTCTATTACTAGGTCGAAATTATCCTTTCCAATAAAAACGATCCACCGTTTGTACGATCCAACACTTCAACCCTATCCTCTCGAACTCTTTCGACTTCAGACTTCTTATTCTGGGTAAATTGACTGTGAAAACAAATATCGTATTACGGTCTTAATTTTACCCGAAAAAGAACGTTCATGTATTTGATATAACTCGATCTATGTTGTTGTTCTTCTCGTCATTTTATTTATACTACCTGTAACTTTCTTTCTACCCCTTAGGGGAGTATCGTCTTGATCGTGTCTTAGAATTTATTGGACGAACACCTCACTACGTCGTTCCTTGACCCCTGTACAGTCTTCTTGTAACCCAGACTTCTAAATTATAGATGTTTAGACCTTTACTACACGGGGACCTGGTAACCTTCCCCGTAGTTTGGAACTTCCTTCCACCTTAGTTGTTATCCGTTTCACTATTTCTTCGAACTAAGACAAGACCCTTAGGTCCACTGAAAACACTCTCCGTAACAGAACCTCCGAATTGACTATATGGTTGTACATATAAGTTCTACCACTTTAATGACACTCTAATAAGATTTGTTATTACGTTTGTTGTTGACGTTTTTTTTCACGTGTGTGTGTGTGTCGTTAACCGTCCTCCTTAAATTTTTAGTAAGACATCTTTGAAACAGTTTCATTTCCTGTGTAATCTATGGGTACTCCCCTAGTCCTTATCTTTCTTCTATTTTTAATTCTTATGGGTATTACACTCACTAATCTTGTAAAACTTTCCTTGTTATTTCATTGATACAACTTTCCTAATTTACCTATTTCATTCCTAAACTTTTTTACCTTTGAAATTCTTGTCGGTATAAAATTTTCCTTAGTTTATTTGGAAGATCTTTATTTTCATATCGGGAACCATATTTTTTGTGGAGTTACTTACAATTTCATTTATCGTCTAATCCGCGTAAATTTCTCACTAAATTACTTAACTTGTTTCTGGACTCTTATAATAGGTATTACGTCATATCTTTACCTTTTTCCTTTATGTTCTTCATTCTCTATATTTTTCTCACCATATATAGACTCTTAGTAAAACGGTTCTACATGTTTCAATAATATCTCTTTTGAAGTTTTAAAACGTTTCATGTATTTCCTTCCGGAAATAATTCTTTCTTTATGGAGTGAAGGACCTATTTTCTGAGTCATAGAATTTCTACAACGTAGAAGAGTGTACGTTTATTTGTAAATTTACACAAAAAAGTGTTCAGTATCAAAATATTTTTTATTTTCTTTACTAATCGATCAGACCCGGAACCTTTAAAAGAATTTCCCGGTCTATAATTGATAAAATGTATAATCGACAGTGTTGATGAGTGGAGACGACACATCACGTTTTGATTACATATTTTTCTACACCTCCCCAATACAAGTCATGTCGAAATAAATGTCTTTATCCTTCGACCAGGTACCCGGTGTCAAACAGTTAGAGACCAGACAAAATTATTTAACGAAAATCGTAGACTGTTGAACTGAACCTTTCGACACTCTAATCTAGGGATGGAGTAGGAGAACGTGTGTCCTGTTTAAGGTGTACCAGTTCACGAGATTTATGTTTTGTTTCATTATGAAATTTTACGAATCTCTTTTCATATTCCTTCACAGTATCATCTTATCCCAAAAGACTTGCACTTTGTTAGTGTGTTTAATTTTACATTTTATAACTATTTTAAAAGTAATATAAAATTTTCAAAGATAAATATATTGATGTGATACGACGACGAACGATTCAGCTAAGTCAGTACAGGTTGAGACACGATGGGGTATCTACCGTCGGGTGGTCCGAGGAAACAGGGATCCTAAGAGGTCCGTTCTTATGACCTCACCCAACGGTAAAGGAAGAGGTTATTTATGTGATATATATACTCGATTAAAATTTTTATCCGATGTCAAACCCTTTACTATCGTGTTGTATATTTTCATCCACTCCTAATTAATTTTATTAGGAAAATCTTGAATGTCTAGTTATTCTTTTTGATCGGTTTTAATTTTATTTTACCCACTTGTCGTGGATCTTAGTTAAATCCTTCTTCTTTAAGTTTACTAACTATATACACTTTTATACGAATTAGAGACGACGACAACGACGATTCAGTGAAGTCAGCACAGGCTGAGACACACTGGGGTATCTACCACCGGGTGGTCCGAGGGAGCTTAGAGATTATTAGTCCATTTAGATTAAACTTCACACTCTTTGATAAAATATTTAGTAGCTATAGTACTTATACTCTACCTTTCAATTTATAGCGAAATCGTAATAAATACTATCGGTCTTTTTCCTTCGTTTGAATCACAGGTAACTGTCTCCTTACTTATTTCTTTTATATATATATGTGATACCTTACTATGAGTCAGTATGTTTTCTTACTTAATTACGGAAAACATCGTTGTACCTACCTGGATCTCTAATAGTGTGGTTCACTTCATTCGACCTTTCTGTTTACGGTATATAGTGAATGTGCACCTTAGATTTGACACTGTGTTTACTTGAATAGACACTTTGTCTGAGTGTCTGTACCTCTTCTCTGAGCCTCTAAGGTCCGCCCCGGTACCTCACCTCCTCCCCACCTGACCCTCAGACCCCAATCGTCTCCGTTGATAAGATATATCTTTCATTTGATCCAGGATGAGATATCTTATCACTTGATATAAGTCATAGAACATTATTTCGTATTACCTTTTCTTATACGTATTCCTATACACACACCGACGATTCAGTTAAGGTAACACAAGCTGAGACACGCTGAGATTATATATATAAATAGATTTCGTGTTACGATATATGGTCTTCGATTGTGTTATAACATCGAGTTAATTTGAAGTTAATTTAGTTAAAAATTTTATAACGACTAAAGTTATACAGATGTCGGTATAACCTTTCGTTAAATGGTTATAACCTTTCGTTAACGGTAATAAATTATTACGACTTCAACACATATGAGATTATAGGTAGTTAATGGTCATACATAAGTCTTTGAAAATGAATGTATGTATATTCCTGTATCTTCTTGAAATGACACAGGAAAAAGATATTCTCGTTTTTCTTACCGTTCGTTTTTTCTTTATAAGTAGTTACCTCCTTTCTACTTATGAAGGTCACAATTACTTATGTAATAAAAACGTATATGACTATGAATTTATATAGTTTCAAATTATAACTTACTTTAGAAGAGCTTCTTAATATTATTATTATGAAGATGTATCGGTACCTTTTACGTTTTTTTTATTACGTTATATAACGGTAAAATGAGTTTTTCTCTCTTTCTCTCTCTTTTGATTTACTTATTATTTATGTATACCCAAACACCTGAGTCGACCTTTCCTTTCGGTGTTTAAAGGTCTGAGACCTACGGAGGACTCTTTCTCTCCTTACCTTAACCTTTCTTTAAGGTACCCTTGTAACATAAATATTATCAAATAAAAGAATCTTCATTGTAATTCACTAAAACTGTTGTCAGGGAAATAATATGTACTCACCACCCGTGTTGACTGTAATGTAGAATAAAAACATCAAAAGAGGTACAAACTTATCACCAAAAACTTTTTCTTTTTTTCTTTTCTTTCACAAACAGAGAAAAGATATACATTTATCTACATATATTTATGTATAGGTATATGTCCACTTTTCTCACTCTTTCTCACCATCTCCAAACTAATAAGTTCCGTTTTCACACGTTTCTTTCATTTTTTAACTCTTTAAAGTCCCGACGTCCATGTTCTATTCCAAACTTTATTATCATCCATTATCTAGTACGTTTCCTAACAATCCGTTGTCTTAAAGTAACTTCCAACAATTTAACTCCACCCTCTCTTCTACTAATATTATTTAAGACAAGATTTCCTAGAACCTCTTACGTCTTTTACCTTTTATATGACTCTGTATATGGACGTGTAACGTTTTAGTCGATCAATCTTTAGATAAAGTCACCAAAGTTCTTCTTTGTTACCGTCGAACAAGATCAACTTCTATATTATAATTATCTTGAACTACTATTTAACCCACTTTCATAGTTTTACAAAGTCTCATAGACCTGATGTGAGACGGTAGGGTAATCCGTTTCCTATATCCTTTTTTACTTCTAGTATTAAAGTCAAACTTATACAAATCAATCTATGCTTGAACTTTGGACGTCGTCTCTATCGTCCAATAGGGTCTTGAATCATTATCTCAAAACCAACCTCAAACTCTTAAAACGTATAAAACCATTAGTCACAGTACCTGATCGTAACATATTCGGACCCTCTCGTAACTCAGTCTCCCTTACACCGGAACTGGAAGTTGGGACTTCTTGAGGTAAAAGTTTTTAGTTTACAGTTCTACTTATTCTCCACGTACCTTTATTCTGACTCTTCGACAGTCCCTCAATCCTCTTTTCGTCCAATATCTACACAGTAATCATATTTTTCTTCATTTCCTTCTGTTACGAAGTTCCTTTTTCATCAGTTTATCCTAACTTTCGATAATCCTCCACTCTATCTTACTTTTGACTTTTTATGGTTAGCCTGAGTCACTGTACCAATGGTATCTTTCTTAATAAGATCACAGTATTGTCCGTCTATTGACCAAACAGGATATTAAACCACCGTATATTTATTTACTCCCAATACTCATATCCGTAAAAACTTTATCCAAGTAGATTCTGTGTTTCTACCAATAAAGACCTTTCCCGACGACCTAGGATCAAAATATATATATATATATATATATATACCTACACTCAACCTGGTACTTCTTTCGACTCGCGACTTCTTAACTACGAAAACTTGACACCACAACCTCTTCTAAGAACTCTCAGAGAACCTGATGTTCCTCTAGTTCACTCAGTTTTTGGATTTCCTTTAGTCAGGACTTATAAGTAACCTTCTTGACTACGACTTCGACTTCGAGGTTATGAGACCGGTAGACTACGTTTCTTGATTGAGTAACCTTCTCTGAGACTAAGACCCTTTCTAACTTCCACTCTCCTCTTCCCCTGCTGTCTCCTACTCTACCAACCTACCGTAGTGGCTGAACTACCTACTCAAACTCGTTCGAGGGTCTCGTCCACTACCTGTCCCTTCGGACCGTACGACGTACGTCAGACACCCCAACGTTTCTCAACCCGTACTGACTCACTGACTTGACTTGACTTGACTTACCCTTTAATTTAACTTTCTTTCTACTTATATGGTCTGTCGGATTGTAAAACTTCAATCTTACCCTTAAGATTTGTACCCATCTCCTTAGTCTGAGGTTACGTTCCTCCCTGTCAATAGAAGACATTTTGTACGAATAAATTGAATATACGTCTCATGTAGTACTCTTTGCGAACCGACCTACTTCATGTTCGAACTTAGTTCTAACGACCCCTTTTATAGTTATCGGAGTCTATACGTCTAGACTGTAGTGCGAATACCATCTTTCACTTCTTCTCGATTTCTCAGTCGACTACTTTCACTTTTTTCTCTCACCTTTTTAACCGAATTTTGAGTTGTAAGTCTTTCGATTCTAGTACGGTAGACCAGGGTAATGAAGAACCGTTTATCTACCCCTTTGTTACCTTTGTTACTGTCTGAAATAAAACCCCCCGAGGTTTTAGTGACGTCTACCATTGACGTCGGTACTTTAATTTTCTGAGAACGAGGTACTTTCTTTTCAATACTGGTTGTATTTGTTGCATAATTTTTCGTCTCTGTAATGAAACGGTTGTTTCCAGACAGATCAGTTCCGATACTAAAAAGGTCATCAGTACATACCTACACTCTCAACCTGATATTTCTTTCGACTCACGACTTCTTAACTACTAAAACTTGACACCACAACCTCTTCTGAGAACTCTCAGGGGACCTGTCGTTCCTCTAGGTTGGTCAGGTAGGATTTCCTTTAGTTAGGACTTATAAGTAACCTTCCTGACTACGACTTCGACTTTGAGGTTATGAAACCGGTGGACTATACTTTTTGACTGAGTGACCTTTTCCGGGACTATGACCCTTTGTAGCTCCCGTCCTCCTCTTGCCCTACCGTCTCTTACTCTACTAACCTACCGTAGTGGCTGAGTTACCTGTACTCAAACTCATGTGAGACCCTCAACAACTACCTGTCCGTTCGGACCGTACGACGTCAGATACACCAACGTTGTTCAACCTGTGACTCGACTTGACTGACTCGACCTGACTTGACTTCTCCTTCGTACGTCGACACCTGTACCACCCTCCTCTGTTCATGAAGACGAGGGGACCACGTTATTGTTAAGTTTCACAAAGACGTACCCACGTCTTACGAGACCGTAGATTTAACATATGTCTTTTTTCCTGTTCTCCTGACTGTCTTCGAAAATGTCGACCACTGAAAGAAAAATACCCCTTTTTTTTTTTTCAACGGTCTAATGTAACAATTCGTTTAGAAGAACATCAAGTACCCATTACTTCAAAGACTCGGGAATAAACGGGGTATAAAAAAAAGATGAGACACACTTGGTATTAATTTACTTAAAAGTATCTCAGTCGGAGTATATAGGTGTACATTTATCAATCTCGTGAAGGTCAAGGGTCTTCTCGTACCACATGAAGAGTGGTTAATATCGGAGTAGTAAGAGGGGATCTTTACTAGTAATAGGACTCGAAATACTATTAATAAAACAAAAAGTAGTACAATGATTAGTATACACATAGTGACATTTAATATCTAACAAAAAAAGATATAAAATTTAAGATAACATACCTTAAGATTTGATATGTACCACGAAAGACTCGAAGTAAGTACGAAACGTTCACCAATGTGGAACTAATGAAAGTAGTGATATATATAAGGTAACATACTTATAAATTATTAAATACGTAAACGACAAATATTTGTAATTCTCACAATGTATAAAACCTCGATGACACTTGTTATGTATATTAGAGTATGTATGCGCGAACTCAAAAAGATCCCCATTTAAACGATCTACTATCCCATAACACCAGAAGACTGAAGATTCGGGAATAGATATCTTCTTCTTACTCTCGTTCCCCGTTAACATTCTTTATATTATATTCCCGTGTAAATTACTTGGAAAGATTTAGACAACCAAGGAAACATTTTACCTCTGTTACGTTCAAATGAAATAGTCATTACCCCTGTTTATAGACAATAAATTACCTTTTTTTAGAAACACTCAATTTATTGGGAAATGAGATTCTCTACTAACTTCTATAAGACCGTGACTGATTATCGTCAAAACGTACTTGACTGAAACGAGTGATTCCGGGTGATTAATATCACATAGACAAGTAGAATCACTGAAACTTAAGACAAAGGAGTTAGACCTCTAGAGTAAGAAACATTCTGTTTGGTCCTTAAATTATTGTAGAGAAGTTCTTTGTTTGTCTTTTTTACAGTTGTGTGATTTTTACGTACTTCTGACACTCTTTGTAAGCTCAGGGTCTTTGTAGTTCTAATCTTTATACATTTATAAAATCTTTCTTTGACACCACCCATCTCTTTGCCATTTAACGATAAAATACAATCGTTAGTCCCCTATCGTCTCAAGAGACTCCAAAACCACACACACCCTATAACTGAAGAGGGTAAGATACCTTTCCTTTAACTCCGAGTCTCCTCAAGTCAGTAAACAAATAAATTGTTTAACGTTTTTGACACCCCTGTCAAACCCTGAAACCCAGGAGTGCCACCTCGTCCTCTCTGAATTCTAGACCTTCTCACAAGTGGATCGGAATTCGGTGTGGAAAGTAAAACCTTTTGGTCGTTTTCTTTTGTGGTGACCCTGAGAAGTTTATTTTTGGTTAGGTGACCGGAAGTCTGTCTTTTTGTGTTAGCAGTAGTTCCTATTTAAAAAGGACTCACTTATGTACGTACACTCGTGGTACCTCTAGCCCTGTACTTCGGAAGAGTAGGGTAGTATGTGACACTAGACCTCAGAGGGCGTGGGTTCGTCCTTTCACTTCAGTCACAACCCACCTGTGCCAAGTCCTCACCACCGACACTTTTCGTTCTCACCAGTTCTCCTCTATGAGGTACAGGTTCCTGTCCTCGTCACCAACTCTCCTCTATGGGGTGTAGGTTCCAGTCCTCGTCGTCGACACTCCTCTATGGGGTTCAGGTTCCATTCTCGGAACCTGTCGAGGGGTCCCTCGAAGACACTTCACTATG
This sequence comes from Capra ibex, assembly GCA_006410555.1. Taxonomy (NCBI): domain Eukaryota; kingdom Metazoa; phylum Chordata; class Mammalia; order Artiodactyla; family Bovidae; genus Capra; species Capra ibex. The sequence continues at coordinate 9,054,935 of SJYO01035988.1, forward strand.
GGGTGCAGGTTCCCTTCTCTTTGGTTTCATCCATGATTCTCTCCCGTAGTCTCCCGTCTGTCTGACCTTGGTGTTAGTGTCTTTTGGTCGGTTAGACTAGTGTACCTGGTATCGGAACAGATTGAGTTACTTTTATTCGGTACGGTACTCCCCGGTGGGTTCTGCCCTCCCAGTACCATCTCTATAAGACTGTCTTACACCAGGTGACCTCTTTTCTTACCGTTTGGTGAAGTCATAAGAACGGATCTCTTGGGGTACTTGTCATACTTTTCCGTTTTTCTATCCTGTGACTTTCTCCTCGAGGGACCCAGCCATCCACGGGTTATACGATGACCTCTAGTCACCTTTTCATTGAGGTCTTTCTTATTTCCCTACCTCGGTTTCGTTTTTGTTATGGGTCAACACCTACCCTGACCACTATCTTCCAAGTTACGATATTTCTCGTTATAACGTATCCTTGGTCTTTACAGTCCAGGTACTCAGTTCCGTTTAACCTTCACTAGTTTACGGCCCCAGAATGGGGGCAACCTAGGTCCCATAGGCTTCACACTGCTGTAGCCGCTTCTCTTACCAAATCTCTCTCTCTATTTATTTCTTACAACGTCTATTCTTTTATCTCCTCTCTTTCTCCGACTATAAGGAACCAAATGTGTCTTTCGGTTATTTCGGGGTTCTGTTCCCTGAACGAGACAAGTACCTCCGGCGTCCACGGGAGGGTCAGGGGGCTCCCTGACTTCTGCGTCTCGCGGAAGGGCAAGTCCAGAATCTTCGGGTCCATCTATTCACTTACGTCTCTCGGAGATACGAGGTTCCCTAGTCGGACTTTTTCTCTCGTTCTCTCTCTTTTTCTGTACCCCACTGGTTCGAAACCACTCGCTCCGGACCTTGAAATAAAAGTTTTCCCTGACAATATGGAACTGAACATGTATCTCCCTTTACTTCCTACGCTCCAGTACGTCTTAGTCGGGTTTGTGAGGTCGTCAAAACGGGAATAGCTTTGGTCCTAAAAAGGACGTATGGAAAGGGTATTTGTTACAACACATGTAATAGAAGACCGGAACCTCCGGACACCTGTAAAATACTGGGAGAAAAAAATTAAAAAAATTAATAAAAAGAAGTCAAAAAATAAAAAAATTAAAATTTTAGAAATTAAGAATGTACGCAAGGGTTTGTACTTGGGGGGAGGGTGGAGGGAGGGGTATTGTAGAGACACCCATACTGGGAGAAAACTATTTCCGACGAGTTGGTCCTTTGAATGAAAGGGAGTTTCACAAAAAAGAAATATAAAGATTAGATACAGTAGGAGTCTTTCATAGTTTGTCTCAATGTAAAGAGTGCCTCGTTTCCACGTCACTCAATGTTCTTTCTTGGTTAATCGAGTTTCCAGACTACACCAATTAAAGTTCCGATGTGAACAAAAAGAATGTAAGGTAATACAATTGATTACGTGAGGGTCCACGTGTCACCTATTCTCTATACCCTTGGATCGTCGTTCGTAACCGAGTTGTTACTTTAGGATGTGGTCGTGATAAGATTATTGAAAATTGAGAAACTTTCCGAGACAAAATCCGAAGGGCACGGAGAGTGTCAACCCTCCGACACTTGTTAGTGTACGCATCGACGCTTTCAGACCTATTTGGATGGTTCGTTCGATCTTACGATTGTCTCCCCCAAACTAAACTTTATAAGGAGAGTACAGGTCCTCTGAATAATCGATCTCAGGATTCAACTAAAAGAGGTCTCTCTCCACCAGTCCCTATCGGGGGACAATTACAGTCCTCTCAACCACTTTCCGTGTTTTATCATCTGTCTGTCTAAGACTAAAACCCCATCTACGAGTTCGTCCAGATCCCTCGGGGAGCTTAGGACTAGACGGAAACGGACAGTCCAGAAGAGGCGTATTGGAAACAGTACCCACCCTAGAGGGCACCACCGAGGACCGTCAGTTTGTCCTCCACCGCTCTTACTTGCAGTTGTAAGATCCTTATTCACTTGATTTTACCCGACCTTACCCACTTAAATTGAGTCTACTGGTAATATAGATGATGAGAACCGTTCTTAGGGAATCTTCTTTACCTCATCGTCAGTATCAGTTGTTTTCTCAGACTTTGCGTCATGAACCTACGTTAGAGACTTTACTGTCTTACTAGAGACAAGCAAAGGTTCCTTTGGTAAGTTATAGTGTCATTAGGTTCAGAGACGGGGTTGGTCATTACGACTTCTTCGACTTCAACATGCCAAGATACTTCTGGATACTCTAGAAAATCTTGATTGTGGATTTTTTCTACAGGAAAAGTAACATCCCCTGACCTTACGTTTTCATCCTTCACTTCTTTGTGGACCCCATTGTCCTTTTAAACCGGAACCTCATGTCTTACTTCGTCCCGTTTCCGATTATCTCAAAACGGTTCTCTTACGTCACCAGTATCGTTTGTGGGAGAAGGTTGTTGTGTTCTCTTCTGAGATGTATACCTGTAGTGGTCTGCCAGTTGTGGTTTTAGTCTAACTAATATAAGAAACGTCGGTTTTACCTCTTCGAAATATGTCAGGTCTCGTTTTTACTCTGGCCTTCGACTGACACCGAGTCTATTACTTGGGGAATAACGATTTAAGTCTGAATTTAACTTCTTTCATCCCTTTTGGTGATCTGGTAAGTCCATAATGGATTTAGTTTAGGGAATACTGATATGTCACCTTCACTCTTTATCTAAATTCCCTGATCTAGACTATCTCACTCACGGACTACTTGATACCTACCTCCAAGTGCTGTAACGTGTTCTCTGTCCCTAGTTCTGGTAGGGGTTCTTTTTCTTTACGTTTTTGTGTTTTACCGACAGACTCCTCCTGTATGTTCATCGACACTTGTCTTCTCTTCGTTTTTCGTTTCCTCGTTTCCTTTCTATATTCGTAGACTTACGTCTCAAGGTCTCTTATCGTTCTTCTCTATTCTTACGGAAAGAGTCACTAGTCACATTTCTTTTTCTCCTTTTGTTGTCTTACCCTTTCTGATCTCTAGAGAAGTTCTTTTAATCTCTATGGTTTCCTTTGAAAGTACGTTTCTACCCGAGCTATTTCCTGTCTTTACCATATCTGGACTGGTTTCGTCTTCTATAATTCTTCTCCACAGTTCTTATGTGTCTTCTTTGTTTTTTCTAGAAGTACTGGGTCTATTAGTGCTACGACACTAGTGAGTGAATCTCGGTCTGTAGGACCTTACACTTCAGTTGACCCAGAAACCTTCATAGTAATGATTATTTCGATCACCTCCACTACTTTAAGGTCAACTTGATAAAGTTTAGGACTTTCTTTTACGACACTTTCACGACGTGAGTTATACGGTGGTTTAAACCTGTTGAATCGTCACCGGTGTATTGACCTTTTCAAGTCAAAGGTAAGGTTAGGGTTTCTTTCCGTTGTGGTTTCTTACGAGTTTGATGGCGTTTTAACGTGAGTAGAGTGTACGATCATTTCATTACGAGTTTGAAGAGGTTCGGTCCGAAGTTGTTATGTATTTGACACTTGCAGGTCTATAAGTTCGAACAAAATCTTTTCCGTCTCCTTGGTCTGTAGTTTAACGGTCGTAGACGACCTAGTAACTTTTTCGTTCTCTCAAGGTCTTTTTGTAGATAAAAACGAAATAACTGATACGGTTTCGGAAACTGACACACCTAGTGTTATTAGACACCTTGTAAGACTTTCTCTACCCTTATGGTCTGGTGGACTGGACGGAGAACTCTTTGGATACACGTCCAGTCCTTCGTTGTCAATCTTGACCTGTACCTTACTGTCTGACGAAGGTTCATCCTTTTCCTCATACAGTTCCGACATATAACAGTGGGACGAATAAATTGAATATACATCTCATGTAGTACTCTTTGCGACCCGATCTTCTTCGTGTTCTACCATCGTTCTAACGACCCTCTTTATAGTTATTGGAGTCTATACGTCTACCGTCTTTCACTTCTTCTTGAATTCTCGGAGAACTACGTTCACTTTCTCCTCCAGTTTTTCAACTGAATTTGAGTTGTAAGTCTTTTGATTCTAGTACCGTATACCAGGGTAGTGAAGTTCCGTTTATCTACCCCTTTGACCTTTGTCACCGACTGAAATAAAAAGACCCGAGGTTTTAGTGAAGTCTACCACTGACGTCGGTACTTTAATTTTGTGCGAATGAGGAACCTTCCTTTCAATACTGGTGGCATATGTCGTATAATTTTTCGTCTCTGTAATAAAACAATTGTTTCCAGGTAGATCAGTTCCGTCAACAAAAGGGTTACCAGTACATATCTACACTCTCAACCTGATATTTCTTTCGACTCGTGACTTCTTAACTACGAAAACTTGACACCACAACCTCTTCTGAGAACTCTCAGGGAACCTGAGTTCCTTTAGGTTAGTCAGGTAGGATTTCCTCTAGTCAGGACCTAAAAGTAACCTTCCTCGCTACAACTACGACTTTGAGGTTATAAAACCGGTGGACTACACTTCGCACTGAGTGAACTTTTATGGGACTACGACCCTTTCTAACTCCCGTCCTCCTCTTCCCCTACTGTCTCCTACTCTACCAACCTACCGTAGTGGTTCAGTTACCTGTACTCAAACCCACTTGAAACCCTCAACCACTACCTGTCCCTCCGGACCATCGACGCCAAGTACCCCAGTGTTTCTCAGTCTGTGCCGACTCACTGACTTGACTTGACTTATTGTCGTACTTTTGTATACAGAGTCACTAAAGATCAAGGTCCGAACAAAACCATGGGACACAATGGAAATACTCCGTTTTACATACTGGTGAATTAAGGTGGTCTCCGTAACTTATGATAGGAGAATGAATTGATTCACTGTTAAACTGAATGAATTATTCAAAACTATTTGTTTAAAGAAGTAACAAAGAATCACGATTGGTATCTTTACCGTAAGGATAAGGAACTCATCCTTAGTCAGGGTCGAAAAGAAACTCTTACAAAAAGTCTGAAATAAGAGATTGGTAAATAGATCGTTCCTTTTAGGAATTATTGACCCAGATGCACCCCTTACATCTGCAAAGCAAGAATGAAAAGAGTTGGATTAACCTTCACTTATTTTCAATGTTTCGAAGGACATTTAAGACATAAAAGAAAATTGAAACAAACTTCAATTCAAGTACAAATTCATGAAAAAACGAACACCGTGTCTGCCATTTCGCAGACGGACGTTACGCCCTCTGGTCCCAAGTTAAGGACCCAACCCTTCTAGGGGACCTCTTCCTTTACCGTTAGGTGAGGTCGTGAGAACGGACCTTTTAGGGTACCTACCTCTTCGGACTATCCGATGTCAGACCTCAGCGTTTCTCAGCCTGTCCTGACTCGTTGAAGTGAAAGTGAAAGACGAATAGACGTTTTTCTAGTGTCTTGAAAAGACGGATATATCCATTGACGTGTCACTAATCTACTAGACTACACTTGATGACTCTGAAAGAATCAAATAAGCCAATAGGACTTCCATCGGTAAAAAAGGAGAAATTCCGTTCAGTACTTGATGAAGTTGATTTTCATATGGTTGTGTTTTATGTATAAAAGAAAACAATTAGGGTTAGAACTTATGTAACGAAAGGGAACGGGACCGTTGAGTATAGTGACGTTTATACGACAAAGGAACAAAAACGAGGATAGACTTGAGTCTAACGATATTACGATAAGTATCTTATTAAGGAATTATCTGATGACGAATTTCCGTAGTAGTATCTGACCACTATTTTCTTATACGGTACCTTATCTAACCCTACGTTAGGTTAATAAAGTATCAACCAATACACCAGATAGAGCAGGATTGAAGATGAAGAAGTAGAAACTTCAACTTTATTATTTTCTTTAATAATGGACATTGTTCTTAATTTACTCTATTACACCGTTTTGAAATTGTTTACAATCGATGAAGAGTTGTATAAAATATGATTACTCTTTGGAAAAGGGATCAAAAAACGAAGTAACGGACCACGTAGACAATTGACTGAGTATGTGTTTATAAAGTGAAAGAGGTATCTTTCCATCTCAAAATGTAATTATTAACCTTAAAGAGAAAGGAGAAGGGAGGGAGGGAGGAGAGACAGAGAGAGAGAGCGAGAAAGTTAAAGAGGGAAAGAGGGAAGGAAGAAGGAAAGATAAAAAAAGAAGGAAGTAAGGAAAAAAGAGAGAAAAAGAAAGAGAGAGAGGAAAAAGGAAAGAAAGAGAGACAGAAACGAAAAGGAAAACTAGTATCCCTTCGGTCCTTTTTTCTTTTTCCTACTCCTGCTAGACCGTTTGAGATCTATAAGTTCCTTTTCTAAAATGTACCCTTTACTTATAATAGAAATAGAGATCATACTATGTTTGTTTTACTCGATACTATAGGTCTACTTACTAAGTTAGTAACCGTTAAATTTATAGATCTCTCAGCTAAGTGTGAACTTTTATCTAATATCATGTGAACCTAAGAAGATGAGTATCAGACAAACAAACCTTCGTCTACCATCAATCCTCAAACCATACTGCATATCTTCTAAAATTTCCAAAATGTACTTTCAACCAAAGATCGATCCCCTAGTTATTTGGGAACAGGATCAGTTCCGTCTCCGGTGGACGTATCCGATACTGGAAGATGAGTAAAACAAGTAACTATTAGGGTCAAATTAGGTATTAAGAAACAACTTTCGTCGACTTTCACAAGGTGTGATAGGTTATAATAAGGGGATTCGAAAGGAAAAAGGAAGGAAGGAAGGAAGAAAGAAAGTATCTCCTCAACCTCAGACATTCCTTTCTCTTAAAGTAACGTTTTACCAGGAACCCTAAAATCCTCAGTGTATTATATCTCAACTGGAACGATTAAGTAAAGTTAATGAAGTTAGTCATTCTTTACAATTCTTTCAACAATCGGAAGTTGAAGAAATTGCAGTTTCCGTATCCGAAACATTCTACTAGAAACTACGGAAACATCGTACGGTTTGTTACTGTACAAGTCTACCTCTCAGAGGGTTGGAATGCAAACAACGACTTGTACCGACAACCGGTGTCTCAAATCGGTGAAAGGTACAAAAAAATTCCGTCTCCAGCAGTACTTCAGCACTTCAGTGAGTCAGCACTGACTGAGAAACGCTAGGGTATCTGACATCGGATGGTCCGAGGAGACAGGTACCCTAAAAGGTCCGTTATCATGACCTCACCTAACGTAAAGGAAGAGGTGCCCTAGAAGGGTTCGGTCCCAAACTTGGGTCCAGAGGGCGTAACATCTGTCTACGAAATGGCAGACTCGGTGGTCCCTTTTGGTACGTCGACTCTGCTAATAGACATATCGAAAGACTCGATGTATATATAGAACTTACTTACTACTAAAAATTTTCCGTCAAATTCCTGTATTCACTTTACACGATTTTTATTTTTAGTACTTTACGAGTGGTTCATTTGAACATTCTTATTTTATAAGATTTTTAGAAATATTGTAAATTTACTTGTTCATTAGTCTTTTCCGTTTGGTGTGTAAATACTTACGACTAAATAAGAAGATCACTCGTATGAGTCCTACTTAAAAACTCAGTTTATATTCGGTGTGTCTCGGAGAAGGACACGGTATTCAAAGATCTTTCACCGAATGTTAGTTAATTTAGTCAAAAAGAGGACCAATACATTTGTTTCTACTAGTATTATTACATTCGTCTATCCAATACAATCTTCCAATCTTCAGGAACCTCTTTCTCTTAGTCTTTACCGACAGAATTGTATGCTCTTCGGTAAAACTAGATCCGGTAAAAGACCAGATTCGGTCCGATGATACGAATGGAAACTTGCCCAAAATTATAAATTACTAGAATTCCCTTGTTTCCTTTCGTCCTTGTCTTTTTTCTGTCAGTTTGTCACCAAATCACTATTTTCGTCTCAGGATGAAAGAAGAGTTCCCTATATGTATTAATATATAGAAACTTAATACATCCTTCAGGGGGTAGGTCCACCTCTCATCTCAATGCTACGACTGGGAGGACTGAGTTTAGTTGATTTCGAACCTGAGACAACGGGAAACGGGATTAAGATACGACTCAAAAGGAGGCCGGTCGGGGAAGTACTTATACGTCTTTAGGAATCCAATTTTAAGGAGGTTAAAACGACGAAACACTTTTTAGGGCCACAAGAAGGAACCCCGTTCATTATTTAGGAAAGAAAGGTAGAAACCGCACCAATGTAGAAAGCCGAACTGTGGGGGGTTCTCCTTTGAGTCCCATTGTTACTATCGTTTATAAGTAAAAAATATATATTTCAAATGTCATAATCACGTTTTATACTTAAAATAAATTTTATTGTTAGCTCACACGACGACGACGACGATTCAACGAAGTCAGTACAGGTTAAGAAACGCTGGGACACCTGAGGTCGGACGGTCCGAGGAGACTGGTACCCTAAAAGGTCCTTTGTTATGACCTCACCCAACGGTACGGAAGGAGGTCCCCTAGTTTGGACGTAGAGAATACAGAGGACGTAACCGACTATTCAAGAAAGAAATGGGTGATCACGATAGACCCTTCGGGGTTGTTAGATAACATTTATGGCATAAAAATTTATTAATCTACAAGTGTCAACGAATCACTGAGTGAATTTTAGTGTATCGGTCAACCACTTTCTACAGTCTTCAGTAGTATTGAAAGGACTTTTTACGACAAAGGTACGATTCAAGTTACAAAAGGAACGGGGAACCCCTACCTGGAAATCCGGTAGGAAAAAGGGGGGGAGATTACAAGGAAGAGGGCCCACGAGGTTTTACGGATAACAAACCTACACTTGACTTTGTATACACATATCAGAGTCCTAGGACTAAACGTCTAGCGATATGATCGATCCACCTCTTCCGTTACCGTGGAGTGAGCTCATGAGAACGGACCTTTTAGGGCGCCTACTTCCTCGGACTATCCGGTGTCAGATACCCCAGCGATTCTCACCCTGTACTGACTGACTCGCTGAAGTGAAAGTGAAAAGTGAAAGTACATAACCTCTTCCTTTACCGTTGGGTGAGGTCATAAGAACGGATCTCTTAGGGTTCCTGCCGCCTCGGACCACCCGACGGCAGATACCCCAGTGTGTCTCAGCCTGTGCTGACTTCGCCGAATCGTCGTCAGAATCGTATGAATCGTATGATCGATCCTAACTACTTGGTTTAAAAGTACTATGAACCAGTCATTCCTTTTTCCTGTTGACGTCACCTAAAAGCGTCATCCCGACTCTCTATCTCGAGTTGAGACACATTTTGTTCCTGATCACCCCTAAATATCAGTTCCCTAACCTCGACAGTAACCCACCTTTTAATAATTCTCCTCTGTAGTCCCATTCCCTTTAAGTAGACCACTTTGTCTAAACCGTCCTAAGAACGGTTTCCGTCCGGTCCCACTATTATACAGTTCCCACCTCCTACTCCGTAAACTAGTCTATAGGTTCTACTCCTACCCCCTGAAAACGATCTAACTTCGTTGTCCTTAAGAACGATTTTGATCTGATCCATCCATTTCCTGTCTTGAGGTCTAGTCCCAGATTACCTCCTCTCCCGAGGTTCCTCGGACGGAGTCCAAACCAGTTACTGTCAGAACTACGTCAAAGACCCCGAGTCAACCTTGTGTCTATTGGAAGACAAGAGCCACGTGAGGGTTGCACCAACAGGAAACACCCTCCTTTCTTCAAGTCAGTTCCCCGCTTACAATGAGAGTGAAATTTGTTCGTTAACTTGCACGAGACTCCCTCCCCCGCCTTTAGGACCGAAGAAAGTCAGGAATCACTTGGTTACAAACGAGGAACCTGTTATAAATTCGGGTTCCAGTCCGTTCTCTTCATGTATTTTTCATGTATACAGTTTGCCGGACAAACGGTATCCAACCAGTGTTCTTGCCTTTATAGGTCTTTCTGATACTCACACATCCATTTCGAATTCGACAAGTAGAGGGAGAACTATAACCAAAATTTCCCGTAACCTATAAATGGGTTTCTTTTGACTAAGAAACAAACGGAAATAAGTAAAAACGTTTTCTAATATCTCTCTGTTCAACAGACGAACAGACGACAAAGGTCAACGTTCATATCTTAACATTAACGTTAAGTTAACATAAATCAATGTTTCCTTCGGACCACTTAAACAAAAACAACCACCACCAAAAACAAATCTTATAATATAGGTGTAACCAGACAAGAGATCCTCCCTCCAAGAGGGAGAGAGGCCATAACAGGTCCGACCGAGTTCGACAGTTGTTGCGAGGGACTCTTAGGGTCGACACACCATCAGTGTCGAACAATCCGGACTCCTTACTATGGACGAACTCACTTTGAGTCTACAAGACCCTAATGGACACTTCTGACGCACGACGAGTTTTGTAAGAGTGACCATGACTTTGATACTGTAATCTGTCTTTTACACAGAAATGAAAAGGAATGAAACAACACTTAAATCTCGGAAGTACGGTGAATGGTTAAATATCTTAATTCCTTTCAAAAGGAAAATAAATTGAACAGAGTTTTAGCTAGTTTGGACTAGTTAGTAAGTCTTCAGAAGTGAAAAAATTAGGATCTTCTAGATATTTACACACGAAACCCCCTTGAACCACAGTCCAGAGTAATTCCTGACTACTTCAAAAACGTTTAATCTAGATCTCATTTACAATAATAACCCGAAGGGACAACCGAACCACCATTTCTTAGGTGGACGGTTACGTTCTCTACGTATAAACTAGAGACCCAATCCTTCTAGGGGACCTCTTTCTTTACCGTTGGGTGAGGTCACAAGAACGGACCTCTTAGGGTCCCTGCCCCCTCGCACCACCGGACGACAGAGACCCCAGCGTTTCTCAGCCTGCACTGACTTCGCTGAATCGTCGTCGTCCTCCTAAGAACGAACCTTATAGAGTACCTGTCTCCTCCTTGGACCACCAGGTATCAGGTACTCTAACGTTTTCTCTACCTGTGCTGAATCACCGATTTGTTGTAGTTGTTTACATTAATAATAATACTTGTCCACGTTTCCGACTAAATAGGTCAACACAGACACGGATGTTATTATGATAAATTACTCTGTTGAATTAAAATAAATTTATGTAACTTAAAATGTACACTTATTAAATCAATATTTAGGTAACCAAATAAATAAGTTCTTTATAATTACTTATAGAGTATTTATTGTTCGTGACATCACTACTCGTTTTTATATTTGTAGGTTATTTTTTTAGTCTGTGTCAAGGTTGGACGTTTAACGAATACCAGGATCAAGTAAAAAACAATAATAGAAACTACCATTTATTCTATGTTATTTGACACGGGAAAATTTAACGAGTTAAGTCAACCAAAGTTATCAATATTTTTGGGTACTCCGGTGTTGGTGTCTATTCTATGTCTCTAAAAGGTTGTACGGGATTTCTAAAATACGTGGAAGTGTCACGAGGGTTATGGACGACAGTAAGTATCCGTTCATAACTAGATATGTTCTAATTAAATGTAAAATAGTCAAGTCAAGTCAAGTCAAGTCAGCGAGTCAGTACAGGCTGAGAAACATTGGAGTACTTGGCGTCGTGTGGTCCGGAGGGACGGGTAGTGGTTGAGGGCCTCAATTGGGTTTGGGTACAGATAACTCAACCACTACGGTAGGTTGGTAGAGTAGGAGACAGCAGGGGAAGAGGAGGGCGGAAGTTAGAAAGGGTCGTAGTCCCAGAAAGGTTTACTCAGTCGAGAAGCGTAGTCCACCGGTTTCATAACTTCAAAGTCGAAGTTGTAGTCAGGAAGGTTACTTGTGACTAGAGGAAATCCTACCTGACCAACCTTGAGGAACGTCAGGTTCCCTGAGAGTTCTCAGAAGACGTTGTGGTGTCAAGTCCCCTAGTTAAGAAGTCACGAGTCGATAGAAGTCTCAGGTTTAGAGTGTGGTTATGTACTGATGACCTTTTTATCGGAACTGATCTACCTTGAAACAACTGTTTCATTACAGAGACGAAAAATTATACGACAGATCCAACCAGTATTGAAAAGAAGGTCCCTCATTCGCAGAAAATTAAAGTACCGACGCCAGTGGTAGACGTCACTAAACCCTCGGGTCTTTTTATTTCAGTCGGTGACAAAGGTGACAAAGGGGTAGATAGACGGTACTTCACTACCCTGGTCTACCGTACTAGAATCAAAAAACTTACAACTCGAAATTCGGTTGAAAAAGTGAGAGGTGAAAGTGAAAGTAGTTCTTCGAAAAATCAAGGAGAAGTGAAAGACGGTATTCCCACCACGGTAGACGTATAGACTCCAAGAACTATAAAGAGAACCGTTCGAACTAAGGTCGAACACGAAGAAGGTCGGGTAAAGGGTACTATATGAGACGTATATTCAATTTATTCGTCCCACTGTTATATGTCGGAACTACATGAGGAAAAGGATAAACCTTGGTCAGACAACAAGGTACAGGTCAAGATTGACAACGAAGGACTAGACGTATCTCCAAAGAGTTCTCCGTCCAGTCCACCAGACCATAAGGGTAAAGAAAGTCTTAAAAGGTGTCAAATAACACTAGGTGTGTCAGTTTCCGAAACCGTATCAGTTATTTCGTCTTTATCTACGAAAAGACCTTGAGAGAACGAAAAAATTACTAGGTCGCCTACAACCGTTAAACTAGAGACCAAGGAGACGGAAAAGATTTTGTTCGAACTTGTGGACCTGCAAGTACCAAGTGTATAACGGTTTCGGACCGAACCTTTTAAAACTCGTAACGAAATGATCGTACTCTATTCATGTTAACACGTCAACAAACTCGTAAGAAACCGTAACGGAAAGAAACCCTAACCTTACTTTTGACTGGAAAAGGTCAGGACACCGGTGACGACTCAAAAGGTTTACACGACCGTACAACTCACGTCGTGAAAGTGTCGTAGTAGAAGGTCCTAAACTTTATCGAGTTGACTTTAAGGTAGTGGAGATGATCGAAACAAGTATCACTACGAAAGATTCCGAGTGAACTGAAGTGTAAGGTCCCACTGACCGAGATCCACTCACTAGCGTGGTAGCACTAATAGACCCATCTCACTTCGAAAAAACATGTGAAGAAGACACATAAGGACGGTGGAGAAGAATTATAGAAGACGAAGACAATCCAGGTATGGTAAAGACAGGAAATAGCTCGGGTAGAAACGTACTTTACAAGGGAACCATAGAGATTAAAAGAATTTCTCAGAAAGGGTAACACAACAAAAGGAGATAAAGAAACGTAACTAGTGACTCCTTCCGAAAGAATAGAGAGGAACGGTAAGAAACCTTGAGACATAAGTCTACGAATATAGAAAGGAAAAGAGGAAACGAAAAACCAAGAAGAAAAGTGTCGATAAACATTCCGGAGGAGTCTGTCGGTAAAACGAAAAAACGTAAAGAAAAGGTACCCCTACCAGAATTAGGGACAGAGGNCAAGGGAACCATAGAGATTAAAAGAATTTCTCAGAAAGGGTAACACAACAAAAGGAGATAAAGAAACGTAACTAGTGACTCCTTCCGAAAGAATAGAGAGGAACGGTAAGAAACCTTGAGACATAAGTCTACGAATATAGAAAGGAAAAGAGGAAACGAAAAACCAAGAAGAAAAGTGTCGATAAACATTCCGGAGGAGTCTGTCGGTAAAACGAAAAAACGTAAAGAAAAGGTACCCCTACCAGAATTAGGGACAGAGGACATGTTACAGTGCTTAGAGGCAGGTATCAAGTAGTCCGTGAGATAGATAGTCTAGATCCGGGAATTTAGATAAAGAGTGAAGGTGACATATTAGTATTCCCTATTTAGATTTTACACCACAATCAAAGACAACATGTCGTTTCACTAAGTCAATATGTCTATATATAGGAAAGTATAAAAAAAGTAATACCAAAGAATATCTATTAAGTTAGATCATGGGACACAAGATGTTGTCCTGGAAGAACAAGATTCTGTTCAGAATTTATTACAACATATCCAGAAAGTTAAAAAAAAAGAAAATTTTTTAACGGAACTCATAAAATTAAAATGCCTAAAGGGATATATAAAATCTTAACCGAACAATTATAAATGTTTTTATGCACAATATTAAACATGTAATATGACAAATGTACAATACACGAGTAACAATACCCGTAAGATACGGGTAAAAGTTTCATCAAATATAAAAAGTTACGTATAAATTTAAAAAATAAAAGGGCAACAAGCAATGTACACGTATTTTATATTGACTAAAGACATGTATTAATTAAAACGTAAGACACTGGAATGATTGAATCGAAAAGGTAAAATGATCAACTAAACATCTCGGACTTTAAAGACATTCTTGTGTTATGAAGGGACTCCCGAGTCTACCATTTCTTAGTAGACGGACGTTACGTCCTCTACGTCAAAGTTAGGGACCTAGTCCACTAGGGGACCTCTTCCTTTACTTTTGGGTGAGGTCATAAGAACGGACCCTTTAGGGTACCTGTCTCCTTGGACCTCCCGATGTCAGGTACCCCAGCGTTTGTCAAGCCGTGTTGATTCACTGATTAATTGTGTGGACGTTTATCTCTACTAAAATTAAGAAACACTAGAACTCTTTGGATATACGTCCGGTCCTTCGTTGTCAATCTTGACCTGTACCTTGTTGTCTGACCCAGGTTTATCGTTTTCCTCCTACAGTTCTGAATATAGCAGTGGGACGAATAAATTGAATATACGTCTCATGTAGTACTCTTTGCGACCCGGACTTCTTCGTGTTCGACCTTAGTTCTAACGACCGTCTTTATAGTTATTGGAGTCTATACGTCTACTGTGGTGGGAATACCGTCTTTCACTTCTCCTTGATTCCTCGGAGAACTACTTTCACTTTCTCCTCTCACTTTTTCAACCGAATTTTGAGTTGTAAGTCTTTTGCTTCTAGTACCGTAAACCAGCGTAGTGAAGTACCGTTTATCTACCCCTTTGTCACCTTTGTCACAGTCTGAAATAAAAAGACCCAAGGCTTTAGTGACGTGTACCACTGACATCGGTACTTTAATTTTCTGCAAATGAGGAACCTTCCTTTCAATACTGGTTGGATATGTCGTATAAGTTTTCGTCTCTGTAATAAAACAGTTGTTTCAAGGTAGATAAGTTCCGATACCAAAAGGGTCACCAGTACATACCTACACTCTCAACCTGATATTTCTTTCGACTCACGTCTTCTTCACTACGAAAACTTGACACCACAACGTCTTCTTAGAACTCTCAGAGAACCTGACGTTCCTCTAGGTTGGTCAGGTAGGATTTCCTCTAGTCAGGACCCACAAGTAACCTTCCTGACTACAACTTCGACTTTGAGGTTATGAAACCGGTGGACTACGCTTCTCGACTGAGTAAACTTTTCTCGGACTACGACCCTCCCTAACTCCGGTTCTCCTCTTCCCCTACTGTCTCCTACTCTATCAACCTACCGTAATGACTGAGTTACCTGTACTCAAACTCATTTGAGGCCCTCAACCACTACCTGTCCCTCCGGATCGCTCGAAGTCAGGTACCCCAGCGTTTCTCAGTCTGTACTGACTTGCCGTATTGACTGGACTTCACTAGAAATAAAATAAAAAGAACATAATACATCGTGTATCACGAAAGATAATCGTTACAATAAACCAAAGACGTACGTACGCAAGAACGAATCGGTGAGTCAGTACAGGTCGAGAAAGTCTAGGGTACCTGGTATCGGGTGGTCAAAGGAGAAAAGGTACCTTAAAAGGTTCGTTCTTATGACCTCACCCAAAGGTAAAGGATGAGGTGTCCTAGAGGGACTGAGTCCCTAGTTTGGGCGTAGAGGACTCAGAGGACGTAATCGTCCATGTAAGAAATGGCGACTCGGTTGACTCTTCAGGTTCACAAGTCAATAACGTATACATAATAATGTAAAAAAGGGATTTTAAAATACAAAACCAGAATAACATTGTGGTTTTGTGAAAATTAAAAACAAAAGGGTAACAAACGTCAGTAACCAAAGAAATAAGACAAGATATTTAAACAGAGACTAAAGTGGTTATAATTTACCAAAATCAATGATATCAAAATTTTCTTTAGAATTTCACTTGTGTACCTCAACAGATTAACATAAGTAAGAACAAGGAAAAATTAAGAACAATCTGAAATAAAAAAAATCTCATCGAAATCCCAGTGTCGTCTGACACTGTAAAAGGTATATAGGGGACGGGGGTTTACACGTATCGGAAGGAATACCGGTTACGGGGGGTGGTCTCACCGTGTAAACAATTTTGACTACAGTGAAACGAACTCAGAATGGACCTTCAGACCTTCAAATGAGTTCAGAGAAATAAAACTAAAGTTTGAGGTCTGACAGAGGTGTAATACATCAGAGACTCTAAAGAAACGTTAAAAATTTAATGGTATAAGACATTACTTATAACTTAAACACAAATGTAAAAGTTTATAAATAACAGTAAAGTCTTATCATTACCTCAAAGAATGTATCTCAGTAAAAACAAAAAAGGAATTATAATTAAAAAATAAGGTTAAAATGAAGGATTATGTCTATATAAAAAGTGGTTTTATTATGAAATAAGACCTGTCTAGTAAGTATAAAAAGAAAGAAAACTAAAATAAAGGGTATCTTTCTATACAGGTCAATATTTTGTCTTAGTACAAGTGGTTTTATAATGAAGTGACAAGTCTCCAGTGTACGGATGGAATCGGTATTAAGACTCAGAGGACGTAATCGTCCATGTAAGAAATGGTGACTCGGTTGACTCTTCAGGTATGAAAAAGTTATACTCACTACTCAATCATAAAAATTAGATACTTAAAGTGTTGTTTTTAGTATTAGAATTAACTTTTTACCTATCTTGACAAATTCCCCTTAAGTGTTTTTATTATTTTTCGTTTCTATACGTGATATAAAAATAAGAATTTTTTAAATCTGATTTCATTATTATGTAAAAAATAGAATTTCTAAATTTTAAATACTTACCATTATAGTTCACAACCAAGTTTACACGGTGTCGTCACAATTTCTGACTTTCGATAAACAACGATATCAAGAAACCAACGAGTCACTACAGGTTGAGAAACGTTGGGGCACCTGACATAGGACGGTCCTAGTAGACAGGCACTTAAGAGGTCCGTTCTTGTGACCTCACCCAACGGTAAGAGAAGAGGTCCCCTTGAAAGACTGGAACCCTAACTTGAGTCCAGAGACGGGACGTCCGTCTAAGGAATAGTAGATTTAGTAGTCCCCAACAAATCACCGATTCAGTCTAAGGTGAGACTCAAGGGTACCTGAGATCGGGGGTCCGGGCAGACAGGTACCCTAAAGGGTCCGTTCTTATTACCCTCTAAAAGAAGAGGTTCCCTTAGTAGGTCTGGATCCCTAACTTGGTCGTAGAGTACGTAGTATCCGTCTAAGAAACGATGACTCGGTGACCCCTTCGGACATTTGATATAATTATAGTTTATAAACCCTTTAGTATTCGACATACTATATGGGTGTATTACACTGTACACACTGAGGACTAGTATTATTACATATCAAATTAATTGTACGTTGAGTAATAACATAAATTTTTCGGTTATATATATGTTTTATAACAAATGTCATTGTCGGGTATTAATACATATACTTAGAACTTTTTATATACGCATTTACAATTATTACGAATAAAGATCTTGAGACCGAAAAATCTACTAAAAATAAAGCAGAAGTAAGAAGAATGGAAAATCTGAAAGATGAAAAATTCAAAAATATTATCAGTCTATAGTCACGTGACAATGAAAAAATCTATATTAAAATAAAGAAAACCAGACACGATCCAGAAGCAACGCCGTACCTGAAACGAGATCAACACGGTTCGTTCCCGATGTGAGGTCGACGTCACACGTCCGAAGCGTGACCCCGCCGAAGAGAACAACGACTCGCACCAAGAGTCCGTGTACCCGAGTCATTTACACGACGTACCTGAACCAACGAGACATCCGGGAAGGCTCGGGTCTCTAACTTGGATACAGAGGACGTAATCCTCCTCCTAAGAAATAGTGACTCGGTGGTCCCTTCGGGTCATTCGAGATTGAAAAATTCAATAATTTTTACATTTCTTTAACTGTTTAGGTTCATACACACACACACACACACACTCCCTCCCTCTCTCGCTCTGTTTCTCTGACTCTTTTTCTCTCCATTCCCTCTCGTGAAAGGATATATTTAAACTGAGGACGAGACCAACTAATAAAAGGGTAGTGTCACACGAAAAGAAGGAAATAGACTAGACTTATAACAGGAGTTACAGTTACTTTAGACGACTACCTTTGAAAGTGTAATTGAACTCTCTTGATCGTAACACGTTCTCAAGAAAAGAAAGGATACGGCCGGGACCTCTATACAGGAGTTGTCGGAATTTGTCTTCCGAATTATTGTCGCCTCATTCAGTAACGACATTTGAACGTGTAGGATTTTATAGTATTTTATAGTAATTGTTTATAATCGGTAAAAAGACGTTTACGTTTTGGGAGTAAATAGTAACGAGGTATCTTTACTACAATTTTTCAATCGTGTCAGTAACAAAATATTTTATATTTTAACAGGAGATAAAAAAATACTGGTAAAGAAGAAAAAGACGAAAAGAGACCGGTATGTAAGAAGTAAGTAGAGATAATCTAGACATTTTCGACTTTTTCGGACAGATCACTCTTTCAAGAACAGTTAATAAATTTCTCTTTTTTCGAGAGATTCAATGTTTCCGAATACCTTAACAAGATCAATAAGAATACATGAATCCGTTAGGAACGACGGGTTGGAGTGTTAAGTTGTCCTGAATCCAAAAGAACTTTTGTGGTATTTTGTACCGTGTTTTAGAAGGTCGGATTAAGTCTTCTCTCCCTTTAATCTAGAGGAGGTCACCAATTATTTCACACTCACCACCACAGGTACTTCATATTACATCAACTGATTAAAGACGTCCAGGTCCATCTCGTGGTACGGGGGACCAAAAGTCTAGAACCAAAGAAGAGATCGGACTATTATTTATTGTAATAATATAAAAGTAAGAAATCCCAAAGTGGTGGTTAGACAAAGTCCATATCGTGAGTTCACTGATCAGTATTTCTCCTACCATGGATCTGATAGTTCGGAGTAGTAATCTCGAAGGAGTCTCCCGTATCCTGAAAATGTAGAACCCCGACTACATTCATTCTTGACAACGGCCCTCTCGTCACTCTTCCCAGGATGTTTCTCCTTCTTACATTCGGCTCCTGGTCATTCACTGTGTGCCTAATTCACGGTTCTCTGATAATTCATTCTCCACTCTGAGTTTTTAGTCTTACAGACTTTTTGACTTCTTCGTTTCTCTCTGAGGATCGTTCTCTCAGTCTCGTGATAAAGGTGTACGTTAGGTATATTAGGTCATAAAAACGAACGGAGAATCATCACAAAATATATTTTAGAGAACGTAAGTAATTTAAAATGATTTTATTAGATACTTTATACGTACATTTTGAATTACCTTTTTAATAATTATTAGGAAGGTAGACTTCTATAAAAAACAACTACTTTAATTAAAAACAGGACATAAAATTTTGTTTTAAACTTCAATGTCACATATCCACTAAAACATCGACCAGTATATTCGTAATAGGTGTTTAAACATAAAAATACATTTCCATATTAGTGTACTTACCGAACTAAAACCGTTAAAGGTATGTAGACTCTATAAAAAGGAAAAAAGGGGTATATTATATATCAGGACGGCACTTGTCTAAACACATGTATGAAATGGAACTTTTATAACTATAATAAAAAGTTTCACTAACATTACGTACGTCAAAGCTTTCATCTCATAAACTGGTCACGAAAAACTTAAAATTACACGGATACTCAGTGGACCCCTAGATCAATTTTATATTTAGGACCAAAATAATCCAGAACCTACACTGGACTCTAAGACTTTAAGATTGTTCGAAGGTCCACTCCGGCTACGATGACCGAATGTCTGGTGTGACGGTCGACGTTTCGTCATTCAACGTACAAGGTGTTTAGGAGTAAGTGACACTTCTAAACGTAAAAGACTCACAACCAATAAAACTATCAACTATTGTTGATTAGTGTCTTATAATTAAGAGTAAAAAATTTTTAACGACCACTCTGATTTGTCAAAATGTTTAAAAATGTAAAAAGAGAAAGTAATAAACAGGTAAATACAGGAAAACAGTAACGACTTCTCCCTCGAGACTGTTTCTGTCTTGAGTAATAAAATCCATTAAATTATTTAAAATATACGTGAACAGTAAACTGTTGAACGAGAGTTCCTTTACCGTTAGGTGAGGTCATGATAACGGACCTTTTAGGGTTCCTGTCTCCTCGGACCATCCGATGTCAGGTGCCCCAGTGTTTCTCAGTCTGTGCTGACTCGTTGAAGTGAAAGAGTAGGGGTCTTGTTGTTTTTTATTTAAACTCAAATAATATTTATTTATATAATAGACATTTTAACTATTTAAACTTATATTATTATAATTCCTTAAGATAAATAGTAAAATGAAATTTCATTTTTCTGTCTAATAATTAAACTTTTCCTCAAAAATTTTAAATGAAAAATAACTTCTTATTAACGAAATGTCTTAAAACGACAAAAGAAAGTTTGGAGTCGTACTTAATCGGTATCCAAATATATATAGGGGAGGGAAAACTTAGAGGGAAGGTAGACGGAGGGGTAGGGTGGGCAGACTATGTCTCGGGACAAACTCAAAGGACTCGGTATGTCGTTTAAGGGCAACCGATAGATAATATGTATACCATCACATTCAAAGGTACAATCAGAAAAGTATGTAAAGTGGGAGAGGGGTACAGGTATTCAGATAAGAGATACAGACAAAGAGGTAACGACGGGACATTTATTTAAGAAGTCATGGTAAAAAGATCTAAGACATATATATACACAATCTTATACTATAAATAGAAAGAGAAAGACTGAAGTTAGACATATTATACAAGATCCAAGTAGAAGGAGTAATCTTGACTGAGTTTAAGTAAGGAAAAATACCGACCCATTATAAGGTAATACATATACATGGGGTTGAGGAAATAGGTAAGTAGACAGTTACCTGTAGATCCACCGAACGCACAAGATTGATAATATTTGTCACGAAGTCACTTGTTACCCTATGTACACAGAGAAAGTTAAAATCAAAGGAATCTCATATACGGATACTCACCCTAACGACCCAGTATAACACCAAAATAAGGATCATAAAATTCCTTAGAGGTAGGAGAAGGTATTACAGACGTAGTTAAATGTAAGGGTAGTTGTGACGTTTTCACAAGGGAAAAGAGGTATGGGAGAGGTCGTAAATAACAAACATCTGAAAAACTAATACCGGTAAGACTGGCTTCACTCCACTATAAAGTAACATCAAAACTAAACCTAAAGAGATTATTACTCACTACAACTCCTAGAAAAGCAAACAAACAATCGGTAGACATACAGAAGAAGTCTCTTTACAGACAAATTCAGAAAAAGAGTGAAAAACTAACCCAATAAACAAAAAAACCGTAACTCAACATACTCGACGAATATATAAAACCTTTAATTAGGAAACAGTCAACAAAGTAAACGATAATAAAAGAGGGTAAGACACCCAACAGAAAAGTGGAACGAATATCAAAGGAAGTGACACGTTTTCGAAAATTCAAATTAGTCCATAGTAAACAAATGAAGACAAAAATAAAGGTAATGAGATCCTACACCCAGTATCTCCTAGAACGAAACTAAATATAGTAACTCACAAGACGGATACAAAAGGAGATTCTCAAAATATCAAAGACCAGAATGTAAATCCAGAAATTAGGTAAAACTCAAATAGAAACACATACCACAATCCTTTACAAGATTAAAGTAAGAAAATGTACATCGACGTGTGAAAAGGGTCGTGGTAAATAACTTCTCTAACAGAAACGGGGTAACATATAAAAACGGAGTTTTTATTCCATGGGTATCCACGTACCCAAATAAAGACCCGTAAGATAGAACAAGGTAACCAGATACAAAGACAAAAACACGGTCATGGTATGACAGAACTACTGACATCGAAAATCTTATTAGACTTTAGTCCTTCCAACTAAGGAGGTCGAGGTAAGCAGAAAGAACTCTGACAAAACCAATAAACCCCAGAAAACACAAAGGTATACTTGACACTTTAAAAAACAAGACCAAGACACTTTTCACGGTAACCATTAAACTATCCCTAGTATAACTTAGACATCGAACGTAAACCATCATATCGGTAAAAGTGTTATAACTAAGAAGGATGGGTCCTTGTACCTTATAGAGAGGTAGACAAATACAGTAGAAACTAAAGAAAGTAATCACAGAATATTAAAAGACACATGTCAAGAAAACAGAGGAATCCATTCAAATAAGGATCTATAATTTAAGAAAAACAACGTTACCACTCACACTAACTAAGGAATTAAAGAGAAAGACTAAAAAGTAAGAATCCTATATCTTTACGTTCACTAAAAGACACATAACTAAAATACGGCACGTTGAAACCATTTAAGTGACTAATCGAGATCATTTAAAGACTAAGATCGGAATCCCAAAAGATACATGTGATAGTACAGTAGACGTTTTTCACTCTCGAAATGAAGAGACAAGACCTAAGGAAAATAAATAAAAAGAAGAGACTAATGACATTGATCTTGAAGGTCTTGGTACAACTTATTATCACCTCTTTCACCTGTGGGAACAGAAACAGGACTAAAATCCCCCTTACGAAAGTCAAAAGATGGTAACTCTTATTACAAACGACATCCGAATAGTATATACCAGAGATGTATATCACCTTCACTGTTCATCTAAGTTCCCTAATCTAGACTATCTCACAGACTTCTTGATACCTACTTCCAAAGACTGTAACATGTCCTCCGTCCCTAGTTCTGGTAGGGGTTCCTTTTCTTCACGTTTTTCCGTTTTACCAACAGACTCCTCCGGAATGTTTTCGACACTTATCTTCTCTTCACTTTCCGTTTCTTCTTTTCCTTACTATGTGGGTACACTTACGCCTCAAGGTTTCTTATCGTTCCTCCCTATTCTTTCTGAAAGAGTCACTAGTTACGTTTCTTTATCTCCTTTTATTCTTACCCTTTCTGATCTCTAGAGAAGTTCTTTTAATATCTATGGTTCCCTTGTAAAGTACATTTCTGTCTGTGTTATTTCCTGTCTTTACCCTACCTGGATTGTCTTCGTCTTCTATAATTCTTCTCCACCGTTCTTATGTGTCTTCTTAATATGTTTTTTCTAGAAGTGTTGGGTCTATCAGTACTACCACACCAGTGAGTGGATCTCGGTCTGTAGGACCTTACGTTTCAGTTCACCCGGAATCCTTCGTAGTGATACCTATTTCGATCACCTCCACTACCTTAAAGTCAACTCGATAAAGTTTAGGACTTTCTGCTACGACACTTTCACGACGTGAGTTATACGGTCGTTTAAACCTTTTGAGTCGTCACCGGGGTCCTGACCTTCTCCAGTCAAAAGTAAGGTTAGGGTTTCTTTCCGTCACGGTTTCTTACCAGTTTGATGACGTGTCAACGTGAGTAGAGTGTATGATCATTTTATTATGAGTTTTAAGAGGGTGTCATACACTTGGCACTTGAAGGTCCACAAGTTCGACCAAAATCTTTTCCGTCTCCTCGTCCTCTAGTTTAAAGGTTGTAGACAACTTAGTAGCTATTTCGTTCTCTCAAGGTCTTTTTGTAGATGATGAAATAACTGATACGGTTTCGGAACTTACACATCTGGTGTTGTTTGACACCTTTTAAGAACTTCTCTACCCTTATGGTCTGGTGGACTAGACGGAGAACTCTTTAGATATACGTCCAGTCCTTCGTTGTCAATCTTGACCTGTACCTTGTTGTCTGACCAAGGTTTATCCTTCTCCTCATGCAGTTCCGACATATAACAGTGAGACGAGAAAATCGAATATACGATTCATGTAGCACTCTTTGTCACCCGACTTTCTTCGTATTCGACCTTAGTTCTGACGTCCCCTTTTATAGTTATTGAAGTGTATACATCTACTGTGGTGGGAATACTGTCTTTCATTTCTTTTTGATTTCTCGAAGAACTACTCTCACTTTCTCCTCTCACTTTTCCAACCGAGTTTAGAGTTGTAAGTTTTTTGATTCTAGTACGGTAGACCGGGGTAGTGAAGTACCGTTTATCTACCCCTTTGTTACCTTTGTCACCGACTGAAATAAAAAGACCTGAGGTTTTAGTGACGTCTACCACTGACGTCGGTACTTTAATTTTCTACGAACGAAGAACCTTTTTTTCAATACTGGTTAGATCTGTCGTATAATTTTTCGTCTCTGTAATGAAACGGTTGTTTCGAGGCAGATCAGTTTCGACACCAAAAAGGTCATCAGTGCATACCTACACTCACAACCAGATAATTTTTTTTTCGACTCACGACTTCTTAACTATGAAAACTTGGCACCACAACTTCTTCTGAGAACTCTCAGAGAACCTGACGTACCTCTAGGTTGGTCAGGTAGAATTTCCTTTAGTCAGGACTAATAAGTAGTCTTCCTGACTACAACTTCGACTTTGAGGTTATGAAACCGGTGGACTACACTCCTTGACTGAGTAAACTTTTCTGGGACTACGACTCTTTCCAACTTCCGTCCTCTTTCCTACTGTTTCCTACTCTACCAACCTACCGTAGTGGTTGAGTTACCTGTACTCAAACTCATTTGAGACCTTCAACAGCTACTTGTCTCTCTGGACCGCTCGACGGTAGGTACCCCAGTGTTTCTCAGCCTGTACCGACTCACTGACTTCACTTGACTTACAACTCCATCCAAGGAAGATACGGGTAAACAACTTCTCAAAATTAGTATTTACCCACGACTTAAAACAGTTTCCGAAAAAGACGTAGAAAACTCTAACAGAATACCAAAAATAGAAAGTTAAACAATTATACCACGAGAAGTCTTCAATAAAGGTGACAAAATACAAGGTCGTGTGACTAAGTAAGAAAACAAAGTCTATAAGACGATAACTAAGACAGATCTTATAAAAATTATGTCATTAAAACAACAAACAGAGAGACATAAATAAGAAATTAAGAAGATCCAGAAACCATTAACTAAGAAAGTAAAAGAGGTAAAACGAAAGTTCTAAAAACTAGTAGAAATGATAATGACAAGACTTAATAAAAAGTCCATCAAACGGATAAAGGAGAAGTAAATAAACCTGAAGACACAAAGATCAAACAAGGAAGTAAACATATCATAAAGAGACGGAATAATAATAATAAAAAAAATTGAATGACACAAACTCCAGAGGAAAAGGGTCCGAAGTTCCTTTCAACTTCAGAAAGGAACTTCTTTCAACTTAAGAAAGAAGGAAAACCAAAGACGGGAGAATTCCAACCAGGTCACTAAACACATCCGAAGGATATCCCACTCTAAAAACGACTCAAAAACAAACAAACAAAAAGGAGACTACCCGTTCCGACTTACTCCAAAATTAGGACAGAAGACTACTAACCCAAACATAAAAACAAAACAAACAAATATACTCCGTAGGTTGTGTCCCACGATGACCACAAACCCACTACGGTCCGGAACATAATTTCAACAAAAGAAACACACTCAAGAGTGATAAACTATGAGACATCCACCCGACGTCAGGTACCCCAACGATTCTCATCCTGTGTTGACTCTCTAAAGTGAAAGTACGGAACCTCCTCCTTTACCGTGGGGTGAGGTCAAAAGAACGGACCTCTTAGGGTCCCTGTCCCTTCGGACCACCCGACGGCAGATACCCCAGTGTGTCTCAGCCTGTGCTGACTTCACTGAATCGTCGTCGTTGTCGTCGTCCCAATCAAGAGACTATCAGATACCAGAACCTCCGTGACGAGGGTGAGGTTTCAGAGTCCCGAACTAGAGACCAGTCTTTGTTTCTAAGGTGTTCACTAAACAATACCGTAAGTCAAGTCAAGTCAGTGAATCAGCAGAGACTGAGAAACGTTGGGGTACTTAGCTTCGTGCGGTCCGGAGGGACAGGTAGTGGTAGAGGACCTCAAGTGAGTTTGAGTACAGGTCGCTCAACCACTACGGTAAGTCGGTAGAACAGGAGCCAGAAGGGGAAAAGGAGGACAGGGGTCAGGGAGGGTCGTAGTCCCAGAAAAGGTTACTCAGTTGAGAAGCGTACTCCACCGGTCTCATGATTTCAAAGTCGAAATCATAGTAAGGAAGGTTTCTTGTGGGTTCCGACTAGAGGAAATCTTACCTGACCAACCTAGAGGAACGTCAGGTTCCCTGAGAGTTCTCAGAAGAGGTTGTGGTGTCCAGTTTTCGTAGTTAAGAAGTCGCGAGTCGAAAGAAGTGTCAGGTTGATAGTGTAGGTATGTACTGGTGACCTTTTTGGTATCGGAACTGATTTACTTGGAAACAACCTTTTCAATACCGTAATTCACTCTAATCTTGTTTATAGGGTTTTACTCCTTACCTTCTACTTGGGGTCTGTTTACCGTCAATGTTTTAGTCCGTTCATTATTAATTTTATTATCTTATATATGTATATGTGGGTACTCGTTTTAGTTTTGTCAGTGTCTTTTTATTTCATTTCATCTAAATGGACTGTTTGTTTCCTTTATTTTTTAATATGAATGGTCAATTCTTGTTTTGATTGATTTCGTGGTTGACCTTTTGTTTTGATTTTGCTCCACGGTTAACCCCTTATTTCGTTACTTTTATTTTGATTGTTTACACAAATCTCCTTTCCTCTCTTTCTTTCTTTCTTATCTAAACGTTTCAATTTATCCCATCTANCTTTTGTTTTGATTTTGCTCCACGGTTAACCCCTTATTTCGTTACTTTTATTTTGATTGTTTACACAAATCTCCTTTCCTCTCTTTCTTTCTTTCTTGTCTAAACGTTTCAATTTATCTCCATCTACTTCTTCTAAATATATGTAATTTCTAATTCACGTTCCCCTTTTCTTGTGGTCTTTTATTTTGTTTCCTTATGTACATCTTTTTATTATTATCCAAATTTTTTAATTTTTATTATCTCTCTTGTTTTCTTTTAGAGGTGTCTTGACGTTTTCGGGTTCCGTCTCCGTCTCCAAATATCGTTTTTTTTTTTTTTTTTTTCACTGACTCCCTTTTTTTTTCGAAGTTTCAAATTAACATAAAGAATCAAGGTTATTTTAACTGTTGATGTTGTCTCCTCCCCTTTCCTAATATTCTTTTTTTCTCTTTTTTTAGGTTTTCTTAGACGTCTTGTTCAGGTTTTTATTTTGATTATTAAAAAAAAGAGCTCAGTGACGACAGTCTCAGGAAAGGGAACGATACTTAGTGTCAGGTAGAATGGAGGGATTCTACGGGAGGTTGTGACACGACTAGAGACCTGGACGATACCCCCGTCGAGTCTAAGATTAGACGAGGACAAGGATATACAAGAACGACGGTCACAGGCGTCGAGAATTTTGATCACTGAAGAAAACACCCTCGAGAGTTACCGGAAAGAATATTAAGGTATCTGTGTCTCGGACGGATCAACTAGTACACCTAAATTAGACGTCGAACATGTCGACCACCCTTCCAAAACCCAGAAGAAGGAATCGATGTGACGGGACCCAAAGTTAACACCAAAATAAAGGTGGAACTGTACACCCAGCAGGTGACCCCAAACGAGGACTCCGACGGGACCTCCTGAACACAAACGGGGACACTCCCGGTCCACACCTCCACCACGTCGACGGACCCAACGTCTCTAAGACCATCGTGGGCCATGAGTCCCCTCAACCGCCGTTCCCGTCGTCCTTTATGTCACGAGATCTTCCCATACCGTTGGTCAAAACCGGTTATGTGACGTCATAAGAACGGACCTCTTGGTGGGGGAAGGACTGTCTCCCCGGACCGTCCGGTGTCAGATATCCCAGCGTTTCTCAACCTGTACTGGTTTCACTGATACGTGCGTACCTGTGTTCTGTAAAACGGACACCGTCGAGACGGGGTCACTCTCAACTCACACTTCCACCTCGTCGATGAACCGAACGTCCCTCAGACCACCGTGGTTCATACGTCCCTGTGCCTGAAGGAGGTGACGTCCTCAATACTGGGATAGTCCCAGAAATAAGGTCGGAGAACAAAAACCGCTAGTTTTCCCGAAAAACCTGTCAGAAAGAGGTATCGAGGTGGGTAAGTCCATGAATCTCCCGAGGGAACGGACCCCAGGAGGGAGACAACAAACAGTGTAGTCCGTTTATCTCCCGGGAGGAGGACCGACCCCAGGTAGAGACATCTAGTCACACAGTCCGTGAATTTCCCCGTGGGACCCACCCCAGGATGAGACATCAAGTCACGTAGTCCGAAAACTACCCGGTCGTATAACAAGTCGATGACTACGACCGTACACCCCTCTCTCTCCGATATTACTACCACAGTAGGTGATGAGCACTAAGTCGTCATAACGGAACGAAGGACCAGAAGGACGGAAAGGAGGTGGTCGTAAAGGGTGATAATAGAGGAGGGAGTATAGGGGAGTTAGGCAGAGAGGAGTCAGTTGTCGTCGGGATCGAGACCCTAACGAGGTGTTAGGGGTTTGAGGTCGAGGGTCGTCGCAAGAACAGACCCCATACACACCGACACCGTTCCTAACTGAGAGTAAGGTAAATCCGACGGTATCTAGTCGACAAAGTGAGAGTCGGAATTTACAAAGAGGAGACTGAGTCTGTTAACGGGGTTACACCCCTGACCTGGGGACGAAGTCAAGGCGGTGAACGACTCCCATTCAGGCCAGGATGATTGTGAGGACAAAAAGGGGGATCAAGGAAACAGGACGTTTCAAAACTCACCAAGACATATAAGCAAAAGGTGACCAGTCCATGAAGACGGGTGAGAGTCGACCACAAGACGTACGCGAAGACACAGACTTCCACATAAGGACTACATAGGTGCCTCTCTCTACATGAGGTACAGGTGGATGAGGAGGCGGTAGAAGTATAGAGGGACTTTCCTCAAAATTTCACATATTAAATATTTTGTAATCAAAATTTATATATTTATCGAGAATTTTAGTAGTTCTTTTTAGATTATTTTTCATTCGTTTTATTTACTTGTAATAAAGTTTGTTTTCTTGTGTATGTACCGATTTGTAAAAAATTTTACCATAAAAGTGATCTTAGTATTTTTATGGTTAGTTCTGGTGTTACTTTAAGTTAAAATTTTTTATTTTTAAATTCTACTTCGGACTATCACGTTTAACAATTTCCTCAGTACCTAGCCCTAGTGGAATGTATAAAAGTTTTTAATTTTTTTTAAAAAACTGACACGGTACACGTTATACCCTGGAATCAAGGGACTTGTCCCTAGTTTAAACACGGGGGACATAACCTTTGTATCTCAGAATTGGTGACCTGATGGTCGTTTCAAGGGTGATGTGTACTAACTACCCTCAAATTTGACCACGTTAAAGTACATACTATGTAAGTCGTTAAGGTAACAACCCGTATTTGACTACTTTTTAACGGATACACTTTATCAACCGTAAATATTCTTATGAGTCAAGTCAAGTCAGTAAATCAGTACAGGCTGAGAAACACTCGGGTACTTGGTGTCGTGCGGTCCGGAGGGACAGATAGTGGCCGAGGGTCTCAGGTGGGTTTGGGTACCGGTAACTCAACCACTACGATAGGTTGGTAGAGTAGGAGACAGCAGGGGAAGAGGAGAACGGAAGTTAGAAAGGGTCGTAGTCTCAGAAAAGTTTACTCAGTCGAGAAACGCAGTCCACCGGTTTCATAACCTCAAAGTCGAAGTAGTAAGGAGGTCACTTGTGGGTCCCGACTAGAGGAAATCTCACCTGACCAACCTAGAGGAACGTCAGGTTCCCTGAGAGTTCTCAGAAGAGGTTGTGGTGTCCAGTTTTCGTAGTTAAGAAGTCACGAGTCGAAAGAAATATCAGGTTGAGAGTGTAGGCATGTACTGATGACCTTTTTGGTATCGGAACTCATCTACTGGGAAACCACCGTTTCATTACAGAGACGAAAACTTATACGACAGATCTAACCAGTATTGAAAGGAAGGTTCCTCATTCGTAGAAAAATAAAGTACCGACCTTAGTGGTAGACGTTACTAAAACCTCGGGTCTTTTTATTTCAGTCGGTGACAAAGGGGTAGATAAACGGTACTTCACTACCCTGGTCTATGGTATTAGAATCAAAAGACTTACAACTCAAAATTCGGTTGAAAAACTGAGAGGAGAAAGTGAAAGTAGTTCTCCGAGAAATCAAGGAGAAGTGAAAGACGGTATTCCCACCACAGTAGACGTATACACCCCAATAAATANCAGTCGGTGACAAAGGGGTAGATAAACGGTACTTCACTACCCTGGTCTATGGTATTAGAATCAAAAGACTTACAACTCAAAATTCGGTTGAAAAACTGAGAGGAGAAAGTGAAAGTAGTTCTCCGAGAAATCAAGGAGAAGTGAAAGACGGTATTCCCACCACAATAGACGTATACACCCCAATAAATATAAAGAGAACCACTAGAACTAAGGTCGACACGAAGGAGGTCGGGTCACAAAGAGTACTACATGAGACGTATATTCAATTTATTCGCCCCACTGTTATATGTCGGAACTGTATGAGGAAAGGGATAAACCTTGATTATTATTGTTGTTTTTTTTACCTTTGTTGTATGTAGATGTCTTTTCTCTTCCCTACGGTACTATTCATTTTACCGTATAAGAGTGTTACGTTATGGATTCCTATTTTTTTTTTTTTTTTTCTTAGTGTCAGTGTATGTTATAGTATCCATTTGAATCATTATATTATAACACGTTTTTCCTTTTAGTATCTTGATATAGGTTATTATAAAAGATATATATTAAAAGTTTATTCTTTTGGATTTAAATAACATATCCGTATATATGAATATACTCTCGAAGGGACTACCGGGTCTACCATTTCTTAGACGGACGCTACGTCCTCTGGGTCCAAGCTATGGACTCAGCCCTGCTAGGGGACCTATTCTTTTACTGATGGGTGAGGTCATAACGGACCTCTTAAGGTACCTGTGTCCTCGGACCACCCGATGTCGGGTACCTTAGTTTCTCAAACTTACTGACTCACTGACTATGATTATGATGACATTTGAATATACTTCTTCTTTTTCCTTCAGAAGTGTTGACTCTCATCAACAATGGAGACTCGTTCCTCTATTTTCCTACCCGATCGTTTTCTCTACCCCATTAGTAAGAAAGACACAAAACTATACAATTGACCTGTCAGATGACACATAAAGTAAAAAATTACAGACCAGTTTTGGAATAAAACCTAGCCTCCGGGACCAAATAGTCCATAATTTTTTTTGGGTGTTTTGAAGACCCGTATCCATACATTACTCCCTCTTTTTTTCTCTAAAAGTTAGTATAAATATTGTGTACTCGATTGTTTGTTGAGATTCTCTCTATCGGTTGTTTTAACTGTTTGATTATTGGTCTACTACTTTTTCTATTTCATCATATTCTTGGACCTTTTATGAAATTTCATTGAATAATCTTTTTTTCGTCCGTCTTGATTTTACTTTTGTCAACCCATATCTTATTTTGGCTACTCTTTAAACAACAAAATTTACGTTTTGTCTTTGATTAATTTTTATTCCTGTAAACATTAATTAAAGTAGTAAATTACCATCTCATACTTTTATGAGTTCAACAAGTCCTAGACAAATCTTTATAACTTAATGAAATCTAAATAATCTTTTTTCGTATCGTATTCATAATTTGTAAATTATTGTCTTCTAAGATTATTAGAGGAAAGTAGATTATTAAATAAAACAAATTTTGTAAATACAAATAAAATAAATATAAACATATATTAAATAGTAAATATATTTACTTATAAAATATTTATTTGTTTAAAATATATTATTATTTTAGATAAAACATATATTTTAAATAACAATAATAAATATATATTGTATCTTTGTTAATACAATAAAAGTAAAATAAGAATAATAAAAAAATACGACCATTGAAAAGTAAATATGATCAGTAAATAGACACTAAATCAAAGTACAAAATGAACTTTACACTTAGATTAAAAAATTCTCTTAAAAGGTGAAACCTTTGGTCACTAAAGACGTAACCAGTATTATCAGGGAAAAGGGTGACCAACGACTACCGAGATGGTACATAGTCAAAGGTTTATACGTATTCAAGATATCGGAGAGATTAGAAAATGATAAACTAATAAGGACTCGTTTATTTATCTCTTCCGTTACCATGGGGTGACGTCATGAGAACGGACCTTTTAGGGTACCCGCCTCCTCGGACTATCCGACGTCAGGTACCCCAGCGATTAGCAGTCTGTGTTGACTCGTTGCAGTGAAAGTGAAAAGTGAAAGTACGTAACCTCTTCCTTTACCGTTGGGTGAGGTCGCAAGAACGGACCTCTTAGGGTCCCTGCCCCCTTGGACCACCCGACGGAAGATACCCCAGCGTGTCTCAGCCTGTGCTGACTTCACTGAAGTCAAGCCAAGTCAAGTCAACGAGTCAGCACAGACTGAGAAACGCTGGGGTACTTAGCGTCGTGCGATCCGGAGGGACAGGTAGTGGTTGAGGGCGTCAATTCAATGTAAATAACGGTACAGAAACATTTTTGATGAACATATGACGTCCTGTTTAGTAAGATGGTAAAAGAAAAAGTATAAAAAGAAAAAAAAAAAAACACGAACTGGATACGGGAGCATAAATATAGGAAGAGGTAATTCCAGATAGTACAGACGAGAACCTATAAGATATGAGTGACACCTTAAATACGTAACACTTACTTTACAAATCATATAAAAGAATAACTAAAACACATAACTAGAAAGTATATGGTAGGGACGACTTTAAGAAATTATGAAATATGTCACATATCTAATAAAACACAAAAGATTATATCTATCGATATGACAAACCTTTACTGTCAACACAAGGAAATAAAGGTTAAGAGTATGAATGAATAACCGATCTTAGAGATCATATTGTTGTCTTCATCAATATCATCATAAAACCAGAAAAAAAGGGTACACACGGCTCAACGAAATCAGAGTCAGGACTTATAAGTAACCTTCCTGACTACGACTTCGACTTCGAGGTTATGAGACCGGTGGATTACCCTTCTTGACTGAGTAACCTTCTCTGGGACTACGAGACTTTCTAACTTACGTCCTCCTCTTCCCCTGTTGTCTCCTACTCTACCAACCTACCGTAGTGGCTTAACTACTTGTACTCAAAGTCGTTCGAGGCCCACAACCACTACCTGTCCTTTCGGACCGTACGACGTCAGGTACCCCAGCGTTTCTCAGGTTGTACTGACTCGTTGTGATGGTTGACTGACTACCATCGTAAAACCACAAAAAAGAGGCGAATACGGTTCAACGAAATCAACACAGGTTGAGAAACGTTGGGATACCTGACATCGGGTGGTCCTAGGAGACAGGGACCCCAAGAGGTCCGTTCTTATGACCTCACCCAACGGTACGGGAGGAGGTCCCCTAGAAGGGTTGGGTCCCTAGCTTGGTCGTAGAGAATACAGAGGACTTAACCGTTCGTCCAAGAAATGGTGATCATGGACCCTTCACGGGACAAAGAGGTATATAAATTAAAAAAAGAAAAATTTTAAAAAAGTAAAATGTAACCTCACGTCGACTAATTGTTATAACACTATCAAAGTCCACCTGTCGTTTGCCTGAGTCGGTATATACATGTACATAGATAAGAGGGGAATTGAGGGGAGGGTAGGTCAGACGGTGTATTGTAACTCGTCTCAAAAACATCATCGGAACATTTGATCATTTGTTCGGAAATGATCAGAACAATGACTGAACATTTTAAACTAGGCACACGTTCAAGAAACAGAAGATCATTAAAAGTATGTAACAACAAGTCGGTGAGTCATCACAGACTGAGAAACACTGGGGTACCTGACGTCGTACGGTCCGAAGGAAGGAAGGACAAAGGACTTGAACGAGTTTGAGTACAGGTAACTCAACTACTATGGTTGGTTGGCAGAACAGGAGAAACAGAGAAAGAGGAGGAGGGAATTTAGAAAGGGTCGTAGTCCCAGAAACGGTTACTCAGTCAAGAAGAGTAGTCCACCGGTTTTATAACCTCGAAGTCGTAGTTGGGAAGGTTACTTTTAGGTCCGAATTAAAGGAAATCCTAATTGACTAAACTAGAGAGACGTCAGGTTCCCTGAGAGTTCTCAGAAGTTGTGGTGTTAAGTTTTCGTAGTTAAGAAACCGTGAGTAGGAAGTAATATCAGGTTGAGAGTGTAGACATGTACTGATGACCTTCGTGGTATTAAAACTGATATACCTGGAAACAGTCGTTTCGTTGTAAAAACGAAAAATTATACAACAGATCCAAATAGTATCGAAAAGAAGGTTCCTTGTCCACAGAAAATTAAACGTATATATGGTGTATCATATAATACTTTTAAGGGAATATAAAGAGTAAACGATTCTCAAGGTAATACGTACAAACAACCAAAAATCGTTTATAAAGGTGTAATAATTGTGGTATAGAAGAAGAGAGTAGATAATTATATGTCAAAGGAAACCTGTAACGGAATTGATAGTACCCTAAACATTATAACAAGTATTTATACGTGATAAGGGAAAGGTACATTTTCCAAATTTTAGACACGGTTAACAGTACACTGAACGATAACGCTACGGTTGTCACTTTATTGATTTATAGGGAAAGACATTGAAACGAGGACAGGTCCAATTACAAAACCAATGTTAAAATTATCTCCGTGTCAAACATCGTTTCGACGTCGACCGACGTTTCGGTAGTAACTGGATTTCGGATGTACCTTATTCTCAATATTCCATTCAACAGTAAAATCCAGTAACTCTAGACTCCTATCAAATAAGTCGTCTTGGATGATTTTATCGGAATCGTATATTATTGATAAGGTATTAAAAAACGATAGTAGTAAAATATTACTAAAACGTCCAATTTAAAACTAAAAGAAAAGAGTATTACAAAGGTCTTAACCTCACGTAAACAAAGAGGTGAATTGACGTTTACAGTGACATAGTAAAATTTTACACAACCCGACATAAAAAAGGTTCTTAACATCAAATAAAATAAATGATACTCCGGTTAAAAGTTTATGATAGATACACGTAAACTTTCTATAAAGAAGACAAAAATCTCTTGTACTATCAACACACACATAAGTGTGTATATACTCTATATATATAGTTTTACTGGTATAAATATAGTAAAGTCTAGAAATAAAAAACCAATGAGATTATATAGAGACTTCATAACTTTCGTTTCTTATTTTCACATTTTGTCAGATATTTATAGATAACGAGTGTAAGTATTTACTGACTGAGATTACAAACAAAAAACGATACTAAAAATACGGTACTGATAGAACGAAAGGTAAATGTCGTAAATGTCCGAGACAAGAACAAATAAGAAACAACAACAACAAACAAAACGGAAAAACCGGTACACCGTACACCCTAGAATCAAGGGACTGGTCCTTACCTTGGGTATGGGTGATATCACCTGTACGTCTCAAAATTAGTGACCTGGTGTTCTCTTTAGTGACAAATAAGAAAAGAAAATTTGTAAATACTATAGAAAACAAAATATAATAAAAAAATATGAAATTGTGATAGACGTACGGAAAGTGAAAATTTTTATAATGAAATTAAATGTTTATACTTTTATACAAACCAGAAATAACGATGGTAAAAGTGAACAAACAAAGTAAAAACTTTTTACATAAAAGATAGTGAATATGAAACAACACAGTAGACTCCATAAAAAAATTATATACACAAAAGGAAAAATCTCAAATTTTGTAAAGATATGGGAGAAAATAAACATCGAGAAAGTATATGTATTTGTATATATATCAAAGATTTGAAGAAATAAAAACGACGACGACGACGACGACGACGACGACGACGACGACGACGACGATTCAGCGAAGTCAGCACAGGCTGAGACACGCTGGGGTATCTGCCGTCGGGTCGTCCGAGGGGGCAGGGACCCTAAGAGGTCCGTTCTTGTGACCTCACCCAACGGTGAAGGAAGAGGTTACGTACTTTCACTTTTCACTTTCACTTCAGCGAGTCAGCACAGGCTGAGAATCACTGGGGTAACTGACGCCGGGTGGCCCGAGGAGGCAGGTACCCTAAAAGGTCCGTTCTCACGACCTCACCCCACGGTAACGGAAGAGGAAATAACAATCACAACACGGACATACGATTCAGGGAAGTCAACACATACCGAAACACACTGGGAAACCTGGTATCGGACGGTCCGAGGAGACAGACGCCCTAAGAAGTCTGTCAGTATGACTTTATCCAACGGTACGGGAAGAGATTCCCTAGAAGGACTGGGTTCCTACCTTACTTTCAGAGAATTCAGAGGACGTAACCGTCCGTTCAAGAAATGGTGATCGTGGTGGACCCTTCGGGTATATTTGCATACATAGTAAAATTTTGAAGAAATAACAATCGAAATCAGTCATCTAGAGACATCGAGTCGACCATTCTTAGGTGGACGTTACGTCCTCTGGGTCCAAGTTAGCGACCCAGTCCTTCTGGGGGAACCCTTCCTTTACCGAGGGGTGAGGTCATAAGAACGGACCCTTTAGGGTACCTGTCTCCTCGGACCGCCCGACGTCAGGTACCCAGTCTCTCAGTCTGTGTTGACTCGTGTCTATGTAGATTTTTATCGTCGAAGAATTTAATTTTTCTAACAGAAAAGAGAACCGATCTTCTTGAGGAAAACCACTTAGATAATTCTACTAACATAAAAAACGAGGAAATTGTAACGTATACAATTCAATATAACTAATGACTTCCATATTACTTTGGACAATAAAAATCAGACCGTTCTTGAGGAGTAAATAACGTACAACGTGAATAATATATAACCCTTACGTGGATCGATCATAAAATATCTTACGAAAAATACACGGATACACCCTATAAAAATACCGTGTAAAGGGGGGATCAAAACCCTAGTATTTCAAAGAACCGAATGTTTTATTCAATCTTTTACACTATCTTATTACCAAGGGGGGTTTCTACTGACACTGGATTAGGAACCTTGGACACTTATACGATAGAATGTACCGTTCTCCGTGAAACATCTACACTTTTATAATTCTTAGAACTCTATCTACAATAGGATCTAATAGACCCACCGGGTTGATATTAGTATTAATAAGAATATGTTCTCTCTGTACATCCTGTCTCAGTCTCTTTCACAATTTCTCCTTAGAACTCCCGTCGTTCTCTAATACGAAGTGGACACTTTGTTAAATTTACTGTCGCATAAAGAGTCATCTTGGATATCTCTGGTCTTCCTTCACCGTGTAAAAAATTCATGCCTTTCTTGACAGTCGGGTCTTAGAACACGGGTCTTTTATAGGAAGTCATTGTTTCCCTTCTGGTTCTATAAGAGTCTTCGTTTTGTTGATTCTTTTAAACAATGTCCATACGGAAATGGACTGACGGGACTTTTTTCCAACCCCCTCTTTACAAGATTTATCCTTCCTTTACTTCTTTCTTAAAATCTTGAACTCATTCTTTCTTTTTTTATACCGTACGTTTTTATACTCTTACATGTCATTTGAAAGAGGAGAACGTAAAAATTTTAATATAAATTAACAACTTTATTTGTAATATTTAGACAAAATACATTAAGTTTTTCTTACATATATAAACTGTCATGATTTACCCCTTCCATTTACCTAATTACTCTCTATTACAAAGTCATAAAGTAAGTCTGACCATTTTGTTGTTGTCATCTGTCGCTACTTTCTATTATTTCCTGATCTATTATCTTTATGTGTTTAAACAAGTTGAATAAAAACTGTTTCGATGTTTTCGTTGACTCACCTCTCTATTTAAAAAATTTTTTGTTTCTAAGACATCGTTAACCTATAGGTGACCGGTTTTTTTTTCTTTTTTATTTTTTACTTGAAGTTGAATTTGGCGTGTCAAATATATCTTTAATTGAGTTTTACTTAGTGTCTTAACCTACATATTGTTTTATTGGAAATCTTTGTTAAATCCGTTTTAGGAAGACCTAGACTCCTATTCAGTTATCCAGAATTTTAACTAGGTTTTGGTGTTAGACATTCTTATCATCTATTTAACGTGAAATAGTTTTAATTTTACAGACATTTTCTAAAAGAATTACTGTATCTTTCTATTCGATATTTGACCCTATTTTATATACATTTGGTGTATAGACTGATTAGTATCCTAGTTAATATACCTTTCTTGAGAGTTTTGTGTTTTCACTTTTGTTTAGTCCAATTGTTTACCCATTTTTTACTATATTTAACTTTAAAGTACCTTCGACTATATATCTATAGTTTACTCACACAACTTTCTATAAATTATAATGATCTATAATCTCTTTACGTTTAATTTGGGTGTTACACTCTAGTGTTTAGTCTTACCGATTTAAATTTTTGTTACTCTTGTATTTTACGACCATTCCTATGTTTCTTTGGTTTACTAAGTATGAAACGACAATTTATACATTTTGTCAAGTAGATGGGACGTTTTGGGAAACCGTCAAAGAATTTTTCTTTTTTTATTTTTTCGTACGTTGATATACTAGGACGTTAATGGTACACCAGCAAATAAAATTCCTTTGCTTTTAAATGTGTTTTTGAAGTACTCACAAACATCGTCGAAATAAGTATTATCGGTTTTCAACCTTTGTTGGGTCCATAAACAGTTAATTTATATGTTTGTAACGGTGTCAGTTTGGTACCACACGGAGACTCGTTATTTTTCCTTACTTAAAAATTATATGTCATGTTAGACCTATCTAGTTTTTTCAATATCATTCACTTCTTAGGACAGTTTCAATATATCGTATACTAAAGTAAATACATTGTAAAATTTTTTACTGTTCTAATATCTTTACCTCTTGTCTAATCTGTCACGGAACTTTGCGTTTCCGTTTCTGTCTTCCCTTCATCAATACTCTCGTTGTACTTCTTATGAAACACACCACCTTTATAAAAAATAGAACTGACATAGTGACAGTGAGAGGACCGATATTCATGTAACATCAAAAAGTTCTAGAACGGTGTACCCCTTTGACTTATTTCCCGTGTTCCTAGAGAGACATAAATAGAATTTTGACGTATACTTAGAAGTTAACAGAGTTTAATTTTTCAGATCATTCAATATTATCTCCTATGACACTTGTTCTTTAAACTTTTAAATCTACTCTAAAAGGATTCTTTTTTTATATAGTGGGTTAAGTGATTTTAAATCCATAGTTGATATTCCATAGGATAGAGAAGGTTTCTTTATCTTAAAATTATCTTTATCAAAGATATTAGGGAGTCAGATAAACAGAAGTTCCTACTTAAAAAAGTTTGAAAATTCGTTATTTATAAATGGTTAGAATGTGTTTGAGGTTTATATTCTTTTGTTCCTTGTGAAGGACATAAATAAAAGATGACGACGACATTGTTTACCGGTATTCAAACTACTAAATTTAGTTTAGTAAAAAGGTCTCGAGACCTCGGGTGTTTAGACTTAGTTCCACAATGATCGTCCCGGTGGAAAGACTCCCGAGATATCCTCTTAGGGTGACACCAAGTAAGTCCAAAACCGAGGTCCACAAGGAACTAAACGTCGTTATATTGAGGTCAGAGATGGAGCTAGAAGGGACCAAAAGAGAGGACGTTAGAAGGAGACGGAGAGAGAACCTTCCTGTTAAGAGTGACTCAAAGTCAAGTCAAGTCACGTCAGTGAGTCAACACAGACCGAGAAACGCTGGGGTACCTGACGTCGTACGGTTCGAACGGACAGGTAGTGGTTGAGGGTCCCGGATGAGTTTGAGTACAGACAGCGCAGTCAAAATCCTGGGCGTAATTTAGTTCTTACCAAAGTGTAGTTGTAAGAGTTAATGTGACCGTTTCTGGAAAAAAAAAAAAAAGGGTTTATTCCAGTATAAGTGTCCAAGGTCCGTAATCCTGTACCTCTATGGAAACCTCCCGATAATTAATTGAATGATGTGTAGGGTTGTATAAAATACTCCGGTCTCGTGAAATTGTGGTTGTAAACTGTTCCTATAATGTTCTTTGAAAATCTGGTTAAAGAGTATTCATATGGATTTAAAAAAGATTTCTTTTATAATCGTCTATTTTTGTTCATACTGAATTTTTAGTATACTTTAATACGAGAAAATTCCTGACGTTATAATCGAATATAAAAAATTTTAATTAGTATTGCAAACGATACTATTTTTCTTGATAGTACTAGTAATATTGTGAATAAATAAAATTTTGAAGAATCATTAGATCCTTATCTTTCTTTTAAGGAACCATATTATTTTTTTCGTAGTTTTTGAAACTTTCGAAAAAGAAACGATAGTATTGAAGATAGTTGTTATGTCATGTCAAGGAACGATCACATCATTCCGTCCTTTGTTCACTACTTTTCTTTCTTTACTAACAGTAATAAACGTCTACTGTACTTACACTTACTTGTTTTAAGGTTTCTTAGATGTGAATCCTGTATCCTGATTCACTTAAGTGTTCCATTAACTTATTTTACAGTTATTTATTTAAAATAAAGTCAAATGACGATTAGTTCTTTTTCCTTTAATTTAAATCCTTTGTCACGGTCAATTTTTATCGTAATTTTAGTTTATGGAGTGTTTTGTAGATTGTTTTATATATGAGATAAAAACTTCTAATATAACAAACCAAGACGTTAAAGACTGTTTCTTACAATAGGTTTTATATACTTCTTGTGTAAAATTTAGTTTAAAAACTTTTTCGTCACTCAGTTTATGTCTTTTCTCCGTTTTCTAAATCTCTGTAAAGTGTTTTATCGGATAGGTTTATTGACTATTTGAATTTTCTACCACGTGTTCGAATAATCGACAATATCTTTATGTTCAATTTGGACGTTACCGCATTACAGATTTTATTTTACTGATTGCGGCTTATTATCACTCCGGGACCTCGTAGTCATTCATAGTTTTCTTTGTATTGACACCATACATTGAAACGTGTTTGTGAAGAACCGTTATAAATGTGTAGGGTGCTAAGTCGTAAAGGTGAGACTTTCCAATATAGATTGGTATACTACGTTTGTATACAAATAGTTTTATATACATGTTACCTGTAAGTATCGTCGTAATAAACATCATTTTTACCGATAACACCTTATCTATTTAGTGAATACTATACAAGAATCCTAATAATGGTGAAATGTTGTTACTCTTATCAGATATTTGAATTCAAACTCGTTTTCTTAGAACCACATTTTACAATGTATGAGATTCTGGAGTAAATGTATTGGTAGTTTTTACTTATTTCTATAATAATTCTCAATGGTACCATCTCGTTACCACTGACCCTCCTGTTCCCTACGAAGACTTCCTATCTACTAAAAATAGACTCAATGTAGATAAGTTATTAAAGACATGCAATATACGTAGTACGAAGTAATTTACAAGTGTTTTATTTGTGACACTATTACTTACGGTCGAAATCCATAGACTTTAAAACCAAAACTAAAAGCGTAAACTCTTTTTATACGTAAGACTAATTTTTTTCTCGTAAAGTGTGTTCACCCTCTTTAATATTTGAAAGGTTTTTCAATACTACCTTATTAACCGATAGGAAAACCTTCTCGTATTAAAACAACAAGACTTGGAATTTAATAAGTAATTTTATTTGACGTTTACGGAATTTTTCTATTTTTTCCTTTTCAATTGGTATATTCTTACTCCTTTTTATACTTGTTTGTAACGGTATTAAAACTCCACTTCTTTCTTAAAGACTCGTATTTTCTTTTTGTTCTATTATTTTATAAATTTAAATTGATATAGATTATATTTATAAAATTATCAATTACTTAATAGGATATATTTTATTTTTTTTAATTTATTGTTTATTAAACATCTAGTCTATATTCTCATTGTTGGAACTAAAATTTTCTCAAGAAAGTTCAATCGATCTTTAATTAGTATGTTATTACTAATTTATCTATGTTTCTATAACTCTCCTCTTAAAGAGTTTCCTTTTTGATTTTTACGATATTACTTGTTTCCTATTTTACAAGTGAAAAACGTTAGTTTATTTACGTTTAATAAAGTCTACAACGGATATTGTCCACGTTTTGTCTCATCTCTCTCTCTCTCTCTCACTCCCCTTTTTCCCCTTCCTCCTTTTTCTTCTTTTTACTTTTCTTGGACAGGTAATAACAGGACCCCATCCTCCTTTTTTTTATAGTGTATACTACCCATGTTACAAGGTAAGTAAGAAAACGAAATTAGAAAAAGGGTATTTTTTTTTTGTATAAGTCTTTTCATATATTTAAAGATTGTCACCTTATGGTATTTTGTTCGTAGGAACATTCGTGTTATGTTCGGATTGGTAGCTTGAGACGGTTAGTAAGGTCTTTGAGAAAAATAAAAACTGGAGAATATTAGAGTATCTATGTAGGGAATGTTCATAAAGGTTAGGACTGAAAGCGACATTTAGATAGAATTACAAAGAAATATCACATTAGAAGGTTCTTACGTAGGAACATTGAACATTCTTAGAAAAGCAGATATCTGAGGAAAGAGAAACAGGGAAAGGAAAGAAGTATCAAATACTCAACTTTTAAAGTAGACACCAAAGGATATCAGATCTATAACCACTACCGTAGGAGTCAACCACTCTGACTTCCTTCCTATATTGAAACCTATACAGAAAACCTATAAAGTCGTTGAGTAACGGATCAGTCACGGAGTCAGGTCATTAGGAAATCCTCAAGTGTACCACTACAAGTTGAAAATATTGACGAAAAACTAAACAATCTAAAAAAAATTACTTTATCGTGAAAGGAACAAATGATGATAAACTAATAGGTTAACATATTAATATTTCTTTTCCACCCTTTTTACAAACTATGAAATATTATAAAAGTGGAAAATCTATTACCTAAATAACGGTTAGTAAAAGGATCCCTCTGAATGTTCGAAAACAAAATGTAAAAGCACTTAAATGACTAAATTTGTGTAAACCACCCAAAACTATTTAGTTTTAATAATAGACAAACCTTCGAGTTTAACAGGGTAAACACTAGTTTCGGAGAAAATTGATCGAGAACTGTACTGGTATCGTCAACTCCCAAAAGAACAAGAGGTAATGTACTTTTACATGTAAAGGACGGAGTCTGCACCTTAGCCTATAAAGAAATTTTACGGGACAAAAAAAAAAAAAAAAGATTACCATGAACCCA
Organism: Capra ibex; assembly: GCA_006410555.1. Lineage (NCBI taxonomy): Eukaryota > Metazoa > Chordata > Mammalia > Artiodactyla > Bovidae > Capra > Capra ibex. The sequence goes on from SJYO01035988.1 coordinate 9,098,215, forward strand.
TAAAGTTCTAGTATTAGGTCAGTGATTCTAATGAGTAATGAAAACCCAACAACTAATAATAAAGATCAAGAACAGACAACTGTCTTGGTTCTTTAATATATACGATTTTTGTGTCTGTGTATGTGTGTATGTGTGTCCTGAGTATTTAAGTATAACTATAACTTTAAGTCCTAATCTCTCAAAAATTACATTGAACATAGGTATAGAGGACTCTTAAGACCAAGACTCCTATGTTACCTAATTTCTGTCTAATAAGGTATTAATAAGTACATGAAACACGGGTGAATGTGTGTGTATAGACAGAGTCTTATTGTAACATTAAATGGTTGTTATATGGCTTTTCTCAATGGTAAACAAACGTATTTGAGAGGGTTAAGAGGGGACAAAAGTATGAACATATTATAGATGTAACGGTACTGTTGGACATGAGAAAGATTAGGGTTAAATAAGAATCAAGATATTGCTACAAATTACTAATAGTCATCTAGAATGTTTACAAAAATTTCAATGAAACGGATTCGAGTAATAGATTATCTCTGAAGTCATTCACGAGTACCTTTGTTATAATGGTTTGAAAATATACATTAATTATTATCAACAAAACATACACCAAAAATCTGAACTTTTCAGTGTAAACGACTTATATTTTGTAAACAGAGTCTAAAAGAGAGTAAATCATATATTTATAAAGAGAAAAGAAGTACAACAGGTATACGACGAAACTTTACATTCTACTATTTAAAAGAAACAGAATATTTATAGAACCAAAAAACAGACGATCGACTCTTTAGCATAAAAAAAAAGGAAAAAGATATTTCGGGTCTTTAAAATGATCTTATGTTGACCACCATAAGTAGGGTCTAACCATAAAAGTTGTACACCCCCCCGAGAAATTATATATCAAAGTTTAGAAAATTAAAGGTCTTTCGAAAACACTTAACGTTTAAAATCATAAACAAAATAAGGAAACTAATCCAAAATAAGAAGTCCATGAGGATAATAAGTATCCTACCTATGTCATATACTAAAAATTGTAAGAGAGTTTAAAAATTTAAAAAACGAATAATTTTTGAAGTAGCAAAAGGTGGAAGAAAAAGAGAATTCTATAACAGATAACACAAATAAATCAGGTAAAAAAAGTATTAAATCAGAGGTAAGTTCTTAAAAGTAAATAAGTAATAAAAATAGTCTGAAAGTAGTAGAGTGAACTCCAAAAATATAATAATACTACATACAACAAGACAGTACAGAATGTTCAAAAGAATTGTAGAAAGTTGAATCAAAATTCCACACTTAAAACTACAAAAGACACTGTTCTGAAAAACCACACAAAAGTAAATTGTATCTTTACGATAACAGTAAGAACCTTAAACTGGAGTCCTGAAAGGACAACAAGTAGAAGATAGTATACTTAATCGGACTTGGACACCTTTCTCCACATCAAGTCTCATCGAAAAGAGTAAAGAGTCTCGAGGGAGAAGACAAGAAAAGTCATTGTAAGTCTTCTAAAATGACTGGGCGAACCCATTCCATCTGGGGGTTGATCCAGGAAGGACACCTCAGGATAGGATTCCGGTGTCTTCGTCTCGGGTCTGGGTTTCAATAGAGACTTTAACTGATTCGGGGGAACAAAAAACACATCAGTGAGTCAGTTCAGACTGAAAAACGTTGGGGTACCTGAGATCGGACGGTTCGAGGAGACAGGTACCCTAAAGGGTCCGTTCTCATGACCTCACCCAACGGTAAAGGAAGAGGTCCCCTTGAAGAGTTGGGTCCCTAGTTTGGATATAGAGGATGTAACCGTCCTTAAACGTCCGTCTGAGGAATGACAACTTATCTTTTCGGGCGGGTAGGGGGGTAGTGGTCGTTCGAAGGATTGGGGTTTAATCCGTTTTACGGGTGGGACCATGGGACCATGAGGAGGATATCTCGGGATTGATTAGTGGATTACGGTGGGGAGGTCGTCTTTAAAAGGAACAGAACTTCGATATTTGTAACCGATGATTAAGTGCTTTTCTCTCAACCAAGAGGGACCGGGTGATTTACACGTCGTGGAAGTAATAGAGACGAAAAACAAGATAAATTTACTTAAGTGAGGGAAGACTTGACAAGACACAGTCCTTTAAGAAATGAGGGCAAACCTAACGGTGGTATAAAGGATTCGTCATGACATGAATCAGCCAGTCAGGATAGGGTGAGAAACACTAGGGTACCTGACATCGGGTGGTCCAAGGAGACAAGTACCCCTAAGAGGTTCGTTCTTATGGCTTCACCCAACGGTACGGGAGGAGGTCCCCTATAAGGGTTGGGTCTCTAACTTGGGTCCAAAGGGTATAACGTCTGCCTAAGAAATGACAGACTTGGTGGTTCATTAAGGAGGCGTTTAGTCTCGTTTTCGAAATAAGGAAGTAACTCCTTAACCCGAAAGGGTCAAGAAGGAAGAAATTTCTGGGAAAAGACGGACTTTCTCCCTTCACCTTTTGAAAATTCCTCATTCACCACCCATGGACAGTTTTGGGACCCTTTCCCTATCACTTTCACTTCAACGAGTCAGCACAGACTGAGACGGTGGGGCACCTGACATACTGGTCCGAGGAGCCAGGTACCCCTAAAGGATCCGTTCTTATGACGTCACCCAACGGTAAAAGAAGAGGTCCCCTAGAAGGGCTGGGTTCCTAGCTTAGGTCCAGAATGTGTAACGTCCGTCTGCAAAATGGCATACTCGGTGGTCCCTTCAAGGTGGTCCCCTTTCCATATCGTTACAGGTAGTTATCGACCTCGTACGCGTCAAGAAGGCGGAGGGAACGTCCACCGTGTTTCACGGATCGTTTCAAGTTCAGGGACGAAATCCACCTCTATGATCGTGACATCACTACGTTCTCGTCAAAAACCTGTGAAGCACAGAGTAGACGTGTTCACGACGGAAGCGCCAAATCGACCTTGTCCAAGTCCCGTCAACTGTCAACGGGAGAGTACGGACCGAGGGTGTCCAAGACGCTAAAACAAACAAACAAACAAAAAGGACCCCGTAGACGGAAATTCGGTCGTAAAACATCCGTACCTGATTCTCTATCACCACGTCCTTTTTCCTTCATCCAACAGAAGTTATGTTCATACCTAGAGAAGGACCCTTGTCTGAAGTCTTAATACCACCTATCGAAAGACCTTGAAGGTCTGAGAACGAAAGGGGTAAAAGTGGACCTGGAAGAGATAGGAAAAGTCACAAAAAAGACCGACGACCTAAATTTACGGTTTGATTTGTCGCAAAAGACTCACACCCAAGGATGTCAGGGGAGGTTCCGTCCACGGGGCCCTTTAGTCAAAGTCCCCTGTCAGACACTTGTCTGGTGGGTCGGAGAGGGTAGAGGTGAGACAACCCGAGTCGTACTTAATCTTCCTACCTATAGTAGAGAGTCAAAGTCTACGACAAGAGGTTGACCAGTGGGTGTTCTCGGTCATTCTTAAATACCCGATAAAACTCAAAGACAATAGGAACGTAGACACTCGCTGGAGTGTAGAGGGAAAACGAAAGAGGTGGTCACTAACCATCAAACAGAAGTAGACAAAAATTAAACTCCCAACACCAATATAACACATTGGGTCGAAATAACATTTACGACAAGGGTACAGAAACCAAAAACGATAAATAACAAACGAAATTATACACTTAAACCCCTATAAGTTCTGGACACGATGGTGAAGTAGAAGGGTCTCATAAATATCGATTCCAAAATTTACTTATTAATTAATTATAAAAATGATTACTTTCATTGGACTATTACGAAGGGTTCAACCGGTGTCCGTGTTTTCGGAGTCTATGGATAATTATTGGTTCCTTAAAGTGAAGAGTCTTAAGTAAGTTTCTTGTATTAATATATTCTGATACCACTATAGAGCCTCTTCCGTTACCGCTGGGTGAGGTTATAAGAACAGACCTTTTAGGGTACCCACCTCCTCGGACTATCCGACGTCAGGTACCCCAACGATGTCAACCTCTTCCTGTACCGTTGGGTGAGGTCACAAGAACGGACCTCTTAGGGTCCCTACCTCCTCGGACCACCCGACGGCAGATGCCCCATCGTGTCTCAGCCTGTGTTGACTTCGCTGAATCGTCGTCGTCGTCGTACCACTATAGCCCCGTTCAAAAGTGACCTCACCTAAACATTCACGTTTTTGATTCACGTTGTATGTAAATGTTATTGTCAACCTACCAAGTTTTTATTTACTTATTTTACGACAGAAGAGTAATTCTTAGACTATATCTTTATACAAGTCTTTAATTCCACTCTTTATTTTACTTTTTTCCCAAGACGTTACGTTATGAATTTTGTATATAGAAATACATATATAGAGAGAAATACATTCAGATAACCTTCTATTTACTTATAATTATAATGTTAGTAACCAATCATAACACCTGAAGTTGTGAAATAAATGTAACAATCAAAATGTAAAATTTTACACTTAACTCCGAGAGTCAGTAAGTTATGAGATTGGACGTAAACCAACAATTTACCATCGGACGTTCCTTACCAACGGTTCTACGTAATTGGAACTTCAACATTTATTTAAAGTCTTTCTGAAGACCGTATATAACGTTTTTCCTAAAAGGAAGAGATGACTGGAGACGTTGAATCAAATAAGTGTTAATGAATTCTCAATGTCCAAACGTCAAAGACCAAAATTAAACCCCACACCTTAAACGGTGATGAGTCGTTTCAAACACTGAAAGGTAATCTATAAACCTCCACCTTTACGATTTCCTTTATTCTCGGAGATTAGGTATCCATTCGGCTTTTCTTTATTCTTTTGTTTCGGAGATTAAAAAAAGACAGTACAAAGTAACCAAAAATTACTTGACAAATTCAAATAACTCATCGTTTCTGTTCGGTCTACAAATTACCAGGTTATTTCATTAATTAGTCATGAAGACCAAATTGACACAAAACGGATAGTCGGAGGTACCGTGTCAAAGTTTATGTGACCTATCAAATTAACGTGATTGGTACGGGTCAATTGAGAAATAGTTATTGATTACTGTGACTTCATAAAAATAAATGGTGAAACGAAGATGAAGTACATTAATATATACTAGTATCATTCAACGTTAAACTTTGAAAATAGACAAAGTGGTAAGGATATTGTTAATAACCGGAAGGGACGACCGAGTCTCCCATTTTGCAGACGGACGTTACGTCCTCTGGGCCCAAACTAAGGACCCAGCCCTTCTAGGGGACCTCTTCCTTTACCGTTGGGTGAGATCATGGGAACAGACCTTTTAGGGTATCTGTCTCTTCGGATCATCCATCAGGTACCAGCGTTTCTCAACCTGTGCTGACTATTGTTAAGTGAGTGATATTGTTCATAATTATAAACCAATTAGTAATATACAACAAGTAAGACGTGTCTAAGAAACAAAAATTTAGATAGTAACATCGAGTCTATGTACGACAAATAGAAAACCTTTGAATTTGAACAAAAGAGAACAAAATTATATAAAAGTACTTTTATAAGAATTAGTAGGTCTCAAATATAGTGAGATCTAAGTTTTACAAACTACCTAGTGGTACGTAGTATTATACCCAACGTGTGATTTTTACGGAAACACACGTTCCGTCCAGTCATCCATTGTACTTTTTTTCCTCATACAGATCTTTTATGTTATCCAGAATCTCATGAGCCATCGGTCAATTAAATTTTTGTAAGGAAGACTTGGTTGTCTTACGTAGACACTCAGTTTTCGATGTTCAAACACGGGAGAACCTTTTAACTTCAGGTTCAGGTCTACGTCCGTATGTTTCGTGGAGTATTGGACTTGGTATGAGTAGAAGGATGAACAGTGATAAGAGTTTATCACTGGCAGTGCCAAAGGTCTATCCGTGGCTTTGAGTAAGGAGGTACGGGGACGGGGGTCATATGTACGTAACCCTCGTGTGGACCAGTAAAAAAGTGATAAGTTTAGTGAAAAAAAAAGAAGAAAAAAAAAAATTAAAAATAAAAATGAAATAAAATGAAATGTCATGACATAACCAAAACGGTATGTAATTGTACTTAGGTAGTGCCCACATGTACACTAGGGTTTGTCCTTGAGGGGAGGGTGGAGGGAGGGGTGTTGTAGGGAAAGCCAGTAGGGGCACGCGGTCGGGGTTCGTACGACATAGGACGTAGCCTGTATGACCACTAAGCTAAGAATGTACTATCATATGTACAAAGTTACGGTAAGAGGGTTTAGTAGGGTGGGAGAGGGAGAGGGAGACTCAGGTTTTCNTCAGGTTTTCAGACCATATGTGTAGACACAGAAAAAAGGACAGAACGTATGTCCCAGCAGTAACGGTAGAAGGATTTAAGGTATATATACACAATCATATGACATAACCACAAAAAGAAAGACCGAATGAAGTGAGACATATTAACCGAGGTCAAAGTAGGTAGAGTAGTCTTGACTAAGTTTATACAAGAAAAATTACCGACTCATTATGAGGTAATACATATACATGGTACCGAAAGAATAGGTAAGTAGACGACTACCTGTAGATCCAACAAAGGTACAGGACCGATAATATTTGTCACGACGCTACTTGTAACCCCATGTACACAGAGAAAGTTAAGACCAAAGGAGCCACACATACGGGTCGTCACCCTAACGACCCAGTATACCGTCAAGATAAATGTTAAAAAATTCCTTAGAGGTGTGACAAGAAGTATCACCAACATGATCAAACGTAAGGGTGGTTGTCACATCCTCCCAAGGGAAAAGAGGTGTGGGAGAGGTCGTAAATAACGAACGTCTAAAAACCTAGCGTCGGTAAGACTGACCACACTTCACCATGGAGTAACACCAAAACTAAACGTAAAGAGATTATTACTCACTACAACTCGTAGAAAAGTACACAAACAATCGGTAGGCATACAGAAGAAACCTCTTTACAGATAAATCAAGAAACCGGGTAAAAAACTAACCCAACAAATAAAAAGACCTTAACTCAATGTATTCAACGAACATATAAAAACTCTAATCAACAAACAGTCAACAAAGTAAATGATAATAAAAGAGGGTAAGTCTTCCGACAGAAAAGTGGAACGAATATCAAAGGAAACAACACGTCTTCGAAAATTAAAATTAATCTAGGGTAAACAAATAAAAACGAAAATAAAGGTCTTAAGACCATCCACCTAGTATCTCCTAGGACGACACTAAATACAGTCTCTCACAAAGAGGATACAAGAGGAGATCCTCAAAATATCAAAGACCAGAATTTAAATCTAGAAATTAGGTAAAACTCAAATAAAAGTACGCGCCACAATCTTTCACTAGATCAACGTAAGAAAATGTTCACCAACTGGTCAAAAGGATCGTGGTGAACAACTTCTCTAACAGAAATGAGGTAACATATAAGAACGGAGGAAACAGTTTCTATTCCACAGGTATCCACACACCTAAATAGAGACCCGAAAGATAAAACAAGGTAACTAGATATACAGACAGAAACACGGTCATGGTATGACAGAACTACTGACACCGAAACATCATCTCGGACTTCAGTTCGTTCAACTAAGGAGGTCAAGGTAAGAAGAAAGAGTTCTAACGAAACCGATAAGCTCCAAAAAAACATAAGGGTATGTTTAGAACTTTAATAAACAAGATCAAGACACTTTTTATAGCGACCATCAAACTATCCCTAACGTGACTTAAACATTTAACGAAACCCATCATATGAGTAAAAGTGATATAACTAAGAAGGTTAGGTACTTGTACCATATAAAGAGGTAGATAATCACACGAGAAACTAAAGAAAGTAGTCACAAAATATCAAAAGATATAGATCCAGAAATCAAAGAAATCCATCTATATAAGGATTCATAAAATAAGAAAAGCAACGTTACCACTTACCTTAACAAAGGAATTAAAGAAAAAGATGAAAGAGTAATAATCACTTATCCTTACGTTCCCTAAAGACACAAAACTAAAATATAGGACGTTGAAATGATATAGTAACTAATCGAGATCATTAAAAGACCACCTTAGAAATCCCAAAAGATACATCTCCTAGTACAGTAGACGTTCTTTAGTTTTATACGTATCTTTGATTACTTTTACTTTTGTGTTGTTGGGTTTTGGACACCCTGTGATATTTTCGTCACCATTCTCCTTTCAAGTATTGTGATGTCTGTATGAAGTTCTTTGTTCTTTTTTCAGTTTATTTATTGGATTGAGATGTGGATTTCGTTGATCTTTTCCTTCTTAACCTCTTGGGGTCTCAATCNGGTCTCAATCATCTTCCTTTCTTTAGAATTTTTAATCCCGTCTTTATTTACGTTTTCCTTTGTTTTCTCTGGTATCGTTTTTAGTTGTTTCGGTTTTCGACCAAGAAACTTTCCTATTTATTTTAACTGTTTGGTAATCGGTCTGAGTATTCTTCGTTTCTCTCTTTTTAGTTTAGTTATTTTAATCTTTACTTTTACCTCTCTAGTGTTATCTGTTGTGTCTTTATGTTTCCTAGTATTCTCTGATGATAGTCGTTAATATACGGTTATTTTACCTGTTACACCTTCTTTACCTGTTTAAAAATCTTTTCATGTTATAAGGTTTTGAGTTGGTCCTTCTTCATCTTTTAGAATTGTCTGGGTAGTGTTCGTGCCTTTAACTTTGACATTAGTCTTTAGAAGGTCGTTTGTTTTCGGGTCCAGGTCTGCCGAAGTGTCGACTTAAGATGGTTTTTAAAACCCTTCTCGATTGTGGATAGGATGAGTTTGAGAAGGTCTTTGAACGTCTCCTTCCATTTGAAGGTTTGAGTAAGATACTCCGGTGGTAGTGGGATTATGGTTTTGGACTGTTTCTACAGTGTTTTTTTCTTTTGATGTCCGGTTATAGTGACTACTTGTATCTACGTTTTTAGGAGTTGTTTTAAGATCGTTAGTCTTAGGTTGTTGTGTAATTTTTCTAGTATGTGGTACTGGTTCACCCGAAATAGGGTCCCTACGTTCCTAAGAAGTTATAGGCGTTTAGTTAGTTACATTAAGTGGTGTAATTGTTTAACTTTTTATTTTCGGTATACTAATAGAGTTATCTACGTCTCTTCCGGAAACTGTTTTAAGTTGTAGGTAAATACTATTTTTGACAGGTCTTTCGTCCTTATCTTCCTTGTATGGATTTGTATTATTTTCGATATATACTGTATGGGTGTCGTTTGTAATAGGAGTTACCAGTTTTTAACTTTCGTAAAGGGGATTTCAGTCCTTGTTCTGTTCCCACGGGTGAAAGTGGCGATGATAAGTTGTATCAAGACCTTCAAAACCGGTGTCGTTAGTCTCGTCTTTTTCTTTATTTTCCTTAGGTTTAACCTTTTCTTCTTCATTTTGAAAAAAAAAAAGAAAACACTCCTTAAGGGACCACAGTATCATAGGAGAGGTCGACTAATTAATATGAAACTCGACAGAGAATAAGAAGGGACAAGTATTGAGTCAAACTTGTATAATAACAACGTAACACTAATAAATACGTAAACTCGAAAAATTCAATACAAAATCCGAAGTACCCCTCTCCTGACACCCGAGAAGGGGACAATTACGAGATAGAGTCATAGACACACACGAATGAGCAAGTTAACACAGGTTGAGAAACGTTGGGGTACCTGAGACCAGGTGGTCCGAGGAGACTGGTACTTTAATAGGTCCGTTCTTATGACCTTATTCAACGGTAAAGGAAGAGGTCCCCTAGAAGGACTGGGTCCCTAACTTGGGTACAGAGAACGTAGAAGACGTAACCATCCACCTAAGAAATGGTGACACTATGGACCTTTCGGGTAGAATCATAGATCATGTACAAATTATTTATGTAGGTTTATTAAATAAGACGAAAAATTAAACAAATGTTCTGTCCGTCATCGTAATTATAACAAATAAGAGACATACACACACACAAGATTTTGAACCTGAGGTTACACGTAAAGTCTTTCTTTGTTTTGTTTTGTTTTGAGTCACCAGTGGATAGATTACATACTAAGAATTCAAACACCCATAGTAAACTGACAACAACCAGTAGAAGGATGTAATCCAAGAAAATGATTATCGTGTTTAATACACCTAACATTTGTCATAGTTTTATTTCTGAGTCCAAATCACTCTTTCAAAATATTTGACGTGGTGTCAACCACCTTTAGAACAAGGGTAAGTAAATAACCTTCTAAAACCTTTATAAAGGAAAAAAAAAAAGTCGGATAAATTTCCTTAACTGTTATGTATAAAAGGGTTCAACGACAGTTTAATAACAATCCATGAACTATTTTTCACAATCATATCCGGACCGTGTGACGTTCATGACTGGAAAAAGTGTTTGGTCCTTTTACTAAAGGGAAAGGGAGGTAGGAAGACGAACCTTCGACTTATCATCGAGGAGAGTCTTACACACGTACACGTGCGCGCACACACACACACTCTCTCAACGAATCAGTACAGGTTGAGAACTCATCGGGTGGTCCGAGGAGTTAGGCACCCTAAGAGTACCGTTCTTTATGACCCTACCCAACTGTAAGGGAAGAGGTCCCTTAGAAGGACTAGGTCCCGACCTTGGGTCCAAAGGAAATAACGTCTAAGAAATGTCGGACTCGGTGATCCCTATAGAAGAGATTCTTATAAGGTGGTGTTAGGATAGGATTACTTGTAACAGGATCTGTAGTACAAATAACGTACTACAAGAACCTTAGACTCGGTCCACACCTATAGAAATACCCCTCCCTCCACCCTGCCCCCCAAGTACAAACCCTTACGTACATGTGGCACCACCTAAGTACAGTTACGTACCGTTTTGGTTATGTGATAACATTTCATTTTATTTCATTTTTATTTTTAATTTTTTTTAAAAAAGGTTCTTTCTTACAGGTTGAAAGAAGGAAGTGGATTTTTGGTAAACAGTCTGTAGAAAAGTTAATTTCACGAGACGAGGTGAACTTTAAGGTTTACACAAGAATTAGTAGAGTCCTTATTCTTAGGATCAGTCCCGTGGTTTTATCAGAACTTTACAGAAAGTCTCTTTTCCAGTCGTAGAGAACACGTACGCACTTTTGTCCCTACGGGGACAGGGTGAGACTCGACAGACAGTGTGTTCTACTCACTCAACCCAAATACGTCATTTCGTCCTACTACGTAACTGAAAAAACCTGTGGAACTTACACTTAATAAGTGACTTTGCAGAAGTTTACTCCCCCATCAGTTCTCTTCTGAAGTGATTGTGAGTAACCTTTTATTGTACTCTCTCTTTTTATCTCCTATCAATTAATATATCTCCAATGTAAAGAGTGACTGGGTTTGTTTCAAGGAGTTAGAAGTGAACAGACTTTAAAACACGAAACCTTTAAGTACTCCTCGTAAACCTGTTATTTATTGTTTCAGAATGTTTTACTTTGTTTTTTTGTCGACGGTCGACCAAAATACGACTCCGTCCGTTGGTCCACGACTCGTTTACATTGGTCTCGAGATTCAAGGTTCTCAAAGTACTTAAGGTGATAAAGTGGTACAGAACTCTAACGGACTGGTCCATTACACAAATTTGTGTGGGCTTTAGGTAGTGGTGTATGTCTTTTCATATAGTACGAAGATTCTTGTGAAATATATAGCACTTATAAAAACGGTGATTAAAAACAAGGGTAAAGGTTCGGTTTTTAAGAAGTCGTTGTACGTAGACATAAACACTTATTGTCTTTCTTTCGATCGTGTAAGGACACTGAGTGTAAGGTTTAAACCGGAGTCAAGGGTAGGAGGAGAATGGTACGTCACGGATCGTGAGAACCACAACTGACAAGTTAGAACAAGAACTGAGGACACAGGTTACATACTATAAAGTTAGGTGAGAGTAGACTTAAATTGTGTAGGTTTTGCACTTTTAGACAACAGTTTGTACTGATACTTTGCATAAGCTACAGTTCATATCTAGAAGTAAAACTTAACAACTGAATGATTCTCGTCGATGGTACTCCTTGTTAAGTTTAGAGGATTCGTAAGTATAGTTGTCAGAATCTCTTCAAGATAAGACTATGTAAAGAAACACCATCGAATCACCTGAAGACACCTCTTCCGTTACCGTGGGGTGAGGTCATGAGAACGGACCTTTTAAAGTACCTACCTCCTCGGATCATCCGACGTCAGGTACCCCAACGACTCCCAGCCTGTACTGACTTACTGAAGTGAAAGTGAAAAGTGAAAGTACGTAACCTCTTCCTTTACCGTTGGGTGAGGTCGCAAGAACGAACCTCTTAGGGTCCCCGTCGTCTCGGACCACCCGACGGCAGATACACCAGCGTGTCTCAGTCTGTGCTGACTCGTTGACTTGACTTGACTTGACTTGACTCTTTTGGTAGTCCAGTAAGATTACGTCTCGTGTCATTCACATATATCGTGTCTTTCTAAGTATCACTATTAATTTTCGTTTCACACCGTAACAAAGTAAACGAATTTGATGTTTTCCTTTTTACGTATACAAATATTCAAACATTTACATGTACACAAATACGTTATACGGAACTATAATAGATTTCTTACTCTACTAAATTTTCTCATCAAACTCCTAAAGGTGACAATTTTAAATTACTTGGAAAAGTACATATCTACGGGTCTTTAAAAAGAACTCTAAAATTAAGTCTTTGTATCTCATCTCGGGTCATTATAAGTAAAGGGGTTTGAGGACAGACTTAAAACCTCGTCTATTGGTACCTGGTATGAAAATTAATGTCTCTAAATATTCCATCGAAGAATAATAACACCTGGTCAGACACTGACATCCATTATTTAAGCGTAACGGGGGGTTATTCCGAATAGAAATCTATGATGACCGGTAGATGTCCCCCTTTTTATCTTTTTCCTTTTTGTGTCTACAAGTAAATCTGGGACTTCTTAAATCATTACGACATAAACTCTACACTCAACTACACTAGGTCCTTTGATTTAATAGTCGACTCAATCTTCCGTAGAAACCCTATCATGGAACTGAATTAGGATAGATAGAGACCCCGAAATTTGAGTTCCCTTTCCTTCCTATTCTCCCGACAACCTAAAATCTTTGAATCATTGTGTAAATGAGAGAAAAGTATCAATGTTTACATGTTCGAAAGTCCAAAGTATCTTTGAGGTTTAAAATCAAGACCGGATTGAAGAAAATATACTACTTTACGTGATAAAATAAACCAAACTCATCCTTGATCTCCTCCCATCAACCCATTCCTCGTTTTGGACTCAGACAAGACACAAATTTCTAACCACTCTTACTTTTGAATCTGAGTTAAGGTTCCAACTAAAATTAAAACAAATACGAGTTTTATCCTTGATCCTATTACCCATAATTTTCGATCCCCAACACCCCGATCCCTAAACCGATAGGTAACCGAGGCAGTCCTTCAATCATAAGAACACCTCAAACGGGTTTGAAACTACCAGAATGCTAAAGTGTCTCTCCTATGAGAAACCCACGGGCCTCGAGTCTAACTCCCACACGTCATGAAATTTGAAAACATTACAGACACGGGTGTTTGGTAAAGATATTATAATTTCTTTATTAAGACAATGATTCGTATTTGTTTTAATTTTATTTGGAACCTTGACAGCACTTTTATATTCTAGTTCCAAGGTCAGAAGTTTTACCGTAGACCCGACTGTGACGCCGTTAGAGAAGAAAAGTGTCAACACGAGATTCTAGACCCACATAAGTGACATGCAAGTCAAGTCAACTCAGCGAGACAGCACAGGCTGAAAAACGCTGGGGTACTTAGCGTCGTACGGTCCGGAGGGACAGGTAGTGGTTGAGGACCTCAAGTGAGTCTGAATATAGATACCTCAGTCACTGTGGTAGGTCGGTAGAGTAGGAGACAGCAGGGGAAGAAGAGGACGGGGGTTAGGGAGGGTCGTAGTCACAGAAAAGGTTACTCAGTCGAGAACCGTACTCCACCGGTTTCATGACCTCAAAGTCGAAATCGTAGTAAGGAAGGTTTCTTGTGGGTCCCGACTAAAGGAAGTCTTACCTGACCAACCTAGAGAAACGTCAGGTTCCCTGAGACTTCTCAGAAGAGGTTGTGGTGTCAAGTTTTCGTAGTTAAGAAGCCACGAGTCGGAAGAAGTGTCAGGTTGAGAGTGTAGGTGTGTACTGGTGTCCTTTTTGGTATCGGAACTGATCTGCCTGGAATCAGCCGTTTCATTACAGAGACGAAAACTTATGTGATAGATCTAACCAGTATTGAAGAGAAGGTTCCTCATTCGGAGAAAATTAGTGGTAGACGTCACTAAAACCTCGGGGGTTTTTATTTCAAACTGTGACAAAGGTGAGAAAGGGGTAGATAAAGGGTACTTCACTACCCTGGTCTACGGTACTAGAAGCAAAAGACTTAACTCGAAATTCGGTTGAAAAAGTGAGAGGTGAAAGTGAAAGTAGTTCTCCGAAAAATCAAGGAGAAGTGAAAGACGGTATTCCCACCACAGTAGACGTATAGACTCCAATAACTATAAAGAAGGCCGTTAGAACTAAGGTCAAACACAAAGAAGATCAGGTCACAAAGAGTACTACATGAGACGTATCTTCAATTTAATCGTCCCACTGTTATATGTCGGAACTGTATGAGGAAAAGGATAAACCTTGGTCAGACAAAAAGGTACAGGTCAAGATTGACAGCGAAGGACTGGACGTATGTCTAAAGAGTTCTCCGTCCAATCCACCAGATCATAAGGGTAGAGAAAGTCTTAAAAGGTGTCAAATAACACTAGGTGTGTCAGTTTCCGAAACCATATCAGTCATTTCGTCTTTATTTATAAAAAGACTTTGAGAGAACGTAAAAACTACTAGGTCACCTACAACCGTTAAACTAGAGACCAAGGAGACGGAAAAGATTTTGGTCGAACTTGTAGACCTTCAAGTACCAAGTGTATAACGATTTCGGACCGAACATCTTAAAACTCGTAATGAAACGATCACACACTCTACTCACGTTAACACGCCATCAAACTCGTAAGAAATCGTAACGGAAAGAAACCTTAACCTCACTTATGACTGGAAAAGGTCAGGACACCGGTGACGACTCAAAAGGTTTACACGACCGTATAACTCACGTCGTGAAAGTGTCGTAGTAGAAAGTCCTAAACTTTATCGAGGTGACCTTAAGGTAGTGGAGGTTATCGAAACAAGTATCGTTACGGAAGGTTCCGGGTGAACTGAAGTGTAAGGTCCTACAGACCGAGATCTAATCACTAGTGTGGTAGTACCAATAGACCCATCACTTCTAGAAAAAACATGTCAAGAAGACACATAAGAATGGTGGAGAAGAATTATAGAAGACGAAGACAATCCAGGTATGGTAAAGACGAGAAATAGCTCGGGTAGAAACGTACTTTACAAGAGAACCATAGAGATTAAAAGAACTTCTCTAGAGATCAGAAAGGATAAGACAAGAAAAGGAGATAAAGAAACGTGACCAGCGACTTCTTCCGAAAGAATAGAGAAGAACGATAAGAAACCTTGAGACGTAAGTCTACGACTATAGAAAGGAAAAGAGGAACCGACAAGTGGAGAGAGGAAAAGTGTCGATAAACATTCCGGAGGGGTCTGTCGGTAAAACGAAAAAACGTAAAGAAAAGACACCCTTACCAGAACTAGGGACTAAGGACATGTTATAGTACTTGGAGTAAGGTATCAAGTAGTCCGTGAGATAGATAGTCTAGATCCGGGAATTTAGATAAAGAGTGAAGATGACATATTAGTATTCCCTAAACTAAATCCAGTATGGACTTACCAGATCGTCAAAAGGGACGAAAGAAGTTAAACTGAGACTTAAACTCAGGTCTTTCTTACTACCCTACCTCGGTTTCGTTTTTGTCATGGGTCGACACCTACACTGACCACTATCTTCTTTCCAGACTACGACATTTCTCGTTATAACGTATCCTTTGATCTTACAGTCCAGTTACTTAGTTCCGTTTGACCTTCACCAGTTTGTCCTCTACCGTTCTCGCTTGCAGCTGTAAGATCCTTAGTCACTTGATTTTACCTGACCTTACCCACTTAAATTGAGTCTACTGGTAATATAGATGAGGACACCCGTCTTTAGGGAGTCTTCTTTACCTCATCGGTAGTACCAGTTGTTTTCTCAGACTTTACGTCATGAACCTACGTCAGAGTTTTTTCTGTCTTACTAGAGACAAGCAGAGGTTCCGTTTGATAAGTTATAGTGTAAATAGGTTCAGATACGGGGTTGGTCATTACGACTTCTTCGACTTCAACTTACCAAGATACTTCTGGATGTTCTGGAAAATCTTGACTGTGGGATTTTTCTACAGGAAAAGTAATATCCCCTGACCTTACGTTTTCATCCTTCAGTTCTTTGTGGGTCTTATTGTCCGTTTAAACCGGAACCTTACACCTTACTTCGTCCCGTTTCTGATTATCTCAAAACGGTTCTTTTACGTGACCAGTATCGTTTGTGGGAGAAGGTTGTTGTGTTCTCTTCTGAGATGTGTACCTGTAGTGGTCTACCAGTTGTGGTTTTAGTCTGACTAATATAAGAAACGTCGGTTTCTACCTCTCCGAGATATGGCAGTTGTTTTTGTTCTGGCCCTCGACTGACACCGAGTCTAGTACTTGAGGAATAACGGTTTAAGTCTGAGTGACATGTAATCCTTAGGATTAACACCTAAACCTTGTGAAGAGGTAGGGTAATAGTGTGTGTTAAAAAGAACATATCTAAAATTAAGAAGCCAATGGTATCTACTAAGTAAAAATTTTATAATGTCACGGTACAAACACGAACACCTCTCTCTTAATTTCTAATGTGGGACCATACTCATAAAATCTTCATGACTTCTTACCTCAGAGACCGTCACGCCGTCTCTGACGGTCCCGTGACTCGATTTTCGTTAGGCCCTACTTTAATGGATAGTTTTACTTACGATCAATGTATTATCTCCAAGTAGTTCGGACAAGGTAGGTGTCCTTTGTTTTCTGTGTTCCTAATTTTAAAAATTTCTATAATGTCTAGGTTTACGTTCTATACACATTACCACTTTTCTGATCCACTCAAGAGGGCACAGACGTTCATTACGAAGATTTATTCGACATGTACCAACATTAGATCTTCACTTTGTACATCAGAACAAACGATTCATCTCAATGATGATTACAATAGTTATCGTGACCGTCACAAAACCTCAGATTCCTTTATATACGACAAAATCTAGAACGATCCGGTATGACGTCTGAATATCTGCCCTCTGTTCTTTTTTTTCTCCTCTCAGACTTCAAAGATGTGCTGTCCAAGTATACCTTGTAGACTACTCCGGTGTTCCTGATCGAACAGTAAGACCGATTCACTGTACTTCCTTCTTTTTCTTTCGTTTTGAGATTAAGTGTCTGAAACCCAATAAACCCCAAATAATATAATCGTGTAAGAGTCATTCTTTAAAGTTGGAAACACATATGACTAGGGAGTCAGATTTTCACCTCTTGTAATCAACCGTAGGGATACTTAAATAGGACTTTTGAGTTGTATAGAGACGGAGAAAAGAAACATAATAGTTTCGTACTCCAATGTGTCTCTGTGTGTGACACTCCTTCTTGTCAACTCCCCGGGACTGAAATCTGTATTCATGAATTTAGAAATTTTCGTTCTTCTAAGGGACTCTAAGATAAGTACGACAACTGACGAAAAATAGAGGTTTGTCAACAACTTGACAAACGTACATAAACAGTATAAACGTATAAACAGTAAGTTCCGTACCTGTTTGTTAAGGGAAGAAGGGAACATCTAAAAAGACGATAAGATTATTAATTTAACTATATCCTGCTTAATTGTCCTCCTTTGTCTAAATGTTTGTACGTCTTCGGTGTATTTCTATCCTTCTGAGTTTCCCGTCGGTCCATTTACTTCGAATATAACGTAGGACGACTCCTTTCCTAATGTCCCTGTACCCCTATGTTTCCCTCCTTCCGGTAAGTGACCTTCCCTGTCATTCTACAAATCGTTTGTTGCCAATGGGACAATGTGTCTATTTAAAGAATCCACTTTTTCTTACAGACCATGTCTACCGAATACGATGTCCCGGGGGAGGATACACTTAATTCCGTAAACTCTCCCTCCATTCCTCGAAAAGGATTTTGAAGACCCAAACTAACGGAAATCGAGTTTCTCCGTATAAAACCCCACTGTGTAAAACGAGGGGACGTAGTTCACACCGCATACACTGAAACGAATATGTCAGTGTTCACATCGTGTAGATCCAATCTAAAGTGAGCTAAATGTACAACTAGAACCGGTGATATTTAGAACGGAAACAACCAAAACCTGTAAGTTGAATCAATAATTTCTCGTCGACGAAGTTCCTCTAACGGACCAATTTTGCGACTCCGTCAATGAAAGGTCGGGTAACTGAATTGGAATTAAACTCGTTGACTGCTAAAAAAATTCGGAGTCTAAAAGTTTGATATTTTAACTTTATTGTCATCATAGGTGGAGTATCCTAATAACACTTTTAATTCAGTCAAATGTATTTCATGGAACTTGTATAATTTACGGGTAGTTTACTTTCCAAAATTTATAATAAACTGAGTAGGCCCTGACAGATCTAATGTAGAGGTATTATAGTTTTATCATTATTACTACTGTTTACGTATATAACAAATAATACAAGATATATAACAATATTCTTGGAATTAATGTATAATTGAGTAATTTAGTAGTCTCGTCGGAAGACGCCACTCTTGGAATGACGACCGTAAATGTCTACTATCACCTCGGTCCTTGAGGTGCAACCGTAGAAAGAAACTCTCTAAAAGAAGTCCGAAGACGAAACCGTGGTAACTAATTTAACATGGGACACTAGAGGTCGATAAAAGTCAAAAAAAATTTTAACTCTGTTTCTTTGTACTCACCCTGAAAAAAAAAGAAGTCAAGTCAAGTCAAGTAAACGAGTCAGCACAGGCTGAGAAACGTTGGAGTACTTGACGTCGTACGGTCCGGAGGGACAGGAAGTGATTGAGGGTCTCAAGTGGATTCGGGTACAGGTAACTCAACCACTACGGTAGGTTGGTAGAGTAGGAACAGTAAGGGAAGAGGAGGACGGGAGTTAGAAAGGGTCGTAGTCCCAGAAAAGTTTACTCAGTCGAGAAGCATAGTCCACCGGTTTTATAACCTCAAAGTCGAAGTCGTAGTCAGGGAGGTTACTTATAAATTTTTACAAAAAATCTAATTTTATTAAATCTTTATAAAGAAGTTTGAAAATTCTTTTTTTATAACAAAATAAAAAAGAAAGGTTTCAGTCATTCTTACTCCAAATCTTTGGTTTCGGGTAAAAGAGTCCGCCCGGAATCAAAACTATAGATAGTCTTCGATATAAGTTACGCGATTAATTCAGTCAGAACCAAAACGACGTCACCGTTTTACTATAACCTTGTGTGGAAGAATTGGAGTCAAAACGACTTCGACAATACGAGACGTCTGTTCCGAACCTGAACGTCATTAAGTCGAGGTGAACTAAGGGAGAACCCTGTTCAGCCAAGAGTCTTGAGAAGAAGGGAACGACCCGAGATCCCTCCGTGTTAGTAGATATAGAAGACAAGTGACCCTGTCACATCGACCCTCACTTATAACCAATAATGAACTCGACGAGGGACCTAACCTAACGTTCAGAATAAGCGTGGAAAAATTTTTATCAAAAGACCTTAGTACACTGAATCTAGCAGACGAAGATTACTATCTAAAGCACAGAAGTTTTCAGAGGTCTCACCAATGTTACTTTGAACGTTTTTAAATTTCAAAACGTCGTCTTAGAAGTCCTTATGTCTCAAAATTACAAATTAACACACTGTGTTTACGTCAAAATTTTCATTCGGTATAAATAGAGCGGTATACGGCACACTACGGAAGTCAGAGGAAGTCGATCAATGATTGACGGATATTTTCTGGTACTCCGTTCTGCACATACGGACCACAGTAGACGTAAACTAAACCAAAAGTAAAGTAAAATTTTACGGTGGACTTAGAAGAATTAGGGGGAAGTAATTTTACACAGATCAATTTTACGTCCCGTCCTTATCAGAAATAACAACTAACCCCAGAATAAGTGAGTGACAAGTAAAGTTCCTTATTTAATGGTTGTCTAATCCAGTTTATTTTTCTATGAGGTTGATTACTGTATTTTCTGTCGTTTCGTTACTCAAACTAATTGTGAGTGATCCGGTCTCAGACTAGTTTGTGGTCCTTTCTCTACCTTCCCTATCAAGACATGTCGTGTGTGTACTTCATCCATACTTCGTCTTTGTTCCACAAGGGAACAAATCTTCACGTAGAGAAGGTTTTTTGAAGGGACTAGGGAATGAAGGTGGAAAACTCAAATTGGAATCCAACTTTTATCAAAGAGGAAGATGTTTATAGGTCTTGGGTTTTGTATTATCAATATTACTGTCGTTGTTAAACCCACGAATGATACGTGTCAAGTTAATAGAATAACTTAGTTTTAAAATTTAAAATAATAAAAAATTACTTTTTTTTCTGTATTCAGAATCTGA
Source organism: Capra ibex (assembly GCA_006410555.1). Lineage (NCBI taxonomy): Eukaryota > Metazoa > Chordata > Mammalia > Artiodactyla > Bovidae > Capra > Capra ibex. The sequence goes on from SJYO01035988.1 coordinate 9,118,745, forward strand.
GTGTACAGACTGTATATCTATTGTGAATCATTTACTGACATCTTTTTTTTATTATCACTTACTGTATCTTGTAATTTTATGAAAGTAAGGTAATTTTACTTACACAATCAGTGAGTTAGCACAGGTCGAGAAACCTTGCGATACCTGACATCGGGTAGTCCGAGGAGACACGTACCTTATGAGGTCCGTCCCGATGACCTCACCTAACGGCAAAGGAAAAGGTCAGTTAGAAGGACTGGGTCCCTAGTTTGGGTACAGAGGACGTAGACAACGAAACGTCACCTAAGGAATAGTAGACTCGGTGATCCCTTTAGGTACTCCGGTGCTCCGGAATAATAAAGGTCAAATTAGACTAAAAACAAAGTCTGTTTGTGGAACCATAAAGGGTAAATAAAGAGGGGTGTAAAACAGGAGAGGGTACTATAGGACCTTAATAGAGAAAAGTCGAGAACATAGAGTAAGGATTTTACACATTTCGAAACCCCGATTTACCACTGAAGGTGTCCCTAATTGTTTTAGGGATAAAGAGATAAGGTGAACTTTACTGGTCTGGGTCCTTACACCGACTGGTCTTAGACTCATCACGACAGAGATGTTATATTGTCAAACGAATAGAGCACATATAAGAGTAATACGATGGTCGGACTCGTCTTCTGGATCCAGATCTCCTAGGTCTCAACCTCCTGTCTTTGAAAATTGAAGACTCGTTCCTCGTAATAGATTGACTTCAAGGTCGTCTCTAAGGTTCGTGTCCTCTCTCCGTCCCTTGTTTGGAAGGTCCTTTCTTCTTTTAAGTTCTTATTAAAACCTCAATCTAAATTCACAATCTAAATATCATAACGATTCACGACTACAATAGTCCTTTTATAAAAGATCCAATACGAAGACTCCGTTATGTTACTCCTTCTTTACAGGGTTTCGACATTTTCCCGAGTCTCGTTATACCAGAGACTGTAGTAGTTGTTATCTTCCCAATGTGTCCCATCTAAATCTTTCTACTAGTAAACTTCGTCTTTTCCTTCGAGGGAAATTAAAGTTTCATTTTCATTACTCCAGTTATATTACCTAACATAACACAGATCAAAGTATAGTCAATTGCACAGAAGAAGAGTTCTTATGTGTGTTTTTCATATTTTCATCGTGACGTTTTACGTCCAAAACATCGAACCTTCTTTACCTTTTATCTTTAATTATTGGTTGGTATTGTATTTTTAGTATGTTAAATCTGTAAACATTTCTTGTCGTATACTAAGACCAAAACCACTGGGGGTTTTCCGAAACCCCCACGTGTACTACTCCGACGACCGTAAGCACCAAAACCTAGATAAATGAAGTGAGTCCGTCCCCTTCCTCGGTTCGAAAACCGGAGATTTAGTGACGACTTGTCGTTACACGGTACCTTCCCACCCTGGACTGGAATGTCATGCAGACGTTACAACCGAGTTCACGACATACACAATCTACACCTTAATAGACTACTACAATAAGGGAGATCTTCTAAAGAAACTGTAACACAGACCCTACGAGTCACAGTTTACCCTAGTCTAACGTGGACGATCGTCGCAGAGGGTGTGTCACCAGGACGTGGGAGAGTTCCGACCAATAAAGTGAAGTGGAGTCGTTGATAATGAATGAACCGAGTCCTCCTACCCAGGCAACACTACCCGAAATGGTCACGTTGACCTGTCCTTTCTAGGGACCGAGTCACTCTCAAACTCTCCCCTAAGAGGGAGGTAAAGGACCTGACCTACTGGAAACCCCAGTACTGAGAGGGAGGGTAACCGTATGAGGACGGGAACACCTTGAGGTCGTTCTCCTTTATACTATGGGGATTTCAGTTCTTTTTCACTTACCCCAGAAGGTGTCGGGAAGGAAGGGGTCTACAGGTCCACGAAAGGTCTGAGGTTTCCCATAGAGTTTGTGTTAGAGAAGAGGGAATCGGGAACCGATACAAGAGGACCTAGAACTGGACGAGAGTTGGTTTCGTTTCCTGGTCCGGACCCTCCGATACTTTCGGAGAAACTAAAACGGACTTCGATATATTTCTCCTAACGGATTCCGTTGTCGGACTCGGATCCCCGGGACACCACTGGGGGTGGGGTGGAGTTCCACAGTATCCCGTACAACGATCGCTACACTGAAGAGAGTCCCCAGATCCTACCCCGTGGAGACTCTGACGGACTGTGGTGTGGGTAACGGGTGGTAGGGGATAGTTTTCTTCCATCTTCTATTCCACTTTCGATACCCTGAAAACCTCCGATGGGTCAGAGACACCACCGAATCCCTTCGAGAATGGTTTACCCTAAAAGATTATTTTTGTTTACAAACGACAATTTTTGTTGTTGTTGTTGTTATAAAATTAATTCACGAACCAGTTTCCTATTTAGTCTATTCTTTTATAATTTTTCTTTGATATTTTATGTTTTTATACTTGGTACACGTATTTTTACACACATAAGAGTGGTTTGTGTGTTTAGTGTAGGAATCTTTAAAATGACCATTCGTTTTTCTTAATTTTATATAATTCGTAAGTCACATTTATCAACCATCTTCTTATTCTCTTGTACTTCTTTGTCTCTATAGTCATTTATATCTCTCTTTTAATTCCTTAGACATTTATCTTTACTATTTTTAATCTATCTTTATAGATGTGGATGAATTATTCTGTTTATTCTTGTGTCGATTAACACTTGATCGAAGTAGTTCTTTTTTCTTCCTTTTTTGGATGTGTTAATAAACTTGTAGGTTTCATATACTTTCTATTTTCCTTCTATTAAGACATATATTTAAATACAATTATTTTTTCTTTTTTCAATAAAATATCTTTTCATAGTGAAATCCTATTTATTATCAGTATTGAGTTTTTCTTTAACTCCTCGTTAAATCTGATTATTGATGTCTCCGAGACAGAATGGTTAAATTGACAGATGAATCATAGGGTTTCTGTAGAGTTTAGTCTGAACTGGTTTGACTCACCGACTCAAAGAAAGGGTCGGGTAAACCAGGTGGGTGTCAAAAAGAGGATGAGTCCTTTACTGTGTAGAGGGTAAAAGAGTATGATTTTTTGGACTTGAGTAGCAATGGGTAAAACGGGAAGTATAAGTCGTTTAGGACAACAGTAACGGAAACTAATTTAGGTCTTAGGTTTCAGATAGGTGGTAGAGGTAGGACGTCGGGACCGGAAGAGAGTAGCCCTAATGATATTACGAGAGGAAGTACCAGAAGTTTGAAACCAAGAACTAAACAATTTCTGAAACTAATGAGGAGTGTTTCGTAGGTACGACGGGTAAAACGAGTCCCACTTTCAGTTTCGGTAACGGTAAGAAATGTCTGGAGGGAGAGAGTTTGGGGAGAAGAGGATGAGTGGGGTAGTGGGGTATAGGTACGAAGGGGGAACGACGGGATAACGGACACCCTCAACTATACCCATTCGAGAAAACGTCCGATTAAACTTTTATAGATAGCTTTGGAATTTTTCCCGTGTATGGGAAATCAAGTCGTTATAAAAAATGACTTAAGTACTATATTGGTGCACACGTGTTTATTACAAATGTTCTTGTCAGTAATATTATATTGAAATCATAATTTTAATCTTTTGTAGTATTTGTAGACCATTTTCGTTATTGACTTACGAAATTGTTTAATATCATAACGTGACTTTTCTAACTAATATTTTTAAGTATAAAATATTATATCCTTAAAAAATGATATATAAAACACTGATATTCTATGTTTTATATGTGATAAATTAAAATTTATGTGTTTAAATGTGATACAATATAAATATTATAGTAGACTGTACTTATGACGTACCTAAAAGTGTTTACCCTCATAATTTTTATATGTAGTGAAGTATTAACCTAATTCGTACTTAAGTTTGTAAAATATAGAAAAAGATATAGAGGGGGTTTTAATCTTCTTTTAATAACTGAGATTAGTCTTTTGGTCATCGAGTCTGTCATTTCGCAGACGGACGTTACGCCCTCTGGGCCCAAGCTATGGACCCAACCCTTCTAAGGGACCTCTTCCTTTACCGTAAGGTCACAAGTAAGGACCTTTTAGGGTACCTGGCTCCTCGGACCATCCGATGTCAGGTACCACAACGTTTCTCAGTCTGTGTTGACTCACTGAAGTGAAAGTGAAAGAAGGTATCATTCTAATTTTTATAACTACTCTTAAATGAACTCTTTGAGTTTCAGATGACTATACAATGATGGTAATAACTATTACTATTGGTAAATAACTCCCGATAATAGACATTGTCGGTAAGTGTGTCTTCGAAGTCTCAATCAAGTCACGTAATAAAAGTGGGACCCATGTGTCACCAAGACTGAAGTATACGAATGTACAGATACACGCACACAGATACAGACACAGATACAGATACATAGAACTGAAGTGTTTACTTAACACTTGTGAAAGTTTACTGTCATTCACAGTGTTCTCTTGTAGTTTGTAGTTCGCAAAAAGTTCGTACAAAAAAAAAAATTAAAAATAAAAATGAAATAAAATGAAATGTTTTAACATAACCAAAACGGCGTGTAACTGTACTTAGGTGGTGCCCACATGTACGCTAGGGTTTGTACTTGGGGGGAGGGTGGAGGGAGGGGTGTTGTAGGGAGACAAAACGATAGTGACTGAGTAAAATATTCTACCAATAGAAGAAAGGAAAGGATAGTCAAAAGAGAGTAGACATACATGTTCAGTATTCTCGATAAAATTTTAGGAGTTAAACTAACAGATCATGGAAGGATGATAGTCGGAATAGACCCTCGAACAACGTTACGTCACAGAGGGGGTGGGCGTGGAGGGTCTGGACACTTTAGACTTAGATGTAAACCTATTCCAGGGTCCATCAGATCTCCGTGTGAGTTCAAACTCTACGAGACCTAATTTTTGAAAGAATTTTGTAGTTTACTTCCCTTTTGGAAAGGAAAATACTAAAAAAAAAAGACATTTGACTAAGACTGAATAACAGGAACCCTCGTGGTCTTAATACAATAAAACACTACGTCTGACAGTGTAAATTTGAGAAGATACGTCAAAACGAGACACCGTAAAGGATGTCTCGTAGACCAAATTTCATTAGACTCCACATTGTTTACTTGACACGAAGAGTATCACGACCCTTTGTACTAGCTATAAAAGTCAAACGACGAAAAGTGTAGACACTCAAGTGGAACTAAACAGAGGGAAAAGTCGACGGTGGTGAAGACACCCGAAACCATCGACCCTCCATGTGTCTCTCTTCCAGAGACGAGGAACGTGAACCTCTACCACACTACTGTACTCACGGATGTACTGCCACCAACCGTCTCTTCACTCCATACGGAATCTCCGGCGGTCTAGTAGGCGGGAGAATACACTGTGGACGGTCTGAACCCTGTTAAAGAATAGACTCCTTTCCTGGCCCATGAGTGTTACCTCCGTAAGGGTCACAGTCAAGTCAAGTCAGTGAGTCAGCACAGGTTGAGAAACGCTGGGGTACTTAGTGTCGTGCGGTCCGGAGGGACAGGTAGTGGTGGAGGGTCTCAAGTGAGTTTGAGTACAGGCAGTTCAACCACTACGGTAGGTCGGTAGAGTAGGAGACAACAGGGGAAGAGGAGGACGGGGGTTAGGGAGGGTCGTAGTCTCGGAAAAGGTTACTCAGTTGAGAAGCGTATTCCACCGGTTTCATAACCTCGAAATCGTAGTAAGGAAGGTTTTTTGTGGGTCCCGACTAGAGGAAATCTTACCTGACCAACCTAGAGGAACTTCAGGTTCCCTGGGAGTTCTCAGAAGAGGTTGTGGTGTCAAGTTTTCGTAGTTAAGAAGCCATGAGTCGAAAGAAGTGTCAGGTCGAGAGTGTAGGTATGTACTGGTGACCTTTTTAGTATCGGAACTGATCTGCCCCGAAACAACCGTTTCATTATAGAGACGAAAACTTATACGATAGATCCAACTAGTATTGAAAGGAAAGTTCCTCATTCGCGCAAAATTAAAGTACCGACGTTAATGGTAGACGTCACTGAAACCTTGGTGGTTTTTATGTCAGACTACGACAAAGGTGACAAAGGGGTAGATAAAGGGTACTTCACTACCCTGGTCTAACGTACTATAAACAAAAGACTTACAACTCGAAATTCGTTTGAAAAAGTGAGAGGAGAAAGTGAAAGTAGTTCTCCGAAAAATCAAGGAGAAGTGAAAGAAGGTATTCTCACCACAGTAGACGTATAGACTCCAAGAACTATCAAGAGGGTCGTTAGAACTAAGGTCGAACACGAAGAAGGTCGGGTCACAAAGAGTACTACATGAGACGTATCTTCAATTTATTCGTCCCTCAGAAATGCATGAGGAAAAGAATAAACCTTGGTCAGACAACAAGGTACAGGTCAAGATTGACAACGAAGGACTTGACGTATATCTAAAGAGTTCTCCGTCCAGTCCACCAGACCATAAGAGTATAGAGAGTCTTAAAAGGTGTCAAATAACACTGGGTGTGTCAGTTTCCGAAACCGTATCAGTTATTTCGTCTTTATCTACAAAAAGACCTTGAGAGAACGAAAAAACTACTAGGTCAACTACAACCGTTAAACTAGAGACCAATTAGACGTAAAAGATTCTGATCGAACTTGTAGACCTTCAAGTACCAAGTACATAACGACTTCGGACCGAACATCTTAAAACTCGTAATGAAACGATCACACACTCTACTCACGTTAACACACCATCAAACTCGTAACAAACCGTAACGGAAAGAAACCCTAACCTTACTTTTGACTGGAAAAGGTCAGGACACCGGTGACGACTCAAAAGGTTAAAACGACCGTACAACTCACGTCGTGAAAGTGTCGTAGTAGAAGGTCCTAAACTTTATCGAGTTGACCTTAAGGTAGTGGAGGTGATCGAAACAAGTATCACTACGGAAGGTTCCGGGTGAACTGAAGTGTAAGGNAAAGAAGGTATTCTCACCACAGTAGACGTATAGACTCCAAGAACTATCAAGAGGGTCGTTAGAACTAAGGTCGAACACGAAGAAGGTCGGGTCACAAAGAGTACTACATGAGACGTATCTTCAATTTATTCGTCCCTCAGAAATGCATGAGGAAAAGAATAAACCTTGGTCAGACAACAAGGTACACGTCAAGATTGACAACGAAGGACTTGACGTACATCTAAAGAGTTCTCCGTCCAGTCCACCAGACCATAAGAGTATAGAGAGTCTTAAAAGGTGTCAAATAACACTGGGTGTGTCAGTTTCCGAAACCGTATCAGTTATTTCGTCTTTATCTACAAAAAGACCTTGAGAGAACGAAAAAACTACTAGGTCAACTACAACCGTTAAACTAGAGACCAATTAGACGTAAAAGATTCTGATCGAACTTGTAGATCTTCAAGTACCAAGTACATAACGACTTCGGACCGAACATCTTAAAACTCGTAATGAAACGATCGCACACTCTACTCACGTTAACACACCATCAAACTCGTAACAAACCGTAACGGAAAGAAACCCTAACCTTACTTTTGACTGGAAAAGGTCAGGACACCGGTGACGACTCAAAAGGTTTACACGACCGTACAACTCACGTCGTGAAAGTGTCGTAGTAGAAGGTCCTAAACTTTGTCGAGTTGACCTTAAGGTAGTGGAGGTGATCGAAACAAGTATCACTACGGAAGGTTCCGGGTGAACTGAAGTGTAAGGTCCTACAGACCGAGATCCTCTCACTAGTGTGGTAGTACTAATAGACCCAGCACTTCTACAAAAAACATGTCAAGAAGGCACATCAGAACGGTGGAGAAGAATTATAGAAGACGAAGACAATCCAGGTATGGTAAAGACAGGAAATAGCTCGGGTGGAAACGGACTTTATAAGGGGACTATAGAGATTAAAGGAACTTCTTTAGAGATCCGAAAGGGTAAGACAACAAAAGGAGATATAGGGTTACAGTGGAAGGACATAAAATAGACCTGGACCCCGAGATTCACGGGTTGGTGAGTCTTTTTAATGGAAGATGTTTTGTTGAGTGTATCATTGTAATGTATCACTGGTGTAAATGGTGCACCAAGTCTCTACGACAAGAGTAGATCCGTTAGTACACTCCATCCATTTTGTCAAAACAAACAATCTACCTGGTTAATACGGAGTCTGTCAAATCAAGGACGAGACCCACAGTGAAACCACTTCCTACCTGAGAGTACAGGGGACAGATCTAGAGATAGACTACGGGACCGGAACCCTGACCCTTCAATTTATATCGTTGTCAACCAATCCGTGGATTCCTTATTGTTGTCCGAGACGACGAAAAACTAGCACAGTCTGGGGAGAGGTATCGATACGACAGGAAAGAGGAAACGGATTTTGATGTCATAGGAATCCTTGCCAGAATCGTAGTTCGTCGAGTAGAAATCAGTGTACACCAAGGAAATTAGTCGACAAGAGGGAATAATTCGACCTCAAAGTAACGGGATGTTTCCTCTGTAGGGAGATTCTGACTGTCGTAGAGGAGACAGGACGAGGAGTCGAAGTGACACGAGGGGAAAATGACTGAATCACTAACGTTTTCAGTGGGTAAGATAGGAAGTTAAGAACAGAAAAGGAAGTCTAAACGATATAAACGAACACCAAAGTATATGAGTTAAGTAGTCAAGAAAGAACGCAAAGGATTATAAGATCTGGTATGTTGCACCAGACTATGGAATATAAACAGGTCTCCAGTGGGGGAGGGTCGGGGGTCCTGTCATCCACGATGGTTGAACGAGGGAGTGTAGAATGTCCTTCGTTAGTCTACCAAGGTGGAGTACGTAGACGTCGAGTTAGTTCTAGTGGAAACGCGTAGACAAAAGTTCATGATTCGAAACTGAAAGAGAGACAGATTAGAGAACCGAACCATCACACAAATAATGGTTCCCTTCCTAGACCCGGAGACTAAACGGATCACGAAGTAGAAGAGAGACGGGTCTCGAACTTTTGGTCGAAACACAGAACCTAAGGTTATGGTCGATTGTCACTACCGACGGGTGAACAGTGAAACCGACCCGGGGACTACGGTTGCCGAACGGACATAATACTAAATACTTACTACTGGTGAAACCTATAACACAAGTGTAACTTCCATGGGTGGGAAGACAAAAGAGATGGTTGAGATACAGAGAGAAGTCGTTCTCAGATTAAGATCAAGAATGAGAGAGTAAAGGACATCAATAGGTACGGGACTGACTGATCGGATGAAGTATTTTGTCTTCTAATCCCTTTCTCTTTGCTTACTTCTAAACCGTAGATCTAGTTCTTACTGTACAATATATAACTAAAAATTCATGTGATAAATAACTCGTCGATGATAAATAAACTTACATCTCGTTCTATACAACATAAAAAATAATAAGGACGATTATTTTTGGTATGTTCCATTCCTAATATGGGAGGCAAACAATTGTCACGTCAAACCCGGATTCGAACTTTTACATATATATCAGTCATTTGCAGTTTTGGTCTTAAATTAAAACTTCTGATCGAGTCGTGATGGGGTCGAGGACAAAAGGGTGATAAGATAACATCAATCTTTCCATGATAACCCTTCATTTTCATAATACTGGTGAACCTCTCACAAAATTCTTAGAAGAAATTAGTAGACTAATTAAAACTATCATTCGAATAGAGTCACTTAGGTCCTAATTTTAATGAAACTAGTTCTTTTTAGGTCATTGGAACTAGTATAAAAGTGATGAAATCTATATACGATGAATTTTTCTAATGTATTCCAGAAGAGTTACTGTAAAATCAGTATTAAAGATTTCGAGTGTTAGTGAAACTTTTCCACCATAAAATATAACTTTAGACGGGAACTCACACCAGTCTACTAAGTAAGTGGTCGAAGTGAAGGAAAAGGACTCATTAATCCCAGAACAAACTTCAATTCGACAAGTGACGACCTACAGTATTGAGAAAACGGACCACTGTATACAGTCTATCCAGGTGGTATCGACCAGTTTCAGTGTAAGGAGTAGGTTCCCCTTCGGTCCTGTATTAGAGTATTCTTCGAGACTAAACGTGTTCTCCCCCACCCATCTTGAACCATAGAGGATGAACCTCAAGAGAAGTCCGTCCAGGGCCAAAGTGAGTGATCTAGTGACGTTCCTCCTCTCTGACTTATAATTCTCTGACTTATAATACTCTGACTTATAATTCACTAGTGTCTTTTCACCTACAGAATTTCCCACTTTCCATAAGGGGTAAAGAGTCGTCATGTGTAGATGCTAGTGTGGACATAAAGACACTGTGGTCACACGACCTGTGACAACATGAGAATCCGGGATCCACTATTCCGTCGACTCAGGTCAATTGTCGAGGGTCCACTATACCGTAGAAGTCTGACCATTACAGACTATTTTCGTCGTTATTAGGACCCGATCTTCTACCTCTCAGATCCTCTCCTCTGCCGTGTCTCCTTTAAAATTCTTTGGTGTCTGGAGGTCCCGTTGACTAGACCAGTATCAATACACTCTGGTGACCCCACTACGGGGCAGTCATAGGGGAATTCAGAGGCACTTGTGGAATCCCGAAAGAGGACGCGAAAACTGGAGGTCACAAGAACAGACCTCTTAGGGTCCCTGTCCCCTCGGACCACCCGACGACAGAGACCCCAGCGTGTCTCAACCTGTGCTGACTTCGCTGAATCGTTGTCGTCGTCGTCGTCGGATATTACAATGTACCTTAAAATCCTACGTAATTTATTGAAATAAAAAGAAACAAAAGGAAGTTTTCAATTGTTATAATACCGAAACCCGAAATCCTCGACAGAAAAGGAAAACGAAATCAAAAATTTACGTCAGTTATAAAGGTTTGTACGGGGTCTCGTGACTTACGTAAATGTCACACACATACAACATCGGGTTCGGAGTATAGGTCCCATCTTAAATACTACAATAAAGTAGTCTTTATGTTAAAATCTTTTATATTTGAAAATCTTCAATTTTTACTCGACTTCCGGTCGTTAACCAAAATATAATGGTCCATGATACAGTGTCAAACGGTAGGACAAGACAAACCCTCAGTCACCTGAAACATTCGTGTCAGGACCCTGATCCTGACCTACATAAAATACGGGTACTTATTCGTAAGTGACATACGAATAGTCCGATATGTAGTTACGGTTCTTCTTATTAGTTATCGATCAATACTTTAAGTTTACCCTGTTTCCTCGGTACCCCTCAGTACTGAACACTTGATACCTACACCCGTCTCCTTTTCCTTGGACCGTCTTAAGAGACCTCTAGTCAATAGCTAACACTTTATAACCAGTAAAGATTCAAGTCGACTCACTTCATTCGATCAACCTTTGACGATCTTTACACAAATCCATTTCCTTTCAATTTGTCGTGATGAGTTTCGTAGACTAAGGTCGAGTTATACGTAAACGGAGAAAGAAAGAGAAACTTTTTAAGGTAGGAATCACGTAAAAGGTAAAGACGTTTTTTAGAGTACCCGATAATTGACTAAAGGTACAGGAAAGGACCTCGTTTCACTGAACCTTTCTTTTGGCAATTCCGTCTGAAGAGACAGTCTATACGATTTCATAAAAGGTGTGTTTATTTGATGACACACAGGTCTATCAAAGAAGGTACGTCGAACTTCCACGAACTTCTATCCTTTCTATCACTAAAGGTCAGTCTACCTACATATCATTATCATTAGTAGAGTGTTTCTAATTTGAGTGATCCCGCCGTCCCACGAACCATTCTCCCACTCATAATGGCAGTGAATCACTTTTCTAGTTCTCACCGATCCTCGTCTTTACCGAGACTTAGGTAAGTCAAGTCAAGTCAAGTCAAGTCAACGAGTCAGTACAGGCTGAGAAACGCTGGGGTACTTAACGTCGTGCGGTTCGGAGGGACAGGTAGTGGTTGAGGGCCTCAAGTGAGTTTGAGTGTAGGTAGCTTTGCCACTACGGTAGGTCGGTAGAGTAGGAGACAGCAGGGGAAGAGGAGGACTGGGGTTAGGGAGGGTCGTAGTCTCAGAAAAGGTTACTCAGTTGAGAAGTGTACTCCGTCGGTTTCATGACCTCAAAGTCGAAATCGTAGTCAGGAAGGTTACTTGTGGGTCCTGACTAGAGAAAATCTTACCTGACCAACCTAGAGGATCGTCAGGTTCCCTGAGAGTTCTCAGAAGAGGTTGTGGTGTCAAGTTTTCGACAAGTTAAGAAGTCACGAGTCGAAAGAAATGTCAGGTTGAGAGTGTAGGTATGTGCTGGTGACCTTTTTTGGTATCGGAACTGATCTCCCTCGAAACAACCGTTTCATTACAGAGACGAAAGCTTATACGACAGATCCAACCAGTATTGAAGGGAAGGTTCCTCATTCGTAGGTAATGGTGAGAGGGTTTAGAGTTGATAAGGATGTAGAGGGGGTAAAGTAATCATCATAGTCGAAGGTGACAGAGGTCGGTGTTTACGACGTCGGTGGGGATAAAAGAGACTTAGGGAATGGACGAGTAGATAACCCAGAGTCCAACTAGAGAGCAAACATCTCTCAACACCTCAAAATTTAATAAACCTCTCTTCTCACAATTCCTTAACTACTCGGTCTTTTTGTTTTGTACAGTATAATTTCCTTCTTCTGTATTAAAAGGTCTGACCTTCGGGAATCACTGGAATCAATACCTGGAGGTGTAATTTTAAAATTTTATGAAGTTTTTTTAGACAGGTTAGTATAAGTCCAAATCCGTCGGATAAAATTAGAAGTAGTGAATAATGAAGGGTTACGATGGTCTAGGAATTTTAAAATTTAGATTCAATATAGTAAGTTTTCTTTTCAGTAAGTCACAGACAGTGAAAGCATGTCACACATCGAAGAATCGAAGTTGGAACAAGTAGTAGGACAAAGGGTCCGTATTTGTAATTACATATCAAAAATTCTGTTCATTAACCAAAAGTATGAATTTAGTACGACAAAGTTGAGAGACGTCAAAAAAGTGAGAAGGTTAGTGGCGATGAGTGGATGGTGAAAGTATAGGAGATAGAAAGGGGTGGACGATCAAGTGGAACTTTAAGAGTAAAGTTATAGTCTCAGTTGAGGACTGAATTAAAGGGGGGATTAAGAAGTACGCCTTAATTCGTGAAGGTACGAAGACCACACCACTAGTAAAATAACTTAAAGGTAGTGGTATACAGTAAGTGACATAATACTAATCGAGATACATATTATACGGGTGAGACGACCTAACACTTAAAGATCCTTAAGTCTGAATCAGTGTTGAAATAGGGGTCGTAGGTCGTATGACAAACCGTTTATCATGAGTCGTGTATAAATTTACTTAATTTTTATGTACAATTTAATTAACTAGTCAAATTAAAAGTTCCTAAATTGGACGGTAACGATTTATATAATTTAATGTAAAAATTAATTTATATATAAACCTGACTTATAGTTTGGGGTCCAGTACTATAAGTCTATGTGTAAAGAACAATAGTTGGGAAGATCAGGACTCTCAAGACTCTTGTCAAAAGTCATACCTCCTAAAAAGTCTCTTCTTTCTCTTACCATTTTACCCCACGTTAATAAACTGTTGAGTAGAGAGGAAAATTCAAGAATATAAATCTCTTTCATTTTCACACGTGTTTCTTTGGATTTACAGACGTTGACGAAAGAAAGCTATTGGAACCTATTTCAGTTAGGATGTAGATCTCAACGTGACGAGGTACACCAAAAGGGTCGGGGTACACCGATAATTTTCAAGTCAAATCTAATTAATTTTAATACATTTGACTTTTTAAGTCAAAGAACCATCGTAATCGGTGTAAAGTTTACGAGTTATCGGTACATACAAATCACCAATGGGATAATTTGTCACGTCTGTATCTTGTAAAGACATGTAGTAGTGTCCATCAAGATGGTCTCTCGTTATTAGATATTCTAAAGAGTTTGGTGACTTTCTCGGTAGAAATATTTACGTCGCACAAATACAGTGAGAGCACGGATTTAGAAAATCACCCCACTCTAATACAGGTTATAGGTTAAGTTTCCGAAATTATATATAGGGACGGGAAGTACCTGACGGAAAGGACTACTAGGGAGGTAGAAGTACCGAACAATGTCAGGGTGTCAGTGGAATACACAACGTCCTTTACCAAAAGAATGTTCAACCATCTAACCGTCTCGAGACTGGTGGATGTAGATGGAAAACGGATCTTATGGACAGGTACACAGATTAAGTGTGTTTTAAAGGTCCGTACTATTGTACTTTGGAAGGAACAGAGAGAGACGACCAGAGTGAGGAACAGAGAGAGGAGTAGACAAAAGGGTAGTGGAACACAGGACTTAAAAGTCTATGTTAAAGGGGACTTGTCATTACCTTTACATTACGGAAAAAAATGAAAATTTACATTTACGGAAACAATGAAAATGAAACAATGAAAAATAAAAAATGAAAATTTACATTACGGAAACAATGAAATTTTTAAAAAAAGTAAATAAAATTAACCTCCGATGAAAAAATGTCATAACATCACCAAAACGGTATGTAACTGTACTTAGTCGGTGCCCACATGTACACAAGGGGTAGGACTCGGGGGGAGGGTGGAGGGAGGGATAGGGTAGGGAGACCCAGTAGGGTCACGTGGTCGTGACTCGTGGGACATAGTACGTAACTTGGACCTGACCGCCAGACAAAGTGTATACTATTATATGTACAAAGTTACGATAAGAGAGTTTAGTAGGGTGGGAACGGAAGAGGGTGTCTCAGGTTTTCTGACAAGATATGTAGACACAGAGAAAACGACAGAGTGTATATCCCAATAACAATGGTAGAAAGATTTAGGGTATATATACACAATCATATGATATAACTACAAAAAGAAAGAACGAATGAAGTGACATATTATCCGAGGTCAAAGTAGGTGGAGTAATCTTGAGTCATTGTCATTACGGAAAATCGAGGTAGTACTCCATTTATACCAACTATTTCGTATTACTAACAAAGATACCTTTTTTGTGTAGTTACAAATTATGTCACAGGAGTATGGTAAGTAGAAGTTAGGGGGTTTTACCTATATTGTGTATTTGTAAAGATTTAAACCGTTATCAAACTTAGTCTAGAGAGATATGAGAAACCGATGTGATAAGAGACTAAATGTGTAAATAGGAAAATTGTATAGAAATATTTTTATTTTTGTTTCGTAAATAAAAACTCAACCAATAGGTGTCATGAATTAAATAACTAAAACCATCTAAAGACGAAACGGACAGGGTTCTAACACCAATGTATATAAGTCTCTACGACAAGACTTGTGTTTCTTATTGGGTGTCTTCAATTTCTTTACTAATACTCAACGTTATAAGTCTCTTTATTAACCTCTTACATAATATAACAGTTGTACATCGGCAATATTAGTTGAAATTAGTAGTTTCGACGGAACCTCAGAAATCATAAAATTGTAATTAAAGTTTTATTAAATAAGATAATAATGTGACTGAAAGTATGATTACATTTACTTGAATTATTCTACTTTGCGTTTACATTACAATTTTGTCTTTGTATTATCTTTAACATTGGGTTTACTCATGTGAGGTTTCGTTTCTCCGAAAGACCGACCGAAGACACCTCCCTAAAAGTAAAGGAAATCAGGTATAGTGTCTGCACAGCAGTGCAGTCGTTGTCCCCTCTATTTTTAAGATTACTTTAGAAAAAACGTAAATTGACTATTGAACACAAGACACAAGTAAACGGAAACTTTAACTGACTTTAACAAGACTTTTGCACACGTAAGATCCGAATTTTAATGTTAACACTCGGACTGAACGAGTGTGTGTATGGGCTAGGGAGGGGATATATTGGAAGTATCTCTAAAAAGAGTGAGAAGTAGGAATAAAGAGTCAACTTCTCTTTACTAGAAACAAATTAAAATTAAAAATCTTTAATATTCATCATGAGTCAGAAACAGTAATTCAGCTTATACGAAACTAATGAACCCGACGACGACGACGACGATTCATCGAAGTCAGCACAGGCTGAGACACGCTGGGGCATCTACTGTCGGGTCGTCCAAGGGGGTAGGGACCCTAAGAGGTCCGTTCTTGTGACCTCACCCAACGGTAAAGGAAGAGGGCATGTACTTTCACTTTTCACTTTCATTTCAGCGAGTCAGCACAGGCTGAGACACGCTGGGGTACCTGACGTCGGGTGGTCCGAGGAGGTGGGTACCCTAAAAGGTCAGTTCTCATGACCTCACCCCACGGTAACGGAAGAGGCACTAATGGACCCTTTATTACTGTTTTAATTTACAAGGACAAATTGAGAATTTAGGACCTATTTATAAACAACTACAATGAAGTAAGATTAATTTTCACCATTTTTATATTTGGATGTGGAACTTAGGTTTTAATACGTCATACGTGTAAATTACACTTAATCAGAAAACCTGAAGTCAGAGAGGCACCAAGTAGTGACACTGTTAATCAGGTCACTAAGGTCAAGATTGTTAATCAAGTATAATTGACACCAATTTGAGACCATATTTTATAATTTATATATTTGACATTACAAAACTATGAGACTTTTATATACTTTTATTATAGTACTGAAAATCTACTTATGTACTATTTTCTCATGTAATAGAAAGTCCAGTCCCATTACTTTTGTATAAAATTCTGGTTATTGATTCGTTGGTTCGATTCTTTAACTTACTGTCTTTTTTGCATATACTATGTTCGTAGAAAATATGTAAAGTGATAAACACAAGAGATGAAAGACCATTACAATCGAGAGAGGAAGGATAGGGTAAGAAAATAAAATACGTACACACGTGTGTGTATCTGTGTGTGTGGACATGTTGGTGATACAGGGGACCTGTGAGTCAGTAAAATATCCAGTGAAGATGGTTCACACTCCGTTATTTTTTAAGATCAGGATTATGGTAACCAAGGTACTATCCTGGGTTAGACGAGACACAAGTCTTACGATTATAGGAGTCTTGATTGAAAATAAGCTCAGTATGAGAAAGAAGGTACCACATATGTACACAGAGAGGAGGATCGAGACTTTTTTGTTAACAAGATCGGAAGAATGATAACTAAGGTACTATCCTGGGTCAGAGAAGACACAGGAGGAGAGGAAGATGAACTTAATAGAAAAAACATGAGGATGCATCCGACATTAATTCTTGGAACTTATGTTTTGTAAACATTGTTCTTGGATGTGATGATGTTAACGAAGACTGATGTCATAGTGGTTGTTATTCACCTGTCAAAGTGTTCAGGGTAAACCTGGGAATATCAATCTTTGACAGATACATTTAGTATAATTTGAGGAAAATAATTTCTTTCTTTTATATTAAAAAACATAATTCTAACCAAAAACTACACCTGTGGTGTAGATTAATTCGTGGTGAGAACAGACACTGACGGAGAAGAAACACCCAATACCCAGTGAGACGTAATTTACGGTAAGATGAGCAAACGATTCTATCTCATGTCTCACAACTTTTTAAAATAGAAACTTTAGTCCAGTGACCTAAACTCAAGATTAAGGTAGAGAAGACTTGACACCCTGGATATAGTGTCTAAGGACCCAAAAATAGTCAAATGAATATATTTGTACCTCCATTATTATCGTGGATGGTGTATTTTAACACTCCTAATTTCCTTCATTAAGTATATTCATAAATTATCTCACAGACTGTGTCAATTGAAAGATATTTACAATAAATACCATTAAAACTTTACTTTATGTTTTATAGATGATATTAGTACCTAAATCGTTCGACTAACGTATTCACCTTAAAACGTTTACATTAATTCGTAAATACAATTAAACTTACTTTGTATATAATAAAAAGTAATGTCCGTATCACGTAACGTAACGTGTATCATACATCCGTTATTGAGGGAAATAGACTACCAGTCTGTCTACTTAATAAACTACCTACTTATTTTTGTCATATACTTGTACGTCAACTTTAATATTATATTTACTCATTCTGATGTCATTAAAATTCTATAATAAAATAAATAATTAGTAGATTTTGATTGTAAGAAGAAAATCTTATAAATAATATGATTTAACTTTTTTTTTATCGATCGGACTTTAGAGACTTGTTGTAACCAACCTGCTTCAAGTGACACGAGTTTGGGAAACCCGAGGTCAATCTTAACAGAATGGATTAGCAGAAAGGGATATGCACCGAAGAACCGACTAAACATGGTAGTCTATCTTTAACCGGAAACTTCGTAGGGCCAATTGTCCCATTCCTCTTTTCTCTTCCCTTACACTATATTTCATTTACGAAACACCACAAATAAATCGTAAAGAAGGAACCTCCCTGGTGGAGAGAGGTTTAGGTATCAGGACCATTTCGATACTTCTGATAGGACTTGAACCTGTCGGGTCGTTTTTCCATCTGTCATCGAGATGAGACCTGTCGGTCTCGTGAAGTGATCTGTAAAGACTCTGACGGTCACCCTTGTTGACAAAGGACGAAACCCCTGTATTCCGACTGTCCTATACTTAAACTTCGACGGACTCGGTCGAAGGGACTACTGTACTTCCTTCGGGTATACAGAATCCTTTCTTAATCCAGTTGGAAGTCTTTGTTTATCTAGTTTCTTTAACTCTTTGAATTATTGAAATATACTTTGGGACTTACCTTGACACAAACTTTGGTAAAGGATGTGGAGGAGGTCCTCGAAGGGTGAATTGACTTCGGTCATGTGAGAAAAAAAGTGAGTAAAAAACCTCAATGTAAAAACAGTAAAAAGATGTCCTTCACAGGACTAATCGATCCCTCTTTGTAATTCTACCGAAACTAAAATTAATAAGGAATGACAGGTTCCTTTACTTTCTTTTTTAATTTTCCCTTCGGTACAAGATCTTGGTTCTATAAAAGAAGAAAGTCAATTAGTATGTAAATACTTTTCAAATAAGCCACGAATCATACAGGGTCCTCAAAAAAAAGATCAACGAACCCACTCTAGATAATGTCTTGTCTGTCTATCAGAACGAGAACATTGTGAATGTAAGATTGTCCCTCTCCTTCTTTTGTCACATATACGTTATAGAAACTGGTACATGATATATATCCTTTCCTCCCAATTCCTATCAACATTTGGTAATATGATCTCAATTACTCAACCTTTTTCTTTTTTCCATGAACGACTCTCACGAGTCCCACTTTGTGCCTAATACCTCCCTATTACCCATAACACTACTGTAGATTGTACATACTGGTTCCCCTACTCACTGACTCCACATTACATCTACTAGTGACCTCCTCTCCTACAAATCCTTCATCGTCCATTTCTGTGACTTTCGTAGTGAAGGTAAATCCAACCTTAAGGTTTGGTACTTCCGTCTTCACTGCCATTGTTTTTGACCGTCCTTTGTTCTATGATTCCAGTGACTCTGCACTCCCCTTTACCCATAATTGTTTACTCCTCTTGTCATTAAGGTTTCTTGGAGTCTGAGGACGTCCTGGTAAGACTCTCCTTACAAGATAGTATCTTTTTACTACAAAAACCGGTCCCTTCTTACCTATGTACATATACATACCGACTCAGGGAAACAATAAGTGGACTTTGATAGTGTTATAACAAACAATTAGTCGATATGGGGTTATATTTTATTTTTGAATTTTAATAAGTGTTGGATTTTTTTTGGGTTACTAAATACTCAATATAAATCCTTTTTAATGAATTACTGAAATATAGACTCAGAGTCACGGACACACCTAAGAACTAAATTCTACTTAAATTCTTTAAACCCCTTTAAACCAATAAACACGTATTAACTGGAATTGCGTAGAACCTAGGTTTGTGAGAAGAGTCTAAAGTCTTTAGGGACACACCAAACATCCCCTCGACTACTAGAAGAAACAGTTCAGATTCTGGACTAAATAAAATATATGACTACCGATTACTCTTTTCTTCTGTCAGTTGTAAACAGGTAATCATAAAGAAAAGAAAAGTAAGAAGGAAAATAAAAAAGACAAACTCTCTTACGATGTCTCACAGAGACTTCAGAATGCATTAAGTAGTCATCGACTACTTCTCCCATCAACCCCTATACCTAATAAACCAGGTTAATCGATTAAACCTACTATATTAAGTATTGTTTTTATTTATTATCAGTTGATGTTTTGTCTACACATGAGTTGACTTTGAGATAAAAAGATTGTCTTAAATTAAAAGAAGTACTCGAGAGTAAAGGTGAACCGTCACTTATGAAATTAAAGTTGTGGAAGTCCTTATGAGTCAGACTAAGTCGTCCAAAAAAAAAAAAAGTCAGTTTAATTGGTGATAAAGACTAAATGACAGGTCAAAATACAATGGTGTAGTCATGATGGAGAAGGGAAGGAAACCCCAAAAGATCGCGGGTACGTCTTTATGTATGGTGATATCCTTACATAATTTTCTCTTGTTCCGTATGTATACTAGAATCCGTATGTTATGTATACCAAAACCCCTACTAAATTCCCTTACTCACCGACTCTATTCAACTTTCTGTTCCAGTAAACTCCTTCCGTAAAGTTCTATAATCTTTTGATCCTATACTATTCTTAGAAAATGTACATACAACTTTATCGTTTCTCAATTATAATCCCTATAGGAACGACGACGACGACGATTCAGTGAAGTCAACACAGACTGAGACACACTGGGGTGTCTGCCGTCGGATGGTCCGAGGGGGTAGGGACCCTAAGAGATCCGTTCTTGTGACCTCACCCAACGGTAAAGGAAGAGGTTACGTACTTTCACTTTTCACTTTCGTTTCAGCGAGTCAGCACAAGGTGACACGCTGGGGTACCTGACGTCGGATGGTCCGAGGAGGTAGGTACCCTAAAAGGTCCGTTCTCATGACTTCACCCTACGGTAACGGAAGAGGTATCTTTTTTTTATAGAATCCGTAATATACATCGACTGAACCGATAGACCTTGGAGACATTGAAGGACCGTGTATCTATCAAGATATCTTTAAACACTTAGAAGTAACAATAAGATCTATTGTCCCGACAAAGTGTCAGAGACGAGGAACACATGGGAAAGGAACGTAGTACTAACCGGTAGGTCTTCCAACAGTTGGGTGGAGTATACAAGAAAGTTACAGAAGAGGAATAAGACCTAGGGTCATCATCTAGATCTTTACCCTATTTTGTTTCACCTCCATCATTATCTTCTATTACGAATCACGTCTCAAACTGAGATCCAATCTTATGAGAGACTTGAATATAGTTTAAATCCCAAAACTAAGATTTGACCTATCACAACGATAAGTTTAGTGTACGACATAATGCGGAAAGGTATTTGTTCACAGTAAAAAAGGTGTGGGGAGACTTCGTTCACCGTGTATGTAAAGGTTGTCTGATACTGTTGTCTAATAAGAGTCGAAAGACGGGAAGGAGTAAGGGTACGAAATACATACTATCACTTAATTTCTTCACAAGGACTGATTTATTTGTAAATACTTGTACAACTACTTTTAATACGGACAAAGACAGTTGCGAAGTAGTCAAACTGAATAGTCATAGTCTCATTGCGATCCTGTTTGACGGTTGTTCTTTCATCAGTCCTCTCGGCACCTATAACTTTCTCCCTTTCTCACTGAAGAATAAAATAAATTCTTAGCTATCCTTTTGCACACTCTTCGACGTTTAATAACGACTGTACTATAGATCCTTCCGGACCCCCAACTGTGAGGTTCCTTTCGTTTAGACACCGTAAGGAATGATTGTCAGAGAAACTACCCCTCTGATGTACGAGGTAAGTATTTGACAATGTGATAATGAACCATTTTAAAACCACTATTTAAATTCCGTAAACACAAACGAGAACAAGCACACACTTGACTAGTAATGAAGTACCCTAATACCAATGATTTGACGTACGATCCCGACTTTTACACACCGTCGAGACAGTTTAATATTAAAGTCCTGATTAAAAACTAACCCGAATCATTTTCTCCATGACTCTTTTAACAGGTCAAAATGTAAGTCCGGTGACAGTAATAGAGGTTCTTCCTCTTTGTCTGGTAAGTCTCCATGTTTCTCACGCAAATACCACCTTATACTAGACGATACTCAGAACCAGTGTAGGGCTACCGACACTGATACATTGAGTACTTAATTAGTATCAGGAAATCGTCTAAGAGAACTAGACCAACATAAAATCAGTTCTTCTGTATCGATACACACGATTCGACGCAGTCAGTATAGACTGAGAAACGTATGGGTACCTGACATAGGACGGTCCGAGGAGACACGTACCCCTGAGAGGTCCATTCTGAGGACCTCACCCAACGGTAAAGGGGAGGTCCCCTAGAAGGGCTGAGTCCCTAGCTTGGGAGCAGAGAATATAGAAGACGGAACTGTCTACCCAAGAAATGGTGATCACGATGGACCCTTCGGGACTTCAGTATCGATTCTGTCTATATTTCTCATTCGTTACAAATTCAATAGTCTTTATTTTCTAAATCTCGACGAAAATAATCGAGATTTATGGGTGTATTAAATTTTCGTAAAAAAATTTAGATGGTTCTTGAAGGTTGAGTCTGTCTCCTATCTCATCTCTACTATCACCTATAAGAACCAGACACTATAATCTTTTAAGTCGTAAAGAAAATGATAGAACGGGTATCACTTTCCATCCCCAGGGTGAACGGGTAAAGAAGACGAAAATCCATATACTTTTTTACTAATCACGATTAATCATGAGTGAAAGGTAAGAGGAAGGAAACATCATTTTAAGAGTCATCTTGTACCAGTGGTTTCACTTCTGAAATAAAGGGTAGGAACTATTATGTACATCGAGATGTCGATTCAAAGTTGGTTATTTTATATTCGTATATATTACACATGTAAAGATTCAGGACGGGAACTTCTCTTATCCGTACTTACAGAACCAGAGAGAGGGGACAAATCTTCCGTTGATTCTCTTAAGGTCTTTTTGTAGATAAAGACGAAATAACTGATACGGTTTCGGAAACTGACACACCTAGTGTTATTTGACACCTTTTAAGAAGTTCTCTACCCTAATGGTCTGGTGGACTGGACGGAGAACTCTATAGACATACGTCCAGTCCTTCGTCGTCAATCTTGACCTGTACCTTGTTGTCTGACCAAGGTTTATCCTTTTCCTCATGTAGTTCCGACATATAACAGTACGATAAATAAATTGAATATACGTCTCATGTAGTACTCTTTGCGACCTGACTTTCTTTGTGTTCGACCTTAGTTCTAACGGTCCTCTTTATAGTTATTGGAGTCTATACGTCTACTGTGGTGGGAATACCGTCTTTCACTTCTCCTTGAGTTTTCGGAGAATTACTTTCACTTTGTCCTCTCACTTTTTCGACCGGATTTCGAGTTGCAAGTCTTTTGATTTACCGTAGACCAGGGTAGTGAAGTACCCTTTATCCACCCCTTTGTCACCTTTGTCACAGTCTGAAATAAAAAAACCCGAGGTTTTAGTGACGTCTACCACTGACGTCGGTACTTTAATTTTCTGCGAATGAGGAACCTTCTTTTCAATACTGGTTGGATCTATCATATAAGTTTTCGTCTCTGTAATGAAACAGCTGATTCCAGGCAGATCAGTTCCGATACCAAAAAGGACACCAGTACATACCTACACTCTCAACCTGACACTTCTTTCGACTCGCGGTTTCTTAACTACGAAAACTTGATACCACAACCTCTTCTGAGAACTCTCAGGGAACCTGACGTTCCTCTAGGTTGGTCAGGTAAGACTTCCTCTAGTCGGGACTCTAAAGAAACCTTCCTTACTACGATTTCGACTTCGAGGTCAGGAAACCGGTGGAGTACGCTTCTCAACTGAGTAACCCTTTCTGAGACTACGACCCTCCCTAACCGCCGTCCTCCTCTTCCCCTACTGTCTCCTACTCTACCGACCTACCGTAGTGCCTGAGCTACCTACACTCAGACTCATTTGAGGTCCTCAAACACTACCTGTCCCTCCGGACCGTACGACGTCAAGTACCCCAGTGTTTCTCAGTCTGTACTGACTCACTGACTTGACTTGACTTGACTACTACGATCTTTAACTTCGTTAGTAAAATCTGGTACTCTACCTTAGGAGTACAATCCCTAACGTTTCGCTTTTACGTTTTTTCTCGAATGAGATGTTATAGGCAGGATCTAAGGATCAGAACCTGAGGATACACTCTTCCTTTGTTTGAAGGTGAATAAATTCGATGTTGTGTAATAAAACTAGAGTTTAAATTATTAACTTAACTATTAGACTGTTAATATCTTCTTTCATTAATAAAAGATCTCATACAAACTTTCTGAGTAACTAACCCCCAATACTATGAGTCGTAATTTTTTATTGTGGCTTTATAAGTCTAAGTCACAGTACTCTATGTCTTAAACCACCAAAGTCTGTTCGTTTGATCGTTTAATTTTCATCAAAGTATAAACTTTTACTTCGGTAATCCTAAGAACAGATACTTCACATCGATTACCGGTTGCCCCTCCGTCAGTTCGACCATGTGACTTAAGTAGAGGACAAAGACAAGTGAACAACCCCTCGTACACCTGTCCTGTTTTTCTGTGTCATGAAAAATTGGTTCCCTCGAGGTTTTGTCCACCTTCCGTGGAACAAAGGAGGGAACGTCTTATGTCTTCCTCTTTTTTCAATCGACACTGAGAGTCTTCCACTGATCCACTATACCTTTTCCCGTCCTTAGGGTCTCACGACTGTATTACTGTGGAGTTTGACAGAAGATGTAAGCAAGTGTATTTGTGTCATTCGTAAACTTTGACACTTTGACCAGTTACGTCCACCCGATCCGTGTGTCAGTGAGTGCGTAGGCAAATAAGTCAATGTAAATTGGGACGTGAATTATTTCTTAGATTTGATTGTTTATCGTTAAGTAAAGGTGGGTGAAGAAACATGATGACCACTGATCTGAACCTTGGATCACTAAATTTATTTAACATGGTAAGGTGGGAATCTTCTGACATAAGATTTCGGAATAAGATCGACATTCAAGATCTCTTAAATGTTAGATAACACAATTTACAATAAAGGAATTTATTTCCCCCTAAAGATTAAAAGTATTTAGTTGACGATTATACGAACCCCTTAGGGTATAAAAATCTCTATTCATCATCTGAGATGAAAAGAGACCTTTTTTAACTTTTACGATAAAGGTCACGAAACAAATGAAATAACTTCATGACGGGTAGAAAGGTTTATGTCAAGACAATCTCCTTAAATGAGACGATAACCCTGGAAATCATCTCTTAAATATAAGTGTTACAAGATATGATTTGATTCTCAAAACTGTCAGTGATTACCTTATCATTTTTTATTATCCAGGTTAAAAGACCATTTCGTCCTTCTTTTAACAAGAAGAACCTTCACAACTTAATTAACCTTTTTTTATGAATATCATTAGTGTCACCGAATAAGACTATTTTTCAACCAACGTCATAAAATAAAAGGAAAACGTATAACTAATAGAGATCGGGATCCTATTATTTACTCTCGTTTATGAGTAAATTAGTAACTAATGTGAAATAGTAAATTGTTTTTTGAAATGTTCTCGAATAGCGTTCTTTTAGAATATTATTGAATAGAGCACACTTGAGATTTGTGTAAACCGATAAATCAAATATATTATACTTCTTTCGATTACGATAATTGAAACCTATCCTACACTTATATTTCTTCAGATTCCTAAATGTATTTAGTTATTTGTCACTTAATTCTAGAAACACATTTTTTAACTTTCCTTGAACTTTACGTATGTCAGGGATAAAATGTACACGACTTAAAACGTCCCCCTTTTGACTTGAATTAAATCCTCTCAAACGAAAGATGTCTAATATGTTTTTTTACTGACTGTAAACTAGTTGATCCTGATCTATACTGATATACTATCATGACACCGTTGACTTAGTAGGAGTTTGACAAAGATAAGAATTTCGACCTTAGACTCAACTAATAAAGGAGAACGGAATATATCAAACCTTATAAAATCTCAAAGACGAGACATAAAAATTGGTTTAGAAATTAGAAGGAAAATCTCCAGTAACCTTCGACCTTAATAATATAAATCAATAAATATTAAAGTGACTTTCTTATAAAGTAAACCAAAAATATAGACTTTAACATTAGGTGAAAATGTCCACACCTTCGTAGTGTCTCTCTAATCAAAGAGATTCCGATATTACCTTTCTTCAATCTTCATTTTATGGTTACAAGATTTAGGTCTTCAAATAAGAGAATAACTACTAAGAATTCAGATCTTCAGTTCCTGGATTATATAAAGGTTCCTACCAACACTAAGGGACAAATAACGAAAGTAAGGAAATTCACAGAATAAAATATATATACCACTAATATAAACTCAACACACTTCTGACTGTTTAAAAATCGTCACTAGTTTTGATAACTGTAGGACGTATTATGATTGGATAAATTTTTCTTTTTTATCTACATTTTTCAAATGTCTCAACCTGGAAGATATACTCACGGAAGGTAGATTTGAGGATTTAGATTCTTTTGAGAACTCCTCAAACCAAATGATAGATACAACGATTTCGTGTATACAATGTTTTGGAAACTGACACACCTAGTGTTATTTAACACCTTTTAAGACTTTCTTTACCCTTATGGTCTGGTGGACTGGACGGAGAACTCTTTAGACATACGTCCAGTCCTTCGTTGTCAATCTTGACCTGTACCTTGTTGTCTGACCAGGGTTTAGCCCTTTCCCCATGTAGTTCCGACACATAACAGTGGCATGAATAAATTGAATATACGTCTCATGTAGTACTCTTTACGACCCGACCTTCTTCGTGTTCGACCTTAGTTCTAACGGTCCTCTCTATAGTTATGGGAGTCTATACGTTACTATGGTGGGAATACCGTCTTTCACTTCTTCTTGATTTCTCGGAGAACTTCTTTCACTTTCTCCTCTCCCTTTTTGAACCGAATTTTGAGTTGTAAGTTTTGATTCTAGTACCGTAGGTCAGGGTAGTGAACTACCGTTTATCTACCCCTTTGTTACCTTTGTCACTGTCTAAAATAGAAAAACCCGAGGTTTTAGTGACGTCTACCACTAACGTCGGTACTTTAATTTTCTGCGAACAGGAACCTTCTTTTCAATACTGGTTGGATCTGTCGTATAATTTTTCGTCTCTGTAACGAAACGGTTGTTTCCAGATAGATCAGTTTCGATAACAAAAAGGTGACAAGTACATACGTATACTCACAATCTGATATTTCTTTCGACTCGTGTCTTCTTAACTACGAAAACTTGACACCACAATCCATTCTGAGAACTCTCAGGGAACCTATAGTCCCTCTAGGTTGGTCAGGTAGGATTTCCTTTAGTCAGGACTTATAAGAAACCTTCCTGACTACAACTTCGACTTTGAGGCTATGAAGCCGGTGGACTACACTTCTCGACTGAGTACACTTTTCTGGGACTATGAGCCTTTCTAACTACCACCCTCCTCTTCCCCTGTTGTCTCCTACTCTATGAACCTACCGTAGTGACTGAGTTACCTGTACTCAAACTCATATGAGACCCTCAACCACTCCCTGTCCTTCCGGACAGTACGACGTCAGGTACCCAAGTGTTTCTCAACTTGTACTGACTCACTGACTTGACTGACTTGAATGATTAAAAATTTGCGACAGAATGCCCTATTCCCCTCGTTAGCACCCCGAAGGGACCACTGAATCGTCATTTCTTAGATGGACGGTCACGTCCTCTCCACCCAAACTGAGGACCCAACTCTTCTACGGGACCTCTTCCTTTACCGTTGGGTGAGGTCACAAGAACGGAACCTTTAGGGTACCTGTCTCTTCGGACCACCCGATGTTAGGTACACCAACGTTTTCTCGACCTATACAGAATCACTGATTTATTCTCGTCCGTATAGTCGTAAAGATCTCTCGTCAATAAAAAAACATATACGATCTACGGTCTTTTGATGTACGATGAACCTTACTCTCTATAATATTCAATACTACTTTTCACAAATCATTAGTCTATCTGGATCGAAGGTTACGACCGAAACGGTAACGAATGACACGCATAAAACTATTTAATTCGTTGAAGAGACTAGAACGTCTAAATCCTTACTATTAAAAAATTTTACACGAGAATTTCCCAGATAACGTCTTAAAGTGTCACCGGATATATACTAAAAAAAGAAGGGATCTTAAACTGTGATTTGTACTCTCCGGTAGGTACCCAACTTTCTGTTACTTCTTAGATATATAAAAATGGTTTAACAAGACGAGAAGAACATATATAACTTTGGATTAGTGCGTCGATAACATCCTAAAATAATTGGACCAGAGATCACAGTCTTTCGAACCCTGAGAAAGACCAACACCGGGAGAGGTTGATACTATTTGATTGACACGACTCAAAGGAGTCAACGTACATTTGACCCTCTATAGAAGGAATATCATAATAGGTTTCCTAATTAATACCTATTTATATTGTCGACATCTTTATTTAAAAGTTAATATATCATGTTATATTTACGTGTCTGGTAAAAACAGTGAAAATAATAACGGTAATAAAGGTTATAAATACTGAAAGTTGTAAATGACTTTTCTGTAAATTGTTTATAAATACTTTGTAATTATACGTAGGATAAAAATATGTGTCTTCAACTGTTTTAGATTCTTTGTCAGATCCCCTTTTGTGTTTTCGTCCTGATTCATTCTTTTCGTGAACGTAAAAGATACTTTATTCATACTCAATTCCTACGTATGACGTAATATGTTACGTGTTTAAAAATTCTCTTTCTGACATCCAATTTTGAATAGAAGAAACGTTAAGGTATTAGTCGGAAAAGTTTATACTCTTTAACACTGTAAGATAAGCTATTACTCAGCAGATAATTCCTAATAGGAAAGTTTTAAGAGTGGGACAAAAGGTATAAGTATTGTTTAGTGTGGAGGATAAATACACCCTTGACAAACGACGTTTACGGTGGAGAAGGAAGACTAGAGAGTATTAGTCCGGCTCTACACGAGTACGGTCTCGTAGTGTCGTCATTGGTGTCGGTTTTCGAGTCCCAAAGATTTGGACTAATCAAAGACGTTAAATATAAAGTAGTGACTGTATAGTCAGAAAATTGTCTAGCTCCTGACACGTACAAACTTTACTTTAAATGTGTAAACTGTTGACTTCTTCAAACAAATAAAGAAGTTCTTTAATTAAGTGAGGATTACTTCTTACTTTCTGTCAGACTTAGTAAGTAGTCACATTGGAAAAAGTAGAAGATCTTTAGTTGGGAAGTAAATATCCTGAAATTCTCTCTCATAATAAAAGGTATTTGAATTATTAACAAGTTTTATTAGGGTTGAAAATTGATCCGTAAAACAGAATTTGTAAAATAAAGTGATTCAATAATTTGTACTTATAATCTGTTTAATTCTTATTTATTTTAACCGAAACTCACTCATACAACACTTAATGAGAAAACATTAAAGGGGAATTTGTGGGTATTATTGAATAACTTTCTTGTACAAATTGTTTGTGATTCTTATGGAAAACGTTCTAAAATAAATGTTTTAAATTTGATTTTAGAATCCGTCCATTATGTCATAAGTGTCACAAAGTATCTCTCTCTTCAAGACGGCGTACTTGGGAGATTACCTTATCCGAATTAGAGAGATAATATGAGATATCATCCCCAAGTAATTAACGTGGTCAAATTTTTGACCTGGACGGATTAGACAACACACGTACACACAGAGACACACACACACGTTCACACACCGGTCTACATTAAGAACAGGTAAACGGGGTTAAGATAGTGAAGAGTAAAACGATTATAAATCATTGTCATAGTCGTTTGTTTTTTCTATTCCGTCCTACATCTTCCGGGACCTCCACTTTATAAAGGGACAAATAAGAGACATTATACCAGTCCTTCTCTTTACTATCACGAAATATCCCTCACGTCCGAAGCAATAGGTAATAAATCACAGTTTAAGTTCAACTAAAACAAAGAACTGCAAGTTTTTAGACTTTATTTAACTAGGTTCATCACTAGTGTAAAGTAATTACAAAGGTAAATATCGTTAAATAAACTAGAAATATAAACATTGAAATTTATTAGTTTAATAAGAAAGTACTTTTATAAACTTAAATTTTATAACGTAAATTATTATGTATTATAAATCATACGAAATTCGTACTTGATTGTTCCACAATACTAACAAAATGAATATAATAATAATAAGGGTCATTAATATACTCTCGATACTGATAATATGAATAAAGAGTTTACTGTCATCCCATACCTCTCCTAGTCCTATAACGAGTTACAATGATGGGAAACCCATTACTATTCCGAACAAGTTCACCTCCGGTTTGAACTTGGATCTAGCAGATCACGAGAATAATCACGAGTTAACGAACGTACAAGGGAAGTTCCAGTATTTCTAGACGGAAAATACAGAGGTAATAGACAGAAGATGTAAATAATTGAATAGACCTTATACAAAATTCCGAATCATGGGAATACTAATATGTGACCTTCACTCTTTATCTAAATTCCCTGATCTAGACTATCTATCTCATGGACTACTTGATACCTGACTCCAAGTACTGTAACATGTCCTCTGCCCCTAGTTCTGGTAGGGGTCCTTTTCTTTAAAACGTTCTTTTCGTTTTACCGACAGACCCCTCCGGAATGTTTATCGACACTTTTCTTCTCTTCACTTTTCGTTTCCTCTTTTCCTTTCTATATTTGTAGACTTACGTCTCAAGGTTTTTTATCGTTCTTCTCTATTCTTTCGGAAGGAGTCACTAGTTATATTTCTTTATCTTCTTTTGTCTTACCCTTTCTGATCTCTAGAGAAGTTCTTTCAATCTCTATGGTTCCCTTGTAAAGTACGTTTCTACCCGAGCTATTTCCTGTCTTTACCAGACCTGGATTGTCTTCGTCTTCTATAATTCTTCTCCACCGTTCTTATGTGTCTTCTTGACATGTTTTTATAGAAGTACTGGTTCTATTAGTACTACCACACTAGTGAATAGATCTCGGTCTGTAGGACCTTACACTTCAGTTCACCCGAAATCTTTCGTAGTGATGTTTGTTTCGATCACCTCCACTACCTTAAAGTCAACTCGATAAAGTTTAGGACTTTCTACTACGACACTTTCACGACGTGAGTTATACGGTCGTTTAAACCTTTTGAGTCGTCATCGGTGTCCTGACCTTTTCCAGTCAAAAGTAAGGTTAGGGTTTCTTTCCGTTACGGTTTCTTACGAGTTTGATGGTGTGTTAACGTGAGTAGAGTGTACGATCATTTCATTACGAGTTTTAAGAGGTTCGGTCTGAAGTCGTTATGTACTTGGCACTTGAAAGTCTACAAGTTCGACCAAAAGCTTTTCCGTCTCCTTGGTCTCTAGTTTAACGGTTGTAGACGACCTAGTACCTTTTTCGTTCTCTCAAGGTCTTTTTGTAGATAAAAACGAAATAACTGATGCGGTTTCGGAAACTGACGCACCTAGTGTTACTTGACATCTTTTAAGACTTTCTCTACATTTATAGTCTGGTGGTCTGGACGGAGAATTCTTTGGATATACGTGCAGTCCTTCGTTGTCAATCTTGACCTGTACCTTGTTGTCTGACCAAGGTTTATCCTTTTCCTCATGTAGTTCCGACACATAACAGTGGGACGAATAAATTGTAGATACGTCTCATGTAGTACTCTTTGCGACCCGACCTTCTTCGTGTTCGACCTTAGTTCTAACGGTCCTCTTTATAGTTATTGGAGTCTATACGTCTACTGTGGTGGGAATACCGTCTTTCACTTCTCCTCGATTTTTCGGAGAACTACTTTCACTTTCTCCTCTCACTTTTTCAACCGAATTTCGAGTTGTAAGTCTTTTGTTTCTAGTACCGTAGACCAGGGTAGTGAAGTACCCTTTATCCACCCCTTTGTCACCTTTGTCACGGTCTGACATAAAAAACTCCGAGGTTTTAGTGACGTCTACCACTGACGTCGGTACTTTAATTTTCTACGAATGAGGAACCTTCTTTTCAATACTGGTTGGATCTATCATATAACTTTTCGTCTGTAATGAAACGGTTGTTTACAGACAAATCAGTTCCGATACCAAAAGGTCACCAGTACATACCTACACTCTCGACCTAACACTTCTTTCGACTCGCGGCTTCTTAACTACGAAAACTTGACACCACAACCTCTTCTGATGACTCCTAGGGAACCTGACGTTCCTCTAAGTTGGTCAGGTAAGATTTCCTCTAGTCGGGACTTTAAAGAAACCTTCCTTACTACGATTTCGACTTTGAGGTCATGAAACCGGTGGAGTACGGTTCTCGACTGAGTAACCTTTTCTGAGACTACGACCCTCCCTAACCCCCGTCCTCCTCTTCCCCTGCTGTCTCCTACTCTACCGACTTACCGTAGTGACTGAGCTACCTGTACTCAAACTCACTTGAGACCCTCCACCACTACCTGTCCCTCCGGACCGCACGACGCTAAGTACCCCAGCGTTTCTCAGTCTGTGCTGACTCGCTGACTTGACTTGACTTGAATTAAAAGAAGATACAACAAGTGTCCCTGAATTTGAAAAGGAGGTGTATGTGTAAATTACAAGACTTAAAATATGTTAACTTTTAGAAGTTACTGTAGTGTAAAATGAAATGAAACAAATTGTAAAGTCGAAGTAAAATTTAATGAAGGATGAGACACCCTCTCCTTCTCCCACCCTACTAAACCCTCTTACCGTAACTTTGTACATAATATAGTATATACTTTACTTAGCGGTCAGGTCCAACCTACGTACTATGTCCTACGAACCCCGACCACGTGACCCTACTGGGTCTCGTTACCATTCCCCTCCCTCCTCCCTCCCACAAAGTCCTACCCCTTGTGCACATATGGACACCACCTAAGTACAACTACATACCATTTTGGTTATGTTATAACATTTCATTAATTGGAGGTTAATTTTATTTATTTAAATATAATTTTTCATTATTTTTTATTTAATGAATGAATTCTCACCTTTCGACGTCGAAAGAGTATCAAAAAAAAAAAGGACAAAGGACTTAATGGTAATAGTATAAACAATGGTAGTGAGAGTAATTGTAGTAGGACAATGAAAATGAGATTCTGGTCGTAGGAGACAACTTTTAAATGTCATACAGAGAACCGAGGTTAACATTTAGGAGGTAAAGACAATACCAAACGGTATAGAAGTTCTGAACGGAGTCAACCAGGGGTTTGACGTGTAAAGGACACCCCCAAAAGTAAACGATCAACACCAACGTTACACAAAAGGTGGTATAATAATAAAGTAAGACCATTAAAATCATTCAAAAGTATACTCCCCGATTATGTAGACGGAAATACGGGGTAGAAAAGGATTTTAGTTTCAAAGTACAGGAGAACGAATAATTTCGAATAATTTCTGAGATTAATCTGACATGAAAGAAAGTACAACTTGTTAAACCGAAAGAACCCTCCCTGAACATCTCCCTTCTATTTTATTAAACAGAGATGGGAAGATCCAAGAACGGATTCTCGAGGGGGGAATTTATTTTTCTTTCTAATTATCCTCCTTTTGTTTAAA
The DNA here is from genome assembly GCA_006410555.1 of Capra ibex. NCBI lineage: Eukaryota > Metazoa > Chordata > Mammalia > Artiodactyla > Bovidae > Capra > Capra ibex. Next base: position 9,152,320 of record SJYO01035988.1, read on the forward strand.
TTAATACATTTATACGACCACACATACGATTCAGAGAAATCAGTACCGGCTGGGAAACATTGTAGTACCTGACATCGGACGGTCTGAGGAGCCGGAAGAAATACCGGGTCGAGAGTATGGATGTGGACTGGTGACCTTTTTGACATCGAAACTGATATTCTGGAAACAGTCGTTTCACTACAGAGACGAAAAATTATGTGACAGATATAAACAGTAATGAAAGGAAGGTTCCTCGTTCACAGAAAATTAAAGTACCGACATCCGTCAGACTAGTAGTTTCCTAATAACTATTAATTCCTTTTGGTCTATAGAGTTCAATTTCTTAAATCGTGAAAAGACACATGCCCTTCTACGTTCTGAGACCCGAGTGACTTTAGGAAAGAAAGTATACGCAGAGTCGGTAGACCTCGGTCATAGGAAAAAAAAGGGAGTTACAAGTGGTGTCCCTCACCGACGTCGGTCTTCCATAACAGACGTTATGGTCTAACGTCCATAACAAGAGGAAGGATAAACGGGACCTTCCGACCTTAGTGACTACTGACACTGTAGGAACAAATAACTGTACCATCCTTTATGAGGTAAAGAGTTCACAAAACCATATGAAAGAATATGAAGTCCAAACAACTTAAGAAGGTAGTCACTCAATCATCAAAAATAGTTTTAATATTAAAAAGTCGGTAATAAAGAAGTTTTTTATACGACAAAGAGGGGGGAGTAGAAAGTCCCTGAGGTCAATAATTATCTATATATAGTACGACCAAATTAACAGAGGTATTATATTAAGTTTCAATTGAAAGAGGTCATAAGTAGAAAGAAACAAATTAAAACCTATAAAAGACAATTACACTTAAATTACTTAATAGAAATAATAAAGGGAAAGACGACACATCAATCCTCCTTCATCCCCATACACGTTGTAGATATAAAGTCAAGTAAGATTTTACAAATTAGTCTTATTGTAAAACTTCTAAGAGTACACCATGGAAAAGTCCAAAATAACCTATTTTTAGGAGAGACTAAAATAAGACGAATATACAGGATGAAAGGAGACACAATAAGACTCTACTGGTGACTTATATAGTTCTTCCTCTTGACGAGTCCGTTGGAGGAGTACCAACCTTTTTCACACCATAGGAAACTAGAGTACCGTAACAAACCTAAAGACGTAAAGAAAGGACACTCCAGTATCCGATTTTTACAAGAAATTCGACCCCGCCATTATACATCGATAAGACGATCGTAGAAGATCAATTCAGACACTAGTTATATTAAGTATTGAACAGAAGAACCAAAATCAGTTCTAATCCACCATAAAGGTAAACAAGATTAAACAATCGTGATTAAACAAGTACAGAACCTAAAAGGACGGTATGAAAGATGGTTCGTACAAACATTTAGTATCTGAGGCGTCACAGAATACATGGTAATGGAATGGGATTGATCAGGTTACCAGGAGTCGAGTCAATAGAAATAACTGAATGGTGTTCTCTTACACCATTTGAACCCGGGAGAGAAACAGTGAATCCACTGTTTCTAACAAACCTATTTGATACGAACCTAGGAAGGAACCGGTTTAACAGACACGATGGTCTAAATAAGAATTCTTTGAGTCGAGGTTCAACCATCTACCTATATTTAAAAAGTTGTTATTCATCAATCTTTAGGGAACACGTGGATGTAAAGAGTAATTAGATACACTATATGTAGATGGGAGATCCTCAAGTCAATCCTCTACTCTCTATCTTTATAACTTTTCATTAATTGGAGGTTAATTTTATTTATTTAATATAATTTTTTTCTTTATACATGAAGTAATGTTAGGAAGTAAAAGATAGTGCAAAGAAAAAGTATTTCCGTAAACCATCTTGTACTTTCTTTAAAATTAAAGGAAAGGTTAGACCGATCTGAAAATTCCCATTTAAAATTCAAAGTATGAAAAGATCTAATATAATATGAAAGACTCTGACCGAAGTACCGAAATGGTATTAATACCTACCCACCCTGAATCTTCTCTCTGAATGTTACTGTTTCTTTGTATATAGTTTTATGAACATTTTCGTATATATAAAGAGTGTCTAACTTTTACTTTTACATATTCATATATATTTTTGTCAGTGACGAAGTCATAATAAGGTCTTTAGTTAATCTTCCTTATCCAAGTTCGTTCTGAAAATTAATACTATGTCTATCTGTAAATAACCCTCGAAAAATAGTCTTTAGATTTAAAAGAGACGAAACACACCTTGTGGTTGTATCGGTCGATACGTGTAAAAGGAGTTATCGTTTACGAAAACATCCTATGTTATCTTTAATTAGTCAAAGGATCCCCTTTAGCGTGTATATTTACACTAGGGAACTTCTGTAAACTTATCAGACTAGAATCAGTTCCGTTGTATTGATTTTTAACTTCCTTTACAGTAATCCCTCTGGAAAACCTTGAAACTTTTATACCATCAACATCGACTGTAAACCACATAGTATGAACCACTCTCATTCTTACCCCAGTAAAACTGACACCGTTTCATTATATAGAAGGTGAGACACGATCAGACAAAGAAAAATCTGAGAAGACTATGTCACGACCTTAAAAATCTTGATACGGAGTACCCCGTCGGTTTCCGAACCGTAAACGGAAAAAAAGAGTAGAGACCAAGAAGACAAAAGTGGTCACGTATTTGACCACCAATATGATAACTCCGGGTAATTTACAGTGTTGTGATTACAAGTATTTTCTATGGGTACGACTACAATTAAAGGGAACGACAGACGGGGTTCCGTTAGGTTAGAACGAAGACTGTTAGAGTACCGAAGACAACGTCCGTTGTAGAGAACTATGTATATCTTGTTTACTGAGAATTGAGATCCGTACGGAAATCGGAACCCTACAGGGCATCTCAACCTTCTATTTGTCGACAAAGCCAAAAAGGGGTCGACAAAGTGACGTCGACAAAATAACGACACGAGAGTCTTTAGTCCGTACTCGCGTATCCTGACAAGGTCTTCGGTGTGAGTCACTTTCTGTGTTCCGACAAAACTCTCAGTGATCAGGGTAGATTGAGAACATTTAACAAAGATTCAGTTTCAACATTAAGAGTTACCAGAAGAGGACCTCAATTATGAAGTCGCCTTTACAAAAGTAAGCGAAAACGAATAGAATTAAGTTAGGACATCTGTACAGGTCTCCATCGTTTTTTAATCTCTTTTATATAATTGGTTTTACCTATTGTGACCCTTCTCTCGTTTGAAGTCTATTCTCCCTTAGTTTGTAAGACAAAACCTGTAAGTCTGAACTCGAAAGATAATTCCATTAAGTAATACTTCGTTATTATTGACCTTATCATTCATCTTATCTGTTGTGTCATGTTTACAGTTCTATTACACAGTCGGTCGAAACCGATACATTGATTTGTATGGTTTTACATTTTGTTATTAACAAAGTATATCGAGTAGTAAGACACCCAGTCCATTCTGTAAAAAGAACAGATCTAACAGAACTGACTAATAGACCCCAGTGTACCATCCAGGTGACCGTCGTTTCACTAAATCCTATCAGAACGAATGTACAAACCACATCCCGTCGAACAACTGTCCCGTGGATGTAGAAGTAGTGTAGTGGAAAGATCTCGGTTGAACCCAGGTAAGTGTACCATCGGAGTCCCAAAATTTATGTCGTTCGTTCCTTTGGAGACACCCATTAGAGAAAGTTTGACACTGAACCCTGTACAAACAATTATAGGATAACCGTTTTGTTTGAGTGTACTTTTAGGGTCACAGTTATGTTATCTCCCAGAAGGTTCGTTCATCTATATCCATCCCCTCGTGACGTTAGTAAAAACGTTTGTTGGACGGTTTCTGTTTCGATGCATACTCTAACAAAAAACCGACACAACACATCGTACACCTTAGAATCAAGGAATCAGTCCCTAGTTTGGACACGGGAGACGGTACCTTCACACCTCAGGATTAGATCTGACGATCCCTTCAGAGTGATGGACACTCGAAGAACAACAACTTAGATCTTCATACTTACCTTAACTTCTTCAGTCTCTTCATTACTCAGTAGTCTCTACAGTCAACCTCTTCCTTTACCGTTGGACGAGGTCATAAGAACGGACCTTTTAGGGTACCTGCCCCCTCGGACCATCCGATGTCTGGTACCCCAGTGTTTCTCAGTCTGTGCTGACTCACTGAAGTGAAAGTGAAAAGTGAAAGTGCGTAACCTCTTCCTTTACCGTTGAGTGAGGTCACAAGAACGGACCTCTTAGGGTCCATTCCTCCTCGGACCTCCCGACGGCAGATACCCCAGTGTGTCTCAGTCTGTGTTGACTTCACTGAATCGACGTCGTCGTCCTGGCAGTTATATTGAGGTCACCTACACCGTATCACTTTGTGTAAGGGAAACACCTTTAATAACTGGAGTAACCCCTCAAGACTTTTACCTTACGCATGTACGTAACGAATGAAGAATAAGGTACGGTCAAAAGATCTAAAAATACAACCAATATCCAAACGAATATAACCCTTAGGTTTTGTACAACGTGACTAAAATACTGTAGGTAGATTCTAAAATTTAAGTGTAATGTTAGTGTTTCCATGTATTTTATGTTGAAAATTAAAAGGGTGTTGACTAACCCAGGAGAAGTAGATTAAACACAGAAAACATGGAAGGAAACGGACGAAACATTTACGAATAAATAGAAAGTGTTTCGGAAAAGAAAGAAAAGAACTAGTTCTAATTTACTATCCCAGTTACGTACTTACGTTAACTCATGGACTGTTGAATAATTCAATTTGTATCTGTCTCACGGACTTCTTGATATCTGTCTTCAAACACTGTAATATGTTCTCCGTTAGTAGTTTTGGTAACTGTTCTTTTTCTTTACATTTTTCCGTTTTAACAACAGACTCCTCCGGAATGGTTATCGACTCTTACCTTCTATTCACTTTCCGTTTCCTCTTTTCCTTTCTATGTGGCTAAACTTACGTCTCAAGGTTTCTTATCGTGTCTCTCTTTTTTTCTGAAGGAGTCACTAGTTACACTTCTTTATCTCCTTTTGTTATCTTACCTTTTCCGATCTCTAGAGAAGTTCTTTTAATCACTATGGTTACCTTGTAAAGTACGTTTCTACCCATGTTATTCTTGTCTTTATCATACCTGGATTGTCTTCGTCTTCTATAATTCGTTTCCGCCGTTCTTATGTGTCTTCTTGATATGTTTTTTCTAGAAGTACTGGGTCTATTGGTGTTACTACACTAGTGAGTGGATCTCGGTCTGTAGACCTTACACTTCAGTTCACCCGGTATCCTTCGTAGTGATGTTGTTTCGATCACCTCCACTATCTTAAGGTAAACTCGTAAAGTTTAGGACCTTCTACTACGACACTTTCACGACGTGAGTTATACGGTCGTTTAAACCTTTTGAGTCGTCACCGGTGTCCTGACCTTTTCTAGTCAAAAGTAAGGTTAGGGTTTCTTTCCGTTACGGTTTCTTACAAGTTTAATGACGTGTTAACGTGAGAAGAGTGTACGATCGTTCATTACGAGTTTTAAGAGGTTCGGTCCGAAGTTGTCACACACTTGGTACTTAAAGGTCTACAAGTTCGACCTAAATCTTTTCCGTTTCGTTGGTCTCTAGTTTAACGGTTGTAGGTGACCTAGTAGCTGTTTCGTTCTCTCAAGGTCTTTTGGTAGATGAAGACGAAATAACTGATACGGTTTCGGAAACTGACACACCTAGTGTTGTTTGACTTTTTAAGAAGTTCTCTACCCTTAAGAAGTTCTGATGGAATGGACGGAGGACTCTTTAGACATACGTCCAGTTCTTCATTGTCAATCTTGACCTGTATCTTGTTGTCTAACCAAGGTTTATCCCTTTCCTCATGTAGTTCCGACATATGACAGTGGGACGAACAAATTGAATATACGTCTCGTATACTACACTTTACGGTCCGACCTACTTCGTGTTCAACCTTAATTCTAAAGGTCCTCTTTATAGTTATCGGAGGCTATATGTCTACGGTTGTGGGAATTCCGTCTTTCTCTTCTTCTTGATTTCTCGGAGGTTTACTTTCACTTTTTCCTCTCACTTTTTTGACCAAATTTTGAGTTGTAAGTCCTTTGATTCAGTACCGTAGGTCAGGGTAATGAAGTACCGTTTATCTACCCCTTTATTACCTTTGTCACTGTCTGGAATAAAAAACCCCCGAGGTTTTAGTGACGTCTACCACTGACGTCGGTACTTTAATTTTCTACGAACGAGAAACCTTCTTTTCAATACTGGTTGGATCTGTCGTATAATTTTTCGTCTCTGTAATGAAACGGTTGTTTCCAGGCAGAGCAGTTTCGATATCAAAAAGGTCATCAGTACATACCTACACTCTCAACCTGATATTTCTTTCGACTCGCGACTTCTTGACTACGAAAATTTGATACCACAACCTCTTCTGAGAACTCTCAGGGAACCTGTCGTTCCTTTAGTTTGGTCAGGTAGGATTTCCTTTAGAGAGGACCTATAAGTAACTTTCCTCACTACGACTTCGACTTTGAGGTTATGAAACCGGTGGACTACACTTCTTGACTGAGTAAACTTTTCTGGGACTGGGACCCTTACTAACTTCCATCCTCCTTTTCCCCTACTGTCTCCTACTCTATCAACCTACCGTAGTGGCTGAACTACCTGTACTCAAAATCTTTCGAAACCCTCAACCACTGCCTGTTCCTTTGGACCGTACGACGTCAGGTACCCCAGCACCTCAACATGTTTGACTCACTAACTTGACTATCAAGTCAAGTCAAATCAACGAGTCAGTACAGGCCGAGAAACGATGGAGTACTTGACGTCGTACGGTCCGGAAGGACAGGTAGTGGTTGAGGGCCTCAGGTGGGTTTGGGTACAATTAACTCAGCTACTACGGTAGGTTGGTAGAGTAGGAGACAGCCGGGGAAGAGGAGGACGGGGATCAGAAAGGGTCGTAGTCCCATAAAAGTTTACTCAGTCGAGAAGCGTAGTCCACCGGTGTCATAACCTAAAAGTCGAAGTTGTAGTTAGGAAGGTGACTTGTAGGTCCTGACTAAAGGAAATCCTACCTGACCAACCTAGAGGAACGTCAGGTTCCCTGAAGGTTAATTACAAAAATAGAATATCGTGTTTGTAAATCTTTGTGGTCTATATATTATAAAAGTGATGTAAAAGAAAACGACTACCTTTTAGTAATAATATATAAATTCGGGAGTTCGTTAATTCATTGATGGAAAAATTTTTCACAAGTAAGAGAAAGAGGGGAAGAGAGAGAGAAAGATATACACACAGAGATTTCATAGCCAAATCAATAAAGTTTAGGTCAAGTCAAGGAGTCCAACCGTGTTTGGTAGTAGTTAGTATCAATTCTTGATTCTAAATGTAAGTCCTGTAACACTTGAGGAATAGCGTTGAAAATATAAATTCTCAGACGTAGGAAAACAGTCAGTGATATAAGAAAGGGTCTTACTTCCGTCTCTTACGGTTACATATTAGTCAGCCGTATAGTTTATGGATGGTACACGGACCGTAGTATAAATCACGAAAGTATCAAGATTGGTCCATTGTTGAGTAATATGACAACAACAAAAACGAATATAATTGAAATAGTAAGATCTTTGAACATAATTTTTCCGATGAACAGAGAACCTTTCTGTCTTAACTAGTCTATTATATATTTCTTTATATATAACTTCTATAGTTCGATAACTTGTCATGAATGTCGTCATGTAACTAAGGAGTGAAGGAAAATTTAACAGTAGTTCTATTAACCTTACCTCTTATACATTCGATCCTCTTCTGAAATCAGATTTTCTTTACCATAAAATTTCCTCAAAAGGGTTCAACGAAACAGAAACCGATACTAAACCAAGATGATTGATCATCACCTTTCTCCATAGGAGTGAGTCATCTACTCGGAGTTGAAAAGAGGAAGACACGATCGGTGTTCCATCTATTTAAGGTTGTGTCTTTGAGTTAAGTTTCTCTTTTGTTATCCAACCTGGATATATGCCGTGAAGGGAATTAAGGAGATCGATCGCACAAAATATTGATAGATGAGATTCTTGTTTCTTATACTGAGGATTTTTGTCTTCCATTATTATTGATAATGATAATAACACACACTTTCAGTGAGCCAGTACAGACTGAGACGGTGGGGTACCTGCTGATATGTCCGCTACCTTAAGAGGTCCGGTGTTATGACCTCACCCATCGGTAAGGGAAGAGGTCCCCTAGAAGGGTTGGGTCTCCAGTTTGAGTCCGGAGGGTGTGACGTCTGTCTAAGAAATGGTCGACTCGGTGGTCCCTTCATAATGATAATCATTATTCGTCTTTTTTCACTTTCACAATCAACGAGCCAGTACAGGTTGAGAAACGATGGGGTACCCGACAGGAGACGATCCGAGGGTACAGGCACCGTACGAGATCCGTTCTTATGATCTCACCTAACGATAAAGGAAGAAGTCCCCTAGAAGGACTGGGTCTCTGACTTCGGTCCAGAGGACGTAACGTCCGTCTAAGAAATGGTCGACTCAGTGGTCCTTCGTCTCTTGGTAGATTTAAGTTCAACTCCTTTATTTTCAGAGATTTCCTTCGTATTAGAAGGTTCTGTATTCAGTCGACTTTCTATATAAGTTAAATTTAACTATTTGTCTTAAGTCACAAAGTCAGACTTCTTATGTCTGAGACTATCAAAATAACGAAAGTCCAGAAGTGACCCTTACTTCTCGGGAAAGAAATATAAACGTAATATTTTCTCGAGTGTCTTTACATAGAAGGTCTTGTTTCCCTGAAAGACGATCACTCCTTTTTTAGTCTAACTTACATCTTCCGTCTATGACCATCTTTAAAACCTTGAAGTCGAAGGGGACTATAACTGAAAGTCAGAAGGAGTCTAAATCATCAGTGTGTGTCCTCCCAGAGTATGTTCCGTACACATGTACACATGTTTATACATATGTCCTTATACACAAATTGTATATGTACACACGACACACTGGTACGTACAGTAACTCATACCGACCCACGCGTACCCATACACTAGAACATACACTTACACATACTCATGTACAGATCCCCACCCAGACGTCGTCACGTAATTATCTCCAGAAGGTATTCTTCTCAGCTGAGTGACCTTTTCTGAGACTACGACCCTCCCTAACCCCCGTTCTTCTCTTCCCCGGTTGTCTCCTACTCTACCGACCTACCGTAGTGGTTGAGCTACCTGTACTCAAACCCATTTGGGGCCCTCAACCACTACCTGTCCCTCCGGACCACACGACGCTGAGTACCCCGACGTTTCTCAGCCTGTGTTGACTCGCTGACTTGACTTGACTATCCACAATCTCATAACAACTAAAAGAAAGGCATAAATTTCTAACAAGAAATTTCTCTAGTACACAACGAATCCATTAATTTGTAATTTTCGATAAAGTTTGTAATTTTCTTAGATAACCCATTTTCGAGTAACCCTACTCATTGTAAATGTATTGTTATTTTGTCTAAATGGGGTCTTGGACGAAGTCGTCAATCCGAGAAGGAAACCTCCCACTGGAGACCGTAGGGGAAAGTAATCCTCTTTAAGATTTTACATATAACCATTTTTAGTCAAGGGGTTAGAAGGGATAAAAGAAAGAATTAAAAGGTAAGGTTTATAAATTTTAGAGAGTCAAAAGGAGGGACACGAGAAGATCTCAAAACGTAGGACGAAGTAATCATTCCCAAATAATTGTCTAAATGTAGGTGATCGAATCAATTACCCGTTGAACGTATAGATCACCTCTTGAGACATTCATTTAAAGAAGGGATACCTGAGTTTTAGATAACGTTTTAAATTTTTCAAAAGAATACAAATATGAGAGTCAAAAAGAAACATAAACGATTTCGACAATGTAATTTAGAACGAGGATACCCTATATTCGGAACGAGACCTCTCGACCTCGGAGACTCTGAACACCCATACAGATGTATATGGGTGTCTCTCCAAGTCACTCCTCAGTACACATAAGGTGGTACCAGAAGTAGAGTTTTAGAAAAGGAGGTGAGAACCTAAGTTCCAGATCTAAGAGAAAGATAAGTAAAGGACACCATTCTCGTCTTTCTCTCGAAAAACAATGAGAAAAAAAAAAAAAATATTTTACGTTCTGTTTTGGAGTTGAAGGAGACAACAAGTCGAAAGAGAAACTAAGTTTTAAATATTATTTATAGACTTTCCTTTCTTCAGAATATCTTTCAAATTATACCATTCTATTTGGGTACTTAGACTAAAATAAAAGAGGTATTTTGGTGGACTGTTATGTCATTTTACTAAGAAAAAATTTCCGTTTTTAAGGGATCTTATCCTTTTTTTTTTACTCTACTTTTTATTTTGTTTTAAAACCTGTAACCTTTTATGTATCTGTGACAATGACAGACATACTATGTCTTAAACTGACCGGAAAAAGGAACCGAAGACCCTCCTTTTAAGATTTTGGGGACTTTAAATTCACTTAATAACAGAAGTAATAAACACTCGGGGACCCTATTATCTCAAAAACGATTACACCACTGAATACTGCCCGGGGATCTGTTGAAGGTCAACCTCAGACAAGTGGTCTTTGTAGTTGACACACCAACACCCCTACCCTAAGACTCGATTTGGATTGGAGGTCCCTATCTACCATCTCTGACTCAAGTTAGTACACCGGCCACTCAATCAATCAGTGGAGATTCGACACTTTAAGGTTTGAGACCTGGAGTTTTGAGTAACTTCTGACGACAAACTACTTATGTGGGTATACAGTCTTTCCTCTAAACGGGACTAAGGTGTACCTCTCCAGTGTCTTCGAGACGTAAAATACACGAAATAACACAGGGTTCGTGGTATTGCATCAGGACAAAAAATCTAAATTTTTTATGTAATTAGTTTACTGACTATTATAACGATTCTCACCTCAGACAGAAAGATCTGTCTAAAAAAAAAGACCGAAGGAACTCATACGAGTCATTCATAGATAACTAGATTATTTATCCTAAATTAAAATAATTTATACAAAGTAATTATTCTTAAGGTTTAATTGTAAAGGAAGAAATACAGTCTTATGATCTAGAGGTATCTAATAGATACTCTAACATCGTAATCATTTTCTACTATATAAGGTGACCCACTATAAAACAAAAAGACTTCGGTCTATTTACTAGTAGAGTAAAAACAATAAACAAGAAACTTTTGTCTAAAATTTAAGAGTTTTCTAATAAATAAAGTTAAGGAAATTCTGGTTTCCTTTCAAATAAAGGGACGTGAATAATCTTCACTATGTTTTTATAAACCCTTGTAATTCGTTCTAATGACTCTTTACTATATAACACATCGTCCTTCTCGAGAATACAACAAAAAACATAGGAATCTTGATTAATTTTTTGTAATTTGGAATTTGTTATTTATCTTTATAAACACTGATTTTTCTTCTTGTCGTCATGGTTACGACGGATAAAGAACGGTCGAGTGGAATCAAAAGTAAATAAACGGGTATTACTTTACAGAACCTTCTTTCTGTGAGTTCTTTTAAGAAATAAGGAATTTTATTGTTTTCTAGGTATACTTGTTGTGGTCCTACTGTTTTATTCAGTACGATTATTTATTGTATGAAAGAACAAAAATGAATTTTATCAATTTCTTTTATACAGAAACATTTTGGGTCTCACGTTATGTGAAACTCTTTTCGACATTACAGTGATATTTGTTTATTGAAATCGTTATGCAACGATAACCCACCTTAAAGGAACACTTATTCGTTTCCCTTGAAAAGAGTGAACTACCCCGAGACTGTCGTTACTAATGTCCGGTCCCTTGAGTGGACGACTAGTCTTTCCATTATCTTTAAGACGGCTCTTCTGTACCTTTGTTGGTTTCTAGAACCTTTACATGTTCAAAGTGGTGAACACCGAGAACGTCCATGACACTATTTACACGTTGTTTCTTTTGGTTTTTATATACTGTGAAAACCAAACATTTCCAGAGGACGGGACTCACCGAGAGTTTGTCCCCAACCGTCTCGTAGATTCCGCTGTCTCCAGGTTAGAGATTTTCATGTCCAACGGAGGACCACTCTGGGTAAACGTGAGTTCCCTTATTCACAACGGTAATTTGTTTAAAGAGTGGGGTAGTGAAGTCTTCGTTTATAAAACGATGAACATATGACGGTTGTTCGTTCCAAAACGTTTGGAAACATCTGAAACCATAATCGGTAAGAAAAAAAAAAAAACGGAATATCGGTAAATTAACGTTCACCGACATTATCTAAAAGGTTCACTTTTATTATTTACGAAACGAAAAACATATTTCTACTCAAAACGTAAAACTACATAAAGAGTGGTTAGATCCTTAATAAGTCTGACTTAGTAGAAATCGAGCGGATGAACTGAATAAATACCATTTATAAAACATACAAGCGTGATACCTAAACTGATCCTACGGGTCTGAGGACTTCATAGGTGAGACGGAAGGTCTAGTGTCAACATATGTTGGTTTGTTTGTTATTGTACGTCAATTCAAAGACGCGGTTGATAATACCCTTTAGTTTTCCAGTGGTTTTTGTTACCGGTTCTATTCAGACTCTTCCAAAACATTTTATCAAACGTAAACTTTATCCCAAATTTATTAATAGAGTCACACTTATTTTACTTATAAATAATTGGGCACACAGAAAAGACACGATGTCTGAAACAAATCTGATAAAGACGATTAAAAGTAACTATTAAAAGTACCATTAAAAGCACTATAGGATTACTCCGTAGAAACAGAGTTAAAATTTTAGTCCTTTGTTTCCAAATCCACTCTATTGATAATTCTTTCATACATTGACTACCTTTTCACGGTTTCGTATTTTTCTTCTTAGGAATCAGGTACTTACTGGTTTCTCTCATCCTTCTGGGACTATCGGATCGGACCAGTCTGTCAATACACTCTCACTTTATTTGGTGATATAGTAAATTCGCGGTAACAACAGAGAAACTATATCTCGATCCGAAGAACGATTATATATTAAAATGATGACACAGAAGTAAAAGAAAAAATGGTGGGCAGAATAATCCAGAGATCAGTGGAAAAATTATTAGATAATACTGGTGTAACTGACACAGGAAAATAGTTCAACTTCTTCCTGGACTCGTTAAACTGTTATACGAAAAAAAAAAAATAGTCTGAAGAACTTGAAGTTCGTCAACTTTTTGTGTCTAAAAACAATGGGACATCCACGAGACATTAATACACGTTACACGTGACATTTGGTAGTTCTAGAACCGAGTATTTGGTCTAAGGAAGTAGAAAGAACACATTCATAATCGTCACTCCTTTCACCGTCGTCTACCGCAAGGGGACCATTGACGCAAAGATTGAGTGGTCAAGGACAGGCATGGACGAACTTCCAAAGTTTGAACATCCGTCAAATTATGGAAACTGTCTAAATGACTTCTTTGTCGACTCTCTTAGAGACTCTCGTTGTCGAAAGATTTTGAGAGTCGAACGACGTAGGTCAAGTAAACCTCCCGTAAACCAACATAGTCTTAACATTAGTGAAGACTACGTAGTGTTTGACACATATTGATCGGGAACAAGAGGTGACGAAGGGAACAAACCCCTTACGTCACGAATTTTGTTGTCTCTACTTAATAGTCGAATCAGTTATGAATTTGATCCACCGACACAAGACCACCATTCGTGTCTCCTATTCACCCACTACCAAAAAGACGTTACATAACAAACATGACTAGTAGATCATTCTATCATTACTGGTGGAACCTTTTTACACCTTCGTAGGGCTAAACCTCTTCGTAGGGTAGAGACCGTCCAACCTAAGAGATCCTTTGTCTAAGACTCTACCACTCGTACTCCAGGTAAGTCCCTCATGAGAACCTTAGTTGACATACATGTCCTTTCCTTCTGTCTTCCTGACCCGTCTCCCTCTTAAACTTGACACTTGTGACTTTCGGAGTAAGTTTGGGTGTCTCTTCCGTTACCGTGGGGTGAGGTCATGAGACGGACCTTTTAGAGTACCTACCTCCTCGGACCAACCGACGTCAGATACGCCAGCGATTCTCAGTCTGTGCTGACTCGCTAAAGTGAAAGTGAAAAGTGAAAGTACGTAACCTCTTCCTTTACCGTTGGGTGAGGTCACAAGAACGGACCTCTTGGGGTCCCTGTCCCCTCGGACCACTCGACGGTAGATACCCCAGCGTGTCTCGACCTGTACTGACTTCGCTGAATCGTCGTCGTCGTAAGTTTGGGTGTCTCTACAGACGTAGGTCTTATGGACATATCGACTGGACATAACACCTGTCCCCAGACCTGCAAGTCGAGGACATACCTGGTCAGTAACATACTTCCGACGGGGTCTTTCACCGTTACTGTACTCTCTCCGTCTAAAGAAATCAGTGTCTTCTAAAGGTTCCTTTAACAATCTAAAGTTTACAGTCCACTGTTGGAAGTGTTCTTGAAACCCCTATTCTTTATTCTTTGAGACTTCCTCTTGAAACCTACTGAGTAGTATCCTATATGAGATGACTGGTAAGATTCGTGAAGGTGTCACTGAGGTTTGTTGTATAAGAAGAGAATCAAAGTCCGGGAAGAAGAATAGGAAGATCTCTACTACTAAAGTAGAAACCTCAGTCGTTTTTTATGGAAAAGTGATACCATGGTTGCTCTTTTATAGGGTTAGTCCCTCACGGTATCCACTGTGATCCATAATTTATTAGGGAAACGAAACTACAAGAACAACAAGTCAACGATTCAACACAGATAAACACTGGGGTACTTGACGTCGTACGGTCCGAAGGAACAGGAAGTGATAGAGGGACTCAAACGAGTTTGAGTACAGGTAACTCAGTCACTACCGTAGGTTCGTAGAGTAGGAGACAATGGAGGAGGTGAACGGGAGTTAGAAGGGTCACTGTCGAAGTTCTAGTCCCTGGTGAGTCTCGAGAACACACCGTCTTCGAAATAATGACACTTTTTCTTGTATCTGTAGTCTTCCCCCTACCTCTTACAGGGGGAGTGACCAGAATCGTTCCCTTGATATATGAAAAAGTCAACGAATAATGTCATTTAGTTCTGACAGAGTTCCAACATTTCCAGAATAATCTGGGTGAGAGTGTTGAAAGTAAAATTCTACTGTCCCAAAACCATGTCTCAAATTCCTTTTTGTACAGGAAGTGGTTCCTCTCAACAAAACAACACATTAGTAATTGAGACGCGAATTTCTTTTTGTCTAAAATACACTGAATCTACTTCCTTACGTCTTTATTTTTTTAGACAGAAAAAAGAAAGAGTCTCGGGGTCTGGAGAAAGGGAAGGAGGACGAGGAAGTGGTGGTGACGGTGGCGGTGGAAGAGTAGTTGGGTGGATTCTTGACTGAGGGAGTGGTCGAAATCCCAGAAAAGGTTTCTCAACCGAGAGGTGTAGTCCACCGGTTTCATAACTTCGGAGTCGAAGTCGTAGTCAGGAAGGTCACTTATAAGTCCCAACTAAAGGAAATCCTGACTGACCAAGAATTTATAGTGATTTTACACAATCCGATATGACCACAGAGACAAGATCAAGCCAAGTCAAGTCAAGTAAAGTCAGAGAGTCAGCACAGACTGAGAAACGCTCGGGTACTTACGTCGTACGGTCCAGAGGGACAGGTAGTGGTTGCGGGCCTCAAGTGGGTTTGAGTACAGGCTCAGTCACTACGGTAGGTTGGTAGAGTAGGAGACAGCAGGGGAAGAGGAGAAAGTGGGTTAGGGAGGGTCGTAGTCTCAGAAAAGGTTACTCAGTTGAGAAGCGTACTCCACTGGTTTCATAACCTCAAAGTCGAAATCGTAGTAAGGAAGGTTTCTTGTGGTCCCGACTAGAAGTCTTACCTGACCAACCTAGAGTGACCACAGGTTCCCTGAGAGTTCTCAGAAGAGGTTGTGGTGTCAAGTTTTCTTAGTTAAGAAGTCACGAGTCGGAAGAAGTGTCAGGTTGAGAGTATAGGTATGTACTGATGACCTTTTTGGTATGGGAACTGATCTGTCTGGAAACAACCGTTTCATTATAGAGACGAAAAATTATACGACAGATCCAACCGTATTGAAAGGAAGGTTCCTTATTCGCAGAAAATTAAAGTACCGATGTTAGTGGTAGACGTCACTAAAACCTCGGGGTCTTTTATGTCAGACTGTGTCAAAGGTGATAAAGAGGTAGATAAAGGGTTCTTCACTACCCTGGTCTATGGTACTAGAAGCAAAAGACTTACAACTCGAAATTCGGTTGAAAAAGTGAGAGGAGAAAGTGAAAGTAGTTCTCCGAAAAGTCAAGGAGAAGTGAAAGACGGTGTTCCCATCACGGTAGACGTATAGACTCCAATAACTATAAAGAGGGCCGTTAGAACTAAGGTCGAACACGAAGAAGATCGGGTCGTAAAGAGTACTACATGAGACGTATATTCAATTTATTCGTCCCACCGTTATATGTCGGAACTGCATGAGGAAAAGGATAAACCTTGGTCAGACAACAAGGTACAGGTCAAGACTGACAACGAAGGACTTGACGTATATCAAAAGAGTTCTCCGTCCAGTCCACCAGACTATAAGGGTAGAGAAAGTCTTAAAAGGTGTCAAATAACACTAGGTGTGTCAGTTTCCGAAACTGTATCAGTTTTTTCGTTTTTATCTACAAAAAGACCTTGAGAACGAAAAAGCTACTAGATCGCTTACAACCGTTAAACTAGAGACCAAGGAGACGGAAAAGATTTTGGTCGAACTTATAGACCTTCAAGTGCCAAGTGCATAACGACTTCGGACCGAACGTCTTAAAATTCGTAATTAAATGATCGTACACTCTACTCACGTTAACACGCCATCAAACTCGTAAGAAACCGTGACGGAAAGAAACCCTAACCTTACTTTTGACTGGAAAAGGTCAGGACACCGGTGACGACTCAAAAGGTTTAAACGACCGTATAACTTACGTCGTGAAAGTGTCGTAGTAGAAAGTCCTAAACTTTATCGAGTTGACTTTAAGGTAATGGAGGTGACCGAAACAAGTATCACTAAGAAACATTCCGGGTGAACTGAAGTGTAAGGTCCTACAGACTGAGATACACTCACTAGTGTGGTAGTACTAATAGAACCAACACTTCTAGAAAAAACATGTCAAGAAGACACATAAGAACGGTGGAGAGGAATTATAGAAGACGAAAGACAATCCAGGGATGGTAAAGACAGGAAATAACTCGGGTAGAAACGTACTTTACAAGGGAACCATAAAGATTAAAAGAACTTCTCTAGAGATCAGAAAGGGTAAGACAACAAAAGGAGATAAAGAAACACGATGGACTGTTTATCTACCCCTTTGTCACCTTTATCACCAACTGAAATAAAAAGACCCGAGGTTTTAGTGATGTCTACTACTAACGTCGGTACTTTAATTTTCTACGAACGAAGAACCTACCTTTCAATACTGGTTGGACCTGTCGTATAACTTTTCGTCTCTGTAATGAAACAGTTCTTTCCAGGTAGATCAGTTCCGATAACAAAAAGGTCACCAGTACATACCTACACTCTTAACCTCACATTTCTTTCGACTCTCGACTTCTTAACTACGAAAACTTGACACCATAACCTCTTCTGAGAACTCTCAGGGAACCTGACGTTCCTCTAAGTTGGTCAGGTAGCATTTCCTTCAGTCAGGACCCACAAGTCACCTTCCTGACTACAACTCGGACTTTGAGATTAGGAAACCGGTGGAGTACGTTTCTCAACTGAGTGACCTTTTCTGAGACTACGACCCTCCCTAACCCCCGTCCTCCTCTTCCCCGACTGTCTCCTACTCTACCAACCTACCGTAGTAGCTGAGTTACCTGTACCCAAACACACCTGAGCCCCTCGACCACTACCTGTACCTCCGGACCGCACGACACCAAGTACCCCAACGTTTCAAGCCTGTACTGACTCGCTGACTTGACTTGACTTGACTTGAGATTGAAGAGAAGGGAATCGAGCCAATAAGTAAGACAATAAGTATAAATGTACAGTGTATAAGAAGGAACAACTTGACAAAAGGAGGAAACTTTGACTCAAAGACACGTTTAACAATAACCGGAGACCTCATAAAGTTTAGGTCTGGGAATGTGTTCCAACCACAGGTGTGTCAAACTACGGACTCTTGTGTTGTCCGTGGGTCATCCTCGAACAACTTGAATTAACTTATCATCCTTTAAAGAAAGGACTTTACATTCACGGGTTTTATATACACAAAGAAAACGATAAAGAGATTAGACCTTTACGCACTTAAAGTCCTTAAGTTTTACGTAAACTTTCATGGGGAATACTCTACAGTGTTTTACAGGAAACATAATAGCTTGATTCCATCTGATAACAATCATAATTGTTATAATAGTAATAGTACGAGAAATTAAATTTCGTTATTCTTACCTACAACTGTCTGGTTCCTTTTTTCTATTCAATGACACTTTAATAACTGACTGTATCTTAGTCTATCATCCAGACTCTTTGTCCGACTTTGTACTCGTCCAGAGTCTCTTAGAGGTCCCTCGAGTGTTCGTTCTTAATTAGTTATTAAAGTTTTGTTTAGTAGTACCTTTATATACGTACGTAAGATAAATTAATATTCAAAAAAAGAAAATACGGAAGTAAGTTTTAAGTTTACGATCTAAAGTAACTAGATCAGACCAGTGCACGGTACTATAGACAGAGGATTAAGAAAAGTACAGTAAGTAAGAAACAAAGAGTAGAGTTAATTAAGGTTAGTATGAATAGAAGAATCAACAGGTTCAATCTTTAGATCTGTAGGACGTTGTAAATATGTACCAAAAACGATGTCCACATTCATGCAGATAATATTGTAAATATATAGGATTAGATGATTTAAGACAGGTGGGAAGATGAAGATGGGACTGAGACTGGGACTTGTGGGTATTCTCTGACGGTTGAAAAATATTGTACCTTAGACGTAACACACCGGTGTTTTTCAAGCGTTGTTTTTGTTTTTTTTATAGAAAGAACAGGGGTTGGTGAGTCCTGATAAGGTAATATAAAAATCGGTCTTGAATTATAAATAAGTCCCTATATATATCAAAAGGCTTATTATGTACGTTTATAAAATTTTTACACCTTAGTATAATTCTGACTGTCACTACCGTCCTTAAACGAGAGGAGTTACAGTGTTAGGTTGATGGAACTTTATTTGTGAAAGTTTGAAATAAACGATAAAAAGACTGTAAAAGGACACATGTACAAATTACACGAAAATGATTATAAAAAGTTCATTAATTACAATCTGAAATACATGACTGAAGGATAATACAGTTTATACCCACGTGAAAAGGGACCGTGAAGCAGAGAGTTTTAGGAGGATTACATCCAGACGGGGTAAATATTTTTAAGGAAACTTTAAGGAAATAGAGACAGACAAAAGGACTCGGGAGAGATAAAAACCGAATAAATGAATAAATAACAAATTTGAGTAAAGTGATCCTCTAAAGGGAGTTTTGAGGTAACGTAAATCGAGACATACAATTCTCACTGTGACGACCAATCCTACAGCTAACCAAGTAGGTATAGTAAAAAGTATTTATACGTAATTTTACACGATAAACAAAAAGACTGAATGAAGTGAGACATATTATCCGTAACGACATCCCGTCTTTGGTCCTGTAACAATTCGTTAATAGGAGGTTAATTTTTTACTTGTTCGTTTAATTTTTTCTTCTCGTTTTTTTTTTTTACGAACCACCTTCAACAACATGGACACAAATGGAACAACTATTCTATACCTCAATAAAAAAAACCTCGTGGAACCTAAAGAGGACCCTATGGGTATCTTGAGGTGACTATCAAGATCGACGAACGGAAAGACTCCGTCTTCGGTATTCCCAGGACGTCCAAAGTGTCAACTTATACGTATAGATGTAAACTAAAGGAACAAAAGTTAACTCATGGGTCAACATAAAAGACGACACCGATCACAGGGATTAAGGTTATTTAGGGGTCGTTGTAGATAAAGAACGTTTTTAACCTCTTTATCACCCATGTATAAAGACATATGAAATCCCCTTTACTAGATCCTTAGATTATCGATTTCTAGAACACTAAAATGTGTTAGAGAAGTAAAGAATGAAGTATAGATGGTTGTAGAAAATTTAAAAGAAAATAATACGGAGTTCAAAAACTAGGAAACCTTCGAATAAGATAACTTTTAACGGAAAGAACGACAGTTACAGAAAAAGTTCTCAATAAATTGAAAGAACGACAGTTACAGAAAAAGTTCTCAATAAATTGAAAACTGAAAAGTCATTAGGAAAGTAAAAGTTAACTTATCAATCTCGACAAATTAAGTGTATACTGACTCGATATACTTTTTACTAACCTAGAGTAGATCGTATCTATGGAAGAACAAGTGTCATAAGTAAGTTAATAAGTTAGTTATTTACAATACGATCCATGACAAATCCACGAACCCTATGTCATGACTTTTCTCTCTGTTTTTATGGAAAGACATTCCTCGATCGAAAGATTATCCCCTAAGGCTATCTTCAGAAAAATAAAAAATTCGTTATATGAAATAAAATCTATCATTATGTCAGACATTGTGTTATGTTATACGTTATGTATGACCTATAGAAATAAAATCTATCGTTATAAATGAGAAGAGGACCTGGATCTTCATCTTATAAGGTTATGTTCTCCTGAGGAACATTGAAAGGGGTCAATATAGGAGAAAATAGGGTGTCAATCAGTCATAAGACTAAAATTCAATCACTAAGGGGACTAAAAGGAATCTCAACATTTTTTGTAAGTTTTACAGTAACAAATCAAAAACGGAAAAGGACCTTAAGTGTATACTTTACTATGATATATATGTAAAAACAACCAAACAAGAAAATAAACTATAATATAAAAGGTCTATCTCTATTCAACTAAAAACATTGACATCATGTAAATAGAAGTAACTTAAAACATGACATGTTAATTAAGTGAAATGACAATTACTTATAGTCCACCGAAGGTAAAAAACCAAAACAAAACTAAAAAAATCATAATGTTTGTTGACATCTACGTAAAAACGTATACACACGGTAGACGTACTTAAAGAAACCCTGAATACACATTGTCACTTTAACGACCCAGTATCCCATACGTGTATAAGTTCAAATGACCTGTCGTGGTTCGAGAAAAGACCCAAACTCTCATTTCCCTTTAAGAAGAACAAGATGTTTGACCGGTTGTGAACTATACCAAGTCAAAAACGTAAAAACCGGGCACACTAGTCAGCTTTACTTTTGAGTGAAATCTAAAATTAACTTAATAAGATTAATAGTTATTCTGACACATAGTAATATATATATATATATATGGAAAACACCAAGTAGAAACTTTAAGGAGAATTAAAAGAACACACAAATCTTACCTAACTAACGAAAAGGAACAACTAGACTTTCAGAAGGGTTGTATTAGTCCCATCATTATACAATTTATAAAACGTTTAGATAAAAGTTCAAAAGCAGAATTGAAAGGTAATAGAAATATTATAAACTTCTTTGTTTAAGAATTAAAATTACGTCATCTTAAATAGATAAAAGGAAATACTAAACCAAAACAGAGAATAAATTCTTCCGGAAGGAAGGAGGTCTTAGTATTTCTATTACAAATATACCGTACAGATTTTATCATATTAAAACGGACAATTGTACATTCATAAATAACTGAAAATTACCGTAAAACACTTACAACACACCATCTACGGATGAATAAATAAACGATTAATTGGGAAATACCTTTCGGTTAGAGAAGAAAACTGGATGTGTATAAGAAAATATACATCTTCTTTAGTCTTTTGTTTTAATATTCGGTCAGAGTGAGTACTTTTAACTACTCTTAAGGTTTGGGTCAATAATTGTTTACTTTCTGTTCTATATATTTTTATTAACGAAACATCGGTCTATACAAGGACGACTGGTGAAAGAAAAAGTATAAAACCAGATAGAAACTACTACAAAGACAAAGGAGACGTGTAGAATGATCTGGTACATATAGTAGTTATTTGTAGTGTCGGTATTTATAAGAGAGATCAATATCACGTGTCGATCCGGAAATGATATTGAGTACTTTAAGTTGTCGAAATATTGTCCTAATCAACAGAAACAGATCAGAAGTAACGTAGGTTATGTTTATTTGAGTGAAACTATAAGTCCTTAATTAACAGGACCAAAAATTAATCCATTCGTAAGTTATGCAAAATTAAAGTATCTACTCAGAACCGATGTCCAATAGACTTGACGGTTAAATAATGTTTCTTTCGACGAGAAACGGAAGATCATGGACGTGGGTCATGAAAGAGACAAATACGAAGTGAGGAAAATTGTGTTAGTAATTTCGAACGAAATGTTTGGAGGTGTACGACTGAAAGGAAATCAAACAAACTTTACTTAACTGAAGACGTTTTTATGTAAAATTGGAGTGTCTCGAGTTAAAAAATGGAGACTCATAAGGATTGCACAATTTTGGAAATAGAAGTTTCGGGAGACATGAGGACCACTAATGAAATATACCACTGAGTCTTAGTTAGAATTTTAGTAGTGAAGTGGGAACAAAATCTACGTCTCGCATGATAAAACTTAGATAGAACGTCACTCAGTTGGTATGGGTAGAGAACGGGTGAGTGACCGACTTATTCGTCATTATCAACAATGGATTCTTTACTTCGAGGTACGTAAATAAGGAATACGAAACGTATGAACTCTTGTTCATTCATTGTATATAAAAAGACGAGGTTCTCTTCGTAGAAATTAAAATACACCGGTACAAATGGTGTGGTCAATTAAGTTCGAAGTGTCTTTCTTTTTAAGATGTATAATGTAAAGTAGCCTACAATAGTCTTCTTTGATTTTACACCATTTTTTCAAAATGTCAAAATCTCTTTATTAAATAATAATTGAAATAGTAAAGGTTTCATATACTTTAATCCGTCGAATTGTACGGAATTGGGTTGAAAGGCATAGATATTTTATTCTATTATAATACTGAGTCCAGTATTTAATATGAAAAAAGATTCTCAAAAACAGTTGAAATCATATAAACATTCAAATATACGTCAAATATTACATAGTGTAAAGATTTCTTAGTGGAACCCAACCCTAAAATCTTGAAAGTCAAACCTTTAAATCTTAAACATAAGTTGAATATCTAATTATAAAAAGGAAAATTCCTATCCTAAATAAAGAGATGAATAAGTTCTGTAAATCAAAGAAGAGACTTATAAAAGAAGTAGAGTATAAAATAAACTCACCGGTCAGGGGATTCCTGTAACTATTTGTATCTCCATCCATATTAGGTTCTCCACTGTTTCTCTGTACTGACTCACTGAAAGTGAAAGCGAAAGAGGGTAGGGATATAACGGTGAAGAGGGGTGTTACTATCGGTGACCAAACAAGAGATATAGACTCAGACGAAGGAAAAAACAATGTAAGGAATCAAACAACATAAAAAATCCAACGTGTCTATTCACCATAGTACGTTTATAACCAGAAAGAGACAGACTGAATAAAGTATCGTATTACGGGAAGTCCAAGTAAGTACAACGACGTTTACCTTTGTAAAACAAGAAAAAATACCTTCTATCATAGGGTAACACACACACACACACACAAACACACATAGTGTAGAAGTAACAGGTAAGTAGACAACTACCTGCGAATCCAACGAAGGAATAGAACCGTTAACATTTATTGTGACAACACTTGTACCCTCACGTACATAGAAAGACTTAACAACAAAAACTATATATGGGTCATCATCTTAGAAACTCAGTAAACTATCAAGACAAAAAAACAAAAAAACTCTTTACAGGTATCAAAACGTATCATCGACATAGTTAAATGTAGGGGTGACTGCCATATTCCAAGATAAAAGAGGTGTAGCAGTGGTTGTAACAATGAACACAAGAAAAACTACTATCCGTAGAACTGTTCATTCCATTATACAGTAACACCAAAACTAAATGTAAAGGGACTACTAATCGTTACGACTCATGGAAAAGTGCACGGACAATCAGTAGACATACGGGAAAAACCTTTTTATAGATAAGTCAAGATAACGTGTAAAGATTAGACCAACAAAACAACAACAACTCAACATACTTGACAACATACTTAGGGAGTAACCAGTATAGTAAACATTTATAAAAGAGGATAAATCATGTAACAGAAAAACAAACCAGTCACCAAAGGAAACGACACGTTTGAGAATTAATAAGTCTTGTTGACGTAAAGGCTTAAGAAATATCAGTAAAAGATTCAGTGTCTATATATGGATGGAGTTTTAACTTTTTTCATTTTAATTTAAAATGCAAACTATAACCCTATATTCTCTTACAGCGTTTTTACGACAATCCTACGAACCACATTGACCTTACACATATACACGAAAAGACTTTGGAATAAAGTTGAAGAAACACTTTGAATGGGATATGGACAACTTGACACGAACAAAAGAATCGGTCAGGGTGTGTGACCCTTACCTTCATGACGCACTAGAGATGTCTGTTCGGGTCTTTTCTACGTGTGACTCAGTCTCTTCATCGGAGATGTTAAAAATATTAAAAGTCAATAAAATCGTCATACATTAGTCAAAGTCACTAGTTAACGACTTATAAGAAAAATTCCAAACGTAGACTCGTTAGTTCCACCTCTAGGATTTTGTGAGTATTAACACACGTACGTACGTACACACTTCAGCGAAGTCAACACAGGTTGAGAAACGTTGAGACGCCTGACATCGGGTGGTCACAGGCGACAGGTACCCTAAGAGGTCCGTACTTATGACCTCACCCAACGGTACGGGAGGAGGTCCCCTAGAAGGACTGGGTCCCTAGATCGGACGTAGAGAATTGTAACCGTCTACCCAAGAAATGGTGATCGGTAGTGGACCTTTCGGGTTTTGTGAGTGTCCATGAGTGTGTGTTTACTTTTTACAATTTTATAGAAGTTTTATGAAATTATGAAACTGAATACCATTACTTTATGTAACCCGAAGGGACCACCGAGTCCGTCATTTCTTAGACGGACGGTACGTCCTCTGGTAATCTTTATTTTAAACCGGACAAACTTTAGAAAACTGAGACGACGAACTGTACTTCCTACATTTTACCGAGACCGTAGTATCGTGTACGTACTACGTACGTGTGTACACTCCATCCTTCCACAAAAGGACAGTGTTCAGTGACACGACTCAACTCGGTGTATTAGAACTCTATAAAAAGTGACTCAAAGATATCTCATTGTCACCACACTTATACGAAGGAAAAAGTCATTACCGTTCATCTTAATTCTTCACTTACTTAAAATAGGTAAATTTTTGTTAGATGATCATGGTATCTTTATTTCTCGTCCTCCAAATTGGGATGTCTTTACAATTTTGTAGTTAAAAATACGATAAACCAGAACACAACAATCCCGTTTAATGATTCATGGAATCCTTTAACGAAAAAAGTACACTTTACCTCCATTGAATCACAAAACTGATACGAAGACAAAGACGAACTCGTAAATTGAGGGCTAGTGTAGTGTCGTGGAACCTTTTAACTACGAATCAGTTAAGGAAAGGTGATAAATTTTTTAGGGTTTAGAGAAGACATAGTATAATCTGTGTGAAAACAAGAGAAGGATCGTTCCATTAAAAAGTGGTTCACAAATAATTAAAGACAGATTGAAACGAGTTTACAACTACTAACCAAAGTCAAAACTAAGATTGTATCGAGTCAAGTCAAGTCAGCGAGTCAGTACAGAGTGAGAAACGATGGGGTACTTGACTCCGTGAGGTGCGGAAGGACAGGTAGTGGTTGAGGGTCTCAGGTGGATTTGGGTACAGGTAGGTCAGCCACTACGGTAGGTTGGTAGAGTAGGAGACAGCAGGGGAAGAGGAGGACGGGAGTTAGAAAGGGTCGTGACCCCAGAAAAGTTTACTCAGTCGAGAAGTGTAGTCCACCGGTTTCATAACCTCAAAGTCGAAGTTGTAGTATATGTGACAGGTTAATTTGAAAGTCGGTAACTATGATCGTTTATGTAATAAGTAAAAACTTTTTAAGAAAAATAGTGTGAGATTTTAGAGTAAAAGTCATCTAGAAAAATTTATTTTATAAACTTTTAAAACCATCTCTCTCTGATAGGGAACCAGGATAATATTTATCATTAATCATAATTGTCTTGTCTTATATAATTATTACGTATAAATGATCATCTTAATTAACTCAGAGTCTTATAAGAAATTTTAGAGTAATTTCTCCTATTTCTATCAGACTTATCAAAAATTATATAATATTTTATTTTAAACAGTAATTTAGAATTTTTTTTATCGGAGGTGTGGGTGTGTCATAGTCCCATTTAAGATGATATGTGAATTTTTTATCTATTATGGTTGAGTTTTTTATAAGGTTACTCACATATTTCTTCTACACCATATATTGATATAGATTAGATGTGTGTACGTGTGTATACGTGTGTGACTTTGTGATGAATCAGTATTTATCCTACTTCAGAAAGGGAAACGTTGTCGTACCTACCTAGACCTCCCATAATACGATTCACTTTATTCAGTATACATCGTCCTGTTTATCGTATACACTAAAGTGAGTATACATCTTATTTCGTTTGTTCCTTTGTTTTTGTTTTATTTATTTGTTTATTTGGTTTGGTTTTTGTATAATGTCTCTTGTCATAACACAAATAACCTCCCACGATTCAGTGAAGTCCGTACAGGCTGAGACACACTGGGGTATCTGCCTTCGGGTGGTCCGAGACGGCAGGGACCCTAAGAGGTCCGTTCTTGTGACCTCACCCAACGGTAAAGGAAGAGGTTACGTACTTTCACTTTTCAGTCTCACTTGAGCAAGTCAGCACGGGTTGAGAATCGCTGGGGTACCTGACGTCGGATGGTCCGAAGAGGCAGGTACCCTAAGAGGTCCGTTCTCATGACCTCACCCCACGGTAGTGAAAGAGACTTCCCTACCTCCTCCCGTTTTACCGATTTCCCCTAAATGATGTACACTGTTTACCTTTGATTTAAAAACAACCCCTCGTCTGACTCCCCATATGTCATCTTTATGTTTCAACATGTATATTTTGACTATATAATGTTTGGTTATAATGGAGTTAATTTTTTATTTAATCAAAAAGGTTCCCACTTAAACAAAGTATGAAATGTACGTTTTGTTTGTGTTAGAATTTCATCTAGTACCTACTTTTATATTGTACATTTTATTATTTAGAGAAACTTCTTTTGTATCTTCTTTGGACACAACTTTACAAGTAATTTCCTAAAAATCTTTAGTTTCGTACTAGGTATTTTCTTTTAAGACTAAATAACCTGAGATATTTTGAAAAATTTTTAAACGAGAAACTTTCTGCCAATATATTTACTTTTCTGTTGGATACCTTACTTTTTTTACAAACGTTTAGCGAATAGACAACTTAATGAACATAACTCTTTATAGGGACTTGAGTTACATGTTTTGGTTGTCGTGTTATTTCTTATAAGTGTTGACAACTTGTCTGTAAATGTTATATGTATAGACCGTTTATTCGTGTACTTTTCTATCAGTTATAGTAATCAGTAATCATATTACGTTTAATTTTGGTGTCACTCTAAGGTGATGTGTGTCTTACAAAATCGTAAAATTTTGTCCGTCATAGTTTACAGACATTCCTAGTCCTCGTCGAGAGTGCGTGACGACTACCCTTAAACTTTACACTGTACGAAACCTTCTGTTAAAACACCCAAAAGAAAATTCGATTATGAAATTCTTTATAGTGTAAATAGAAAGTTTCTAGTACCAATAATATACTGTTGTAGAATACGTATCCATAACTAAGTGACTTAAAAATTTAAATACAAATATGTCTAAATAAAGTCAAGTCAAGTCAGTGAGTCAGCACAGGCTGAGAAACACTGGGATACTTAGCGTCGTGCGGTCCGGAGGGACAGGTAGTGGTAGGGGACCTCAAGTGAGTCTGAGTGTAGGTAGTTCAGTCATTACGGTAGGTCGGTAGAGTAGAAGACAGTAGGGGAAAAGGAGGACGGGGGTTAGGGAGGGTCGTAGTCTCAGAAAAGGTTACTCAGTCGAGAAGTGTACTCCACCGGTTTCATGACCTCAAAGTCGAAATCGTAGTAAGGAAGGTTTCTTGTGGACGACTAGAGGAAATCTTTCCTGACCAACCTAGAGGAACGTCAGGTTCTAAATAAATACTAGTAGAGTTTGACCTTTGTCGGAATACCACTTATCTTACTATTAACGGATTTCTATAGATGTAGGATTAGGGACCTCAGTTACTTATACCATCAAATGTACCGCTTCCCCATAATTCCAAAGTCTACTTTAGTTCCAACGATTAGGTGGCTGAAATTTCAGTCTTTTAATAGGACCTAATAGGTTCACCCGACTGTCATACCTGTTCCCAGGTATTTTTGTCTTCTCTTCGACCTTCAGTCTTGATCTCTCGTTCACACTCTACCTAAGTCGAACTGTAACAACTGAAGTTTTTTCCTTCTTATCCCCGTACCGGTTACCTCCATCGAAAATCTTCACCTTTCCTGTTCTTTTCCCTAAGAGAGGATCTCTGAGGTCTCTCTTGACGTCATTACGATTGCTAAAATCGAGTTACTCTGGGTAAAACCCAAAGACTGTGGACAATTTTCTAAAGACGATAAAACTCAGTAATCCAATCACTATTGAATAATGACGTCTTAATCTCTTGAACATTTATCTCCGAAAGGACCACCGAGTCACCATTTCTTAAACGAACGTTTACGTCCTCTACGGTCAAGTTGGGGACTGGGGCCTTCTAGCGTGTACTTCGTCTCGTTGGTTCGGACACGTGGTGTTGAGGACTCGGTGACGAGATCTCGTGAGTTCGGTGTTGATGCCTTCGACGACTCGAGATCTCGGGCACGAGGTGTTATTCTCTTCGGTGACGTTACTCTTCGGACTTGTGATGATGCTCTCATCGGGGACGAGAGGTGTTGATCTCTTTCGGACGTACGTCGTCGTTTCTGGGTCACATCGGTTTTGATTTTATTTATTTATTTTTTAAATTTCCCTTCGAACATTTATAAGTCTACAGGTAGATTCATTCTACCCAATTTTTTTGACACCATGTAGATATTTCATCTGATGAAAAATTGTCATTTTTTCTTTTCAAATGAATAAGTACTTGTGGTATCAACTTCGTATTTCCGGAAAATGATTCAATGTCGGGAGTCTAGGGTCACCGTGAAGACAAGTCCACTTTACTTGTACTTTCCCTACCTTTCTCTATTCACCAACGGTCTCGGACTTCAACGTCCTTCCACAACTGATGTTTTCCGGTACTATGTACTGTGTACGTAAACATTTTTGGGTGTTTTGAAAATAGTGTTTCTTCCTTAAAATTACCTTTTTTTGAAATTTTTTCCCTCCTCCTCTTAGGTGTTTTCTTTATACATGGAAAGTTAAATTATTTTTTATGTTTTCGTTCACCTTTTTAGTGAATGTAAGTATGGTGTCTCTCTTCGTATTAGATGACCATCACATATATAAGGGTCTTAAAAAGAAAAGTATATCTATTTATCTCTATCTCTAATGAACATTTAAGTAGTCGTGTAGGGTTCATTTAAAATCATAGTAAAGTTTTAGTAAACACCAAAAATTACGGAGTTAACACGGAAATGACACTTCAAATTTCTTGACAGTTCAAGAGTTCGTTAAACAATACTGGTACATTTGACCACCGTAACTACGACACAGACACTTACGACTGACCCCTTCTTGGACGAAAAGAAGAACACACCAACAAACGTCACAAACCGAGGATCACCGACGTGATGACTCTCAAAGACAAAAAACGACCGACAGTCGACCTGGGGGTCAAAGATCTCCAGGGGACTTCAAGGAACGGTTCATCCCAAAGAACGGTACAGATGGGCGGAGGAAAGACGGTCGACGTCTCTTTTTCTTTCTAAGGCCATTTCGTAGATGGACGTTACGTCCTCTGGACCCAAGTTAGGGACCCAACCCTTCTAGAGGACCTCTTCCGTTACCGTGGGTGAGGTCATGAGAACAGACCTTTTAAGGTACCTACCTCCTCGGTCCATCCGATGTCAGGTACCCCAACGTTTCTCAGCCTGTGCTGACTCGCTGAAGTGAAAGTGAAAGGTTGGTCTGTCCACGAAGTCAAAAGACATTATCTCAGTGTATATAGAAAGTAGAAATGTTCACCGTCTAGGTTGGTTGTGAATTACCCTCTCCTTGTGTGTTCCCATACTTATGGTCCACTCCTGCTACCCCCCGTAGTGTCTACACAAGTAGTTCTTAGTCGACTATTTCCGGAGACCACCGTAGAGTACAGGATAAGGATTACCACAATCACAAGAGAGGTTTCTGGAACTTTCCTAGGAACATAATAATCACGGTTGGAAGGCAAAGATTAAATATCATATCAACACCCTTTATCAGAGAAAAATGAAGAATCCCTTTGACGAAAAGTGAACGTAGTTTATCCACTCACAAGAGTAAGTGTTGAATAAAAAGGAAGTCCATCTTTTCTGAATTTTAAAGGTTACACACACACCACGGGTCTGGACATCGACTTCTTTTCAAGGTATAAAATACTAGGAAAACAAATAAAGTCGTCCTGAGACCTTCCGTTCACTACAAAGGTTTAGTGTTATAAATAAGACTTAAACGTCCACAGAAAATCTTCAGAATAAACTCTTTAACTCCCCCTGTTAAGATAGTATTTATAGTACTCAGTTGATCCTATAGACGTAGGTCATCAGACTTTTAGACAATTCGTCTCCAATTGTAGACTGGGTGTTAGGGAACGACGATTCCTGTCATACTTATAAACACAAACGAACGTGAATTCTGTATAGGGTTTAATTTTTATGCATGTATAAAAAGTATAGACATAGAAATAGATAAATATAGCTAGACACACACACAACATAGATATATATACTGTCATTTATCCTGTAAATTCGTGAAGAAAGTACGAGAGAGTCACAAGAAAACACCGATCTGAACTCTAAAAACGTGCTCGTCTTGTGGACTACTATCCTTCTCCCGTGCAGAGAGAAGGAATCACTCAGGGTAACGGACACTGGACCCTCTCAGAGAGTCGTCCTGCGTAAGAGTCCCGATTGGGACTTATACGTCGTCTGTCTTGACACATGCACACACGTACTCCCCACCAGTCGTTCATGTACCCCAGACGGTTGTCATAAAGAAGAGTGCCTTCAACGTTCATTCGACAATCTACTTATATGTTTACTAACAAAGATTGTTGTAGATGGACGTATTACATTCTATCCTCTACTTCCGTCTACACAAATAAGGGTAAAAAACATATGGATAATTTTAAAGGAACTGTGTATCACAGGTCTTTGGTCAGAGTCAAAAGTAAATGTAAAACAAATGTTTATTTTATATATGTCGAGTATGTTACGACTAATGTAAAAGTTACGGTCTATTACTCTAGTACTACACACAAGTTAAATAGAGTAGTAAAATAAAGGTGACCCCAATAACCTCCAAAATTAAAAAACAACAACAACAATATTACTCATAAAGTCATAAAGACACCTCAAACCTTTCTAAATCAAAGAGAGAGTAAATAGATAAAAAAAGGTAAAAAGACGGAATAGTCTTTCAACCGTATCAAGTACTATTATCGATGAATCCTCCTAACAGAGTTCGTTTCGAAAATTAAATGAAACGGTATTCTTTCCATTCCAAATAGGGATCTAATTTCACAACAACGAAAAGAACTTTATTTATGTCAAAAAGTCACTCAATGGTATATAAACGTGTGTTTTATACGATACTTAATACTTATTTACAGTGTTAACTATGATTCGTATAGAACTAATCTATAATTACACGTACATATTAATATATATATATGATTTATATGTAGATTTACGTATACACGTACACATATATGTGTTCGCGTTAATATCTGTGCGTAAAGATTCAATGATGATAAATACGGAAGAGGAGACCAGTCGGAAAGGAAATACACATGACTACCCCTCTCTCCTTTGGTTTCGTTTTTATAATAAATAAACAAATAAATACACTCTAGACTTCGGGAGTCTAACCTCATAAGGAGAACGTAACAGTAGTCGAATCTAAATCAAGTGTTATAACCAAAACAGTGTACCTTAAAGTTTCTTTATGATTAAAACTACCTTTTATGGATATCACATAAAAGTCGTGACAGAAGAATAGAGTACGCGGTTTCGAGAGAGATACCGAGTAGTCACTTGGGTCGGATACGGGGAACCCACACACACGAGTCAACGAGTCAGCACAGACTGAGAATGTTGGTGTACGCGACAACGGACGGTCCGAGGAGACCAGTACCTTAAAGAGTCCGTTCTTATAACCTCATCCAATGATAAAGGAGGAAGTCACTTAGAAAGTTGTGTCCTCAATTCGGGAGTAGAGAACACAGACGACGGAACCGTCTGTCTCCGAAAATGATGACGTGGTGGATTGGTTTAACTTCAAGTGAAGAAGTAGAAAAATTACTGGAAGAGATAGTCCGGAATGAGAAATGTTAATGAATTTTTTCTTTTTGGAGTTCTCAGGGAACCTGACGTTCCTCTAGTTTGGTCAGTTAAGATTTTCTTTAGTTAGGACTTATTAGTAACCTTCCTGACTACGACTTCGACTTCGCGGTTATGAAACCGGTGGACTACACTTCACGGCTGAGTAATCTTTTCTGGGACTACGACCCTTTCTCACTTCCGTCCTCCTCTTCCCCTACTGTCTCCTGATCCACCGACCTACCGTAGTGACTGAGTTACCTGTACTCAAACTCGTTCGAGACCCTCTACCACTTCCTGTCTCTTCGGAACTCACGATGTAAGGTACCCTAGCGTTTCAACCTGTGTTGACTCGTTGACTTGTAGTTACTGTTGTTAATAATTTTTGTAAAGACTTACTTTTACTACGTTTGATCCTTGAAGCAGAAGAGCCTTACTTAAGTATACGGAAGAGGATCTTACTCATCTTAGCCACCGTAACGTTTTGTTAGTCAATTAAAGATAGTCTTCAGAGACGACCCATTTTAAGAGAAATCGAAAGGTTCTCGGAACCGTTCCTGGAATGAGAAGAGATGAACACGACGAACTTGCTACAGGTGTAAGGAAGACCTACGTAATTTGTACCAGTCTTTTACACGAAACCCTAGTCATTCTAAAGAAACCGTTGAAGAAGAAACACTTCTTGATCTGTGCTCAAAGTCTTTACTTTACCGAAGAGTTCGGATACTGATCAAGACTTTATGAACCACAACACATAAACAAAACACCGATGTATAGAGAACGGAAAGTTTACATGACGAAAAATGTCACTAAAAATATATAATTTATTTTACCCTGATATTGTAACTTAAAATGGTACACATCTCACAATATACAGAGATCTATATGGTATATATTAAATATCCCAGAATCTGTTCAATTAATTTTAGAATTTCGGAACCGAAGAAACACTTATTTTATTCTCTATTAACGTCTTTGAAGGAATTTCACAAACTCCCAAATTAATATACACTCCGTGCACATGTGACAGACTACGTACGATTTTCGATTATTTATAATAAATAACGAAAAAAAAACACTTTTCCCCGAATTTCGTGAACAAATATGTATTAAAGTAAATTCAGTGTTTTTGAGATACTATAACTTTTATGGAAAGTTTAAAATGTATGCTTTATTGACTTGTGGTCTCTATGATTCACTGAATTCAGAGGTGTCCTCCTCACCTCTTCGAACCTACACCATGTCCTGGTGAACTGAGGTTATGACGTACGAGGTGTAAAATCGTATCGATGGTCTTCCCATTTCGTAGACGGACGTTACTTCCTCGGGACCCAAGTTAGGGACCCAGGTCTTCTAGGGGACCTTTTCCTTTACCGTTGGGTGAGGTCATAAGAACGGACCTCTTAGGGTACCTACCTCCTCGTACCACGCGATGTCAGGTGTCCCATCGTTTCTCAACCTGTACTGACTCGTTTAACGTAATGCAATGTAATAGTCTTCCGAATCTTTCCTCCTAATGGGACATTCCTCTACAACGGTCAGGTAGTTGATGTAAAGAGTCGTAACAAAAGTTTTGTGACTTTGGATTTGGGAAATTGTTATACCATAGTGAAGGTGAGATGGTGTAAGTGGATTCCTGGTAATAAACAGATCACCCAATAACGGGACCGAAGGACTGAACAGTGAAACTAACACAGAAACGGTCGATAGTGGGGTTGTGTGTCTCACATAGTAGTAGTGGAATCAGGTGTACTACAAATTAGAAGTTACTCTAGGGTAGTGAGTACACGAGGTTTATAAAGTGACCGTAATGTACATGAAGTAAACGGTACTAAAATATTTTCAATTTACTATATTCATCCATGTACTAATTCACGTACATTCATAGTATTTTACTACAAATCGTAATGTATATAACGATATATATGTGTATATTTTGTATATACATTTTTATATATTTCGTTTTGTGGTAAAAGTAACCTCTTCCTTTACCGTTGGGTGAGGTCACAAGAACGGACCTCTTAGGGTTCCTCCCCCTTCGGACCACACGACGGTAGATACCCCAACGTGTCTCAGTTTGTGTTGACTTCGTTGAATCGTCGTCGTCGTCGTTTGTGGTAAAATCCTTATGTATATACACACATATGTGTGTACGTGTGTGTGTGTGTGTGTGTGTATGCACGTATGTCAACTGGGAACTTGTTGTATCCAAACTTGACTCAGGTCAGTAGGTGTTTAAACAAAATTATCATTTATAACTCTTGACGTGTTATACCAACACACTTAGACACCTAATCTTGGAACCTATGTCTTTCGATCTATATTTTACAAGTTGAGACACCTCCCATCCACTAGAATTGAGAGTCCAGTTGATAGTCAACTTTCAAGTTGTCACGTTTCCAGTTGACAGTCAAGTCAAGTCAGTGTCTCAGTATAGACTGAGAAACGCTGGGTTACCTCACGTCGTGTGGTCCGAAGGGACAGGTAGTGGTTGAGGACCTCATATGGGTTTGAGCTACAGGTAACTCAGCCACTACGGTAGGTTCGTAGAGTAGGAGACGACAGGGACAGATGAGGACGGAAGTTAGAAAGGGTCGTAGTCCGAGAAAAGTTTACTCAGTCGAGAAGCGTAGTCCACCGGTTTCATAACCTCAGAGTCGAAGTCGTAGGTAGGAAGGTTTCTTATAAGTCCAGACTAAAGGAAATCCTTCCTGATCAAACTAGAGGAACGTCAAGTTACCTAAGAGTTCTCAAAAAAGGTTGTGGTGTTAAGATTTCGTAGTTAAGAAGTCACGAGTCGAAAGAAATATCAGGTTGAGAGTGTAGGTATATACTGATGACCCTTTTGGTATCGAAACTAATCTACCTGGAAACAGTCGAAACGGTTGTTTCCAGTTGATATATATATATATAAAAAAAAGGTACCGAGTAAGGGTAGTACCTTTTTCATCCCTAGTAAACTTTCTCGTATCGATCACAATGTTCCTAGTCAAGTAAAGTCAAGTCAACGAGTCAGTAGAGACTGAGGAACACTGGGGTACTTAACGTCGTGCGGTCCGGAGGGACAGGTAGTGGTTGAGGGCCTCAAGTGAGTTTGAGTGTAGGCAACTCAACCACTACGGTAGGTCGGTAGAGTAAGAGACAACAGGGGAAAGGGAGGACGGGGGTTGGGGAGGGTCGTAGTCTCAGAAAAGGTTACTCAATTGAGAAGCGTACTCCACCGGTTTCATGACCTCAAAGTCGAAATCGTAGTAAGGAAGGTTTCTTGTGGGTCCCGACTAGAGGAAGTCTTACCTGACCAACCTAGAGGAACGTCAGGTTCCCTGAGAGGTCTCAGAAGAGGTTGTGGTGTCAAGTTTTCGTAGTTAATAAGTCGTGAGTCGAAAGAAGTGTCAGGTCGAGAGTGTAGGTATGTACTGGTAACCTTTTTGTCGACTTTGTTTTTTCTGGTTTCTAGAATACCAAGGACTTGGTTTCAACAAAGATGAAAGGTTCAGTAAAGAAATGTTCTCAATAAAAAATGTAAGGAACCTTCAACTTGAAGTTTACATACAAAGATTTTATCCTTATTTTAGACAAAACAAAAATAAAACAAGTCCTAGATTACAAGGTTGTCCGTCAACTATGCATCCCTCTAGATAGAAAATAAGGTCTAAGTCAGTAAAAAGAGGCAAACTAAGACTCATTTAACCGAAGGGACCACCGAGTCTCCCATTTCGCAGACGGACGTTACGTCCTCTGGTCCCAAACTAGGGACTCAGTCCTTCTAGGGAACCTCTTCCTTTACCGTTGGGTGAGGTCATGAGAAAGGACCTCTTAGGGTACCTTCCTCCTCGGACCACCCCTTGTCAGGTGTCCCAGTGTGTACTGACTCATTGAAGTGAAAGTGAAAGAGGTACGGAGTTAAAGAAGTTGACTCTTCTCGGATATAATATTAATAAAGGTTCAACTTTATAAGACACTTATCGTTATTTCAAATCGTCTAGGAACCTTAACACGAATAGGTTAATTTGAAGAGTCAATTTTGAGTCGTCACCGGTGTCACCTTTTCCACAAAAGTAAGGTTAGGGTTTCTTTCCGTTAGGGTTTCTTACAAGTTTGATGGTGTGTTAACACGAGTAGTTTGTGTGATCGTTTGATTACGAGTTTTAGGAGGTTCGGTTCGAAGTTATCAAACACTTGGTACTTTAAGGTCTACAGGTTCGACCTAAATCTTTTCCGTCCCCTTGGTCCTTAGTTTAACGGTTGTAGGTGACCTAGTAGTTTTTTCGTTCTCTCAAGATCTTTTTGTAGATGAAGACGAAATAACGGATACGGTTTCGGAAACTGACACACCTAGTGACGTTTGACACCTTTTAAGAAGTCCTCTACCCTTATGACCTGGTGGAATGGACGGAGGACTTTTTAGACATACGTCCAGTTCTTCGTTGTCAATCTCGACCTGTACCTTGTTGTCTGACCAAGGTTTATCCTTTTCCTCATGTAGTTCGGACATATAACAGTGGGACTAATAAATTGAATATACGTCTCTTGTAGTACTCTTTACGGTCCGATCTACTTCATGTTCGACTTTAGTTGTAAAGACCCTCTTTATAGTTATTGGAGTCTATACATCTACTATCGTCGGAATACCGTCTTTCGCTTCTTCTTGATTTCTCGGAGAACTACTTTCACTTTCTCCTCTCACTTTTTCAGTCGAATTTTGAGTTGTAAGTCTTTTGATTCTAGTACCGTAAGTTAGGGTAGTGAAGTACCGTTTATCTACCCCTTTGTCACCTTTGGCACTTTCTGAAATAAAAGACACCGAGGTTTTTAGTGACTTCTACCACTCACGTCGGTACTTTAATTTTCTACGAATAAGGAACCTTCTTTTCGATACTGGTTGGATCTGTCGTATAATTTTTCGTCTCTGTAATGAAACGGTTGTTTTCAGACAGATCAGTTCCGATACCAAAAAGGTCATCAGTACATACCTACACTCACAACCTGATATTTCTTTCAACTCGCGGTTTCTTAACTACGAAAACTTTATACTACATCCTCTTCTGAGAACTCTCAGAGAACCTGTCGTTCCCGTAGTTTGGTCAGGTAGGATTTCCTTTAGTCAGGACTTATAAGTAACCTTTCTGACTACAACTTCGACTTTGAGGTTATGAAACTGGTGGACTACCCTTCTTGACTGAGGGACCTTTACTGGGACTTAGACCCTTTCTAACTTCTACCCTCCTCTTCCCCTACTGTCTCCTAAACTACCAACTTATCGTAGTGGATGAGCTACCTGAACTCATACTCATTCGAGATCCTGAACCACTACATGTCCCTTTGGACCGCATGACGTCAGGTATCCCAACGTCTCAGTCTGTGATGACTCGCTGACTTGACATGACTTGAATACTCGTATTTACTCTCGAAAGGTAAATGAGAATCTCTTTTACCGACCAGGTACTACTTTCTTGTTTCGACAAATGTAAATGACATTTCCTAAAACTTTTGAATATAAGGTATAAGAATGATGAAATGTTTATATAAGATCCATAACAAAATAGTAGACCTGATATATAGTATAACCTGAGTTTCAGTCTTGTAAGGACGAGGGATAGTTACCCTGTATGAAAACCAATAACCGACGAAATAAAAATGGTGACTGTTGAGATTTATTTCAGACGAAATGGAAAATTAAACGTACCTGACTGTCTTCTCAGTTCCAACGAACCAGATTTACAGATTTATAAAGAGTACCAGATAACCAAAGAAGGTTTTTAGGATAAATTTCCAACTTAATAAATTTGAGTGTGAATAAAGGTTTAATTTGTGAAATTATACCTTGTACACTGTTTAATATCAAATTAAGGACGAGAAGAGAGGTTGTAAAAGATGGTAGTGAGTAGAACTACTTGGACTGTGAACCAGTCCTTGGGTCTTAAGTTTTGCACCACAAAAAAAAGGAGAAAGTAATGGACCGTCTAGTTAGTAAAACACACGTTTCGTGTAATTCGGAAGAGTGAAAGAACAAGGGGATGGGATTGAATAAAATCACAAAACATTGATATATAGACTCACTAAAAACATACAAAATGAGAAGGAATAAAAAATCCAATTAGTTTTAATTAAACAAAGAATTTAAAGATAACCTCATATTAACTAAATGTCACGACACGATATGGGAAGGAACAATTTCCAAGGTAATCCAGTCCATTGTATAAATACAATAACGAGTAGTGAAATATGAGTGGTATGAAATATGAGAGAGTTCTGCCACGGATACACGGATACAAATATACGAATCGTACACAAACAGTTTTCTCACTTACACATATATGTAAGAATAACTAATTCATCTTATTAAGATATTATGTCATAAACTAAAAAAAGGGGAATATCGAAGTGTTAAGGGTAGTTTTGATAAATGTAGGAAAAGACAAGATACGAGTACAATAAATATACAGAACAATCACATAAAACACACACAATTTTATAACCGAATTCCTTCACAGATTAAACCTGAATAAAACGACTGGTGTTAAAGAACCATATCAATAAGTACGTCGTCTATAAAAAACTCGTCGACTATACTTGATTCAGTATAAATATTAGTCTTTTATCAAATGGGTGGGAATATTTGGTCATAAATCGAGACGAAGACTGAATGTTTATCATGGGTTACTACCACAGGGTTTCTTCCTTACCTACTCAGTGGAATGGGTAGTAAGACACATTGTGTAACGATGTGTATACCGACTCATAGATGTCGTAAACGTCATTAAAGTGTTCTAACTTTATTAATACAAAAATTACTATAAACTTTTATTATTAATACCACGAAAATGATTTCAAATCACTGTTAGTCGATAACACCTGACTCACTAAAAATTTAGACTTCAGTTTCTATACTCCGTGGACACATTTTAGAACTGTAATGAAATCATATAGTTGGAGAAACAGTTTAATTTTTCTTATTTACTAAATATAAACAAATACTTTTAAATCAAAACGAAACCACTAAAGTCATATTGAATAATCATTTAGTGTTACTAACACTCTATTCGTCACCATTTAACTACATCTACGACATTAACGAAATAAAAATAACAAATTAAATCAATATTCGTTACATCATCCATATATAAAACATCTTTAAAAGAAGATGGACCAATCATTGTGTGAAGTGAAAGAAAAATTTATATAACGATTGTAACTAATATCTTGTGTCAAATTAGATAGTCACGTCCTTCAGGATGATAAATTGTTAAGACATGAAAAAGAGTAAATTTAAAGAGAAAGATGTTTTTATAACAACGTACACAATAAAAATATATTTTAAAAGTAGATAAAGTTATGGGGAGAATATCCAGGTAATCTAGTAAAATACTGTCTTAAATTTAATACGATTATACGTAATTTTAAAATACCCAATAATAATAAAACTTGTAAAATTTCTATAAAGTATTCAATTTTTGGGTACCTCTTCCGTTACTGTGGGTGAGGTCATGAGAAGGGACTTTTTAGGGTACCCGTCTCCTCGGACCATCTGACGTCAGGTACCCCAGTACTTCTCAGCCTGTGTTGACTCGTTGAACTGAAAGCGAAAAGTGAAATACATAACCTCTTCCTTTACCGTTGGGTGAGGTCGCAAGAACGGACCTCTTAGGGTCCCTGTCCCCTCACACCACCCGACGGCAGAGACCCCAGCGTGTTTCAGTCTGTGTTGACTTCGCTGAATCGTCGTCGTCGTCGTTTATAAGCATAATAATTTCCTTAATTACTATGGGTGTAACTCTATAACACAATTCATTTATTTTATAACTTAAATTTATTGGGTTGTCATAAATTCAGTATTTCCGTGAGTTAATTACAATGAAGGAAATAGAAAAAGGACGCGTAAAATATCCATGTTTGTGAATTTCTTTTACCTCTGATTTGTACTTTATTTCTTATAATATACTATCTTTAATATCAGAACCTAAAAAGGTGGGGAAAATATCGTAAAAATATTTTTCTTAAGATTTTTTATACAATTATACATCTTAAGGATTTTATACTCACTTATAAAATACGACACACTTAGAAAACGACACAAAAACAACAACAACTAATTCCTAACAGGACAGTAAGATAAAAAAACATTGTTGATACATTTCGTCCAAAACAAAAAGTATTTATAGACTATGTTTAGAGGTTGATTTGACGGTTTCGGGATATGAACTTACACCTTCCCATACAAACACACCCCCGTAAAACAGACTTTATGATTAAATTTGAAAAATTATGTGGTATTCGATTAGGACAAGGAATAAAGAAGAACAAAGTCAAAATCATTGTATACGAGAATCTATAAAGAAGTCAAACCAAGTACATTTAAAGTCTATTCTTGATGTTAAAGGTGTAAAACTACGGCCGTAAATCAGATAAATGCAAATTACATTAGTACCTATTCATACATGAATAGTGGTAAAGCAAGTAACAAAAGACTAACAAAGAAATTAAGAAGAGACAAGGAAAGGAAAAAACAAGAGAAGGAGACAATAAACTACTGAAAGAAATCACAATCCAAATATAAGGAAAGATACGTAAAAAACACATAGACAATGTCCAAAAACCAAACACTAATGGTATCGCAAGAACATAGTGTCGGATACATCACTCGTCAGATAAAGTTTAACTACTCAAAAATTCAAACTTGTGTAAGATTTCCGTGATGTAAAATTGAGAGGGTGGGTTTAAAATACAAAAATTACAGTGTAAAATGTAGAAAAATAAGGCACATAGTGAATTGATTAATAACATCAAAATCAATTAAAATGACGAAAACAGAAAACTGGAAGTGTGAACGAGATGATCACCGACGAGGTAATGGAAGAGTCATATAAACAGAAATGGTCACCCTAAAAAAAGAAAGTATAAGAAGAACAAAGATCAATGTCAGAAAGAAAAGGTAAATTTATTCAGGGACTTGTAAAGAACATTCCGACTAAATCACCACTGTTTGAAGAAATCGAAAACGAACCGACCATGGCATAGGGAGGAAGGTAAGACTTACCTTTGAAACGACCCATCCAAAAAGAACCAAAATTCAAGGAATGAAAGTCATACAACTCATATAGTACGATTAGCAAAGACCCCGACGGGTGGACCATCCCTTCCTACCTTCATTAAAGTCTCCCCGATCAGTCCTGTTTTTCAAACCGTCCCGTCCCATGTTGCACAGATCGATCCAACTACCTTTCACTGTCTTTAACACGGTCGGTCACAGTCTGTTTGATCCATATCTCAATTTTTCTCTCACGGACGGTTACGAAGACAGGGGTCTCTTTGAGGATGGTGTAGGGACGGGGACCGTGGGATTTTAACCAGTTAATTAAGAGAAGAGTACACTGGGATTTTAACCAGTTAATTAAGAGAAGAGTACACTGGGTCCGTAAAAGGTTCGACGACGGAGAAGTGACTCTGAACCTCCTTCACTCAAACACACTTTCGGGATGTTCTTGTCAGAACTAAAGGGTGTCGGGAGGTCGAGATGTCCTGTATTTGGGACTACCAAAAGATTCTGTCTATAATACCTCCGAACAGAAAGGTCACGTCCAGGGGACCCGTACCCTCGGACTTCTCCCTGAGTTTGGGAAGTCATGAGTCCTCCTTGTACACAAAAAGACTATAGAGACTAAAAATCCCGGGACGTGGTCCCGACACCCAAGACTGATCTGAGACAGAGATGGGGAAGATGTACAGAACTATACCGGAAAGAATATATAGGAAGTTAAGTCAAGTCAGCGAGTCAGCACAGGCTGAGAAACGCTGGGGTACTTAGCGTCGTGCGGTTCGGAGGGACAGGTTGTGGTAGAGGGCCTCAAGTGAGTCTGAGTGCAGGTAGCTCAGGCACTACGGTAGGTTGGAAGAGTAGGAGACAGTAGGGGAAGAAGAGGACGGGGGTTAGGGAGGGTCGTAGTCTCAGAAAGGGTTACTCAGTTGAGAAGCGTACTCCACCGGTTTCCTGACCTCGAAGTCGAAATCGTAGTAAGGAAGGTTTCTTTAGGGTCCCGACTAGAGGAAGTCTTACCTAACCAACCTAGAAGAACGTCAGGTTCCCTGGGAGTTCTCAGAAGTTGTGGTGTCAAGTTTTCGTAGTTAAGAAGCCGTGAGTCGAAAGAAGTGTCAGGTTGAGAGTGTAGGTATGTACTGGTGTCCTTTTTGGTATCGGAACTGATCTGCCTGGAATCAACCGTTTCATTACAGAGACGAAAACTTATATGATAGATCCAACCAGTATTGAAAAGAAGGTTCCTCATTCGCAGAAAATTAAAGTACCGACGTCAGTGGTAGACGTCACTAAAACCTCGGGGGGTTTTATTTCAGACTGTGACAGAGATGACAAAGGGGTAGATAAAGGGTACTTCACTACCCTGGTCTACGGTACTAGAAACAAAAGACTTACAACTCGAAATTCGGTTGAAAAAGTGACAGGACAAAGTGAAAGTAGTTCTCCGAAAACTCAAGGAGAAGTGAAAGACGGTATTCCCACCACAGTAGACGTATAGACTCCAATGACTGTAAAGAGGGCCGTTAGAACTAAGGTCGAACACAAAGAAGGTCAGGTCGTAAAGAGTACTACATGAGACGTATCTTCAATTTATTCGTCCCACTGTTATATGTCGGAACTACATGAGGAAAAGGATAAACCTGGTCAGACAACAAGGTACAGGTCAAGATCGACAACGAAGGACTGGACGTATGTCTAAAGAGTTCTCCGTCCAATCCACCAGACCATAAGGGTGGAGAAAGTCTTAAAAGGTGTCAAATAACACTAGGTGTGTCAGTTTCCGAAACTGTATCAGGTATTTCGTCTTTATCTACAAAAAGACTTGAGAGAACGAAAAAGGGACTAGGTCGTCTACAACCGTTAAACTAGAGACCAAGGAGACGGAAAAGATTTTATTCGAACTTGTAGTCCCTCAAGTGTCAAGTGCATAACGACTTCAGACCGAACCTCTTAAAACTCGCAATGAAATGATCGCACACTCTACTCACGTTAACACACCATCAAACTCGTAAGAAATCGTAACGGAAAGAAACCCTAACCTTACTTTTGACTGGAAAAGGTCAGGACACCGGTGACGACTCAAAAGGTTTACACGACC
This sequence comes from Capra ibex, assembly GCA_006410555.1. Lineage (NCBI taxonomy): Eukaryota > Metazoa > Chordata > Mammalia > Artiodactyla > Bovidae > Capra > Capra ibex. Next base: position 9,196,069 of record SJYO01035988.1, read on the forward strand.
GTATAACTCACGTCGTGAAAGTGTCGTAGTAGAAAGTCCTAAACTTTGTCGAGTTGACCTTAAGGTAGTGGAGGTTATCAAAACAAGTATCACTACGAAAGATTCCGGGTGAACTGAAGTGTAAGGTTCTACAGACCGAGATCTAATCTCTAGTGTAATAGTACTAATAGACCCAACACTTTTAGAAAAAACATGTCAAGAAGACACATAAGAACGGTGGAGAAGAATTATAGAAGACGAAGACAATCCAGGTATGGTAAAGACAGGAAATAACTCGGGTAGAAACGTACTTTACAAGGGAACCATAGAGATTAAAAGAACTTCTCTAGAGATCAGAAAGGGTAAGACAACAAAAGGAGATAAAGAAACATAACTAGCGACTTCTTCCGAAATAATAGATAGGAACGATAAGAAGGAATCAACATCTTTTAGATAAGACGATCAAAGTCAAGTAAGAGTCTCTATCGATAAAATACACCTTGATAACAAAACACAGGTGTCTTTCTTCACTTGATTCCTAGAAGAATGAAGTGGTAAAAATAGATATGGGGGAGTTAGTAAAGAATGTGTCATAGAGTAGACTAAGGTAGTTCTAAGAATTTTTAGTTGATAAAACCTCTTCACCTCTAGGAGTATGTTTCAGTGTGATAGTCGGGGATTACCTTGGGTAGCAAAACCAAATACTCAAGTCATAAAGAAGACGAGTGGTAAAGAGAGAAACGTAGTAAGTATATAACTTGAACTAGGTTTTCTGATCGATTAATCCTTCCTTCCTTGTCTCCAAATATACCCGATATGTTAAACGGGTGTAAGTGTATCCATATCTATCTCTATTTTATGACTTTTAAATAAAAACTGAGTAAGGTTTCGGGTAGGACATAGGTGATTTGGTGAACTGAGTTTATTCTGTAAATAAACTTCCACAGCTGACTCCACCCTTTTTCCCCACCGTTCTTATGTGTCTACTTGAGATGTACTTTCCCGAATTAATAAGTCTATTGATACTACCACACCAGTGAGTGGATCTCGGTCTGTAGGACCTCACACTTCAGTTCACCCGGTATTTCTTTGTGATGGTACTTGTTTCGATCACCTCCACCATCTTAACGTCGACTCGATAAAGTTTGGAATTTTCTACTACGACAATTTCACAACGTGAGTTTCTTTTCTTTCACTTCTGTGAGTCAGCACAGGTCGAGGAAGACTGGGGTAACTGACATCGGACGGTCTAAGGTGGTAAGTACCTTAAGAGTTCCCTTCTTATGACCTCACCTAACGGTAAAGGAAGAGGTCCCCTAGAAGGACTGGGTCCCTACCTTGGGTGTAGAGGGTGTAACGTCCTCTATAAAATGGTAAACTCGGTGGTCCCTCACGACGTGAGTTATACAGTCGTTTAAACCTTTTGAGTCGTCACTGGTGTCCCGACCTTTTCCAGTTAAAAGTAAGGTTATGGTTTCTTCCCGTTACGGTTTGTTACAAGTTTGATGATACGTTAACACGAGTAAAGTGTACGATCATTCCATTACGAGTTTCAGGAAGATCGATCAGAAGTCGTCACTCACTTGATTCTTGAAGGTCTACATGTTTGACCCAAATCTTTTCCGTCTCCTTGGTCTCTAGTCTATTGAGTACATACAGTAGTCAATTTTATAATATGACTCTTTTTATATATCACCACTTGAACGAGAAAGAGTGATTCTTCAGTCTTTTTGTTTACGTACCAAACCAGGTCTTAAACCACTGGTCCTTGTATAAACTTCCCTATCTCAAAAACAAACTAACCAAACGTAATTCTATAATATATAATACGGTGTCTAATATTCTAGATTTCGTCCCAAAAACAATTACAAAAACACAACAGATAAAGACATTCTCCGTGTCAATTTATGATCCTTCTTGTTCATAAACTCACTATCTTCCAACTTAAGACCAAAAACGGAGGGAGTAAACCAACCTTTCTGGACCTGTTTAGTAAAGACGAGAAACTCAGTGATCGAGAAACCATAATTTAAATACCTTAACTTATTCTACTAAAGATTACGAGGAAACTCAAGACCGTGTTGTATCTTCTTATATTTTTTCTAGAGTCTTTGTCTTACCCTTGTTGTTATTTTATAGTGAAAACCAAAAAAATTTATATTTAAATAATTGGGAACGAAAATACACTCTTTTAAAGTTGTTTAAAGCAGATAGTTCGATCGGACTCATCAATCATCAATGATAAAATTTGTTAGTGTAAATTTAGATTATCTTTAAATTAAAATACACAAATTTTACAAAACTACATATTTATGTACTCTTTGACTTATAGTCACTACCCTAAAATTATTTTCATTAATTCGATGAAATAGGAACTTTGTGAACCTTTCATTTTTAGACACGATTTCGAAGATCTTACTAATAATTATCTTACGATTTTTATGATTATGATTATGATTTACTTATGATTTACGGAGAACGTATGTACAAAAAGACAATAACTTTCACTTTCCCTTAATAAAATCAGTCTAAAGAGTCTCTTTTTCCACTTTTTAGATAATTGAGAGAATTTCGAGTTACTTGTTTATATTGACCACTAAAAATTATAAAGTCTTTATATAGAAAAAGGGGGAGAAAAATTTGAGAAAAATCACCTGAAGGAATCACGGAGTCTACCATTTCTTAGGTGGACGTCACCCCCTCTGGACTCAAACTAGGGACCTAACCCTTCTAGGGGACCTCTTCTCTTGCCGATGGGTGAGGTCATGAGACCGGACCTCTTAAGGTACCTGAACATATCAGGTACCCCAACGTTTCTCAGTCTGTGTTGACTTACCAAAAGAAAAGAGAAATATCCCTAAACCCTATCGTTCTCTCCAATATATAGTTAATTGGTAACTATGTAAAAAAAGGAAAGATTTAAAATTATATTAAAGATAAATTGGTCACTTTGTAGTAGTCTTTTTTAAAGTTAAGACAATTAAAAAAATATCGTTAGCTAAAGTGGATCTCAGAACACGATCAAACAAATAACTATGTTTAGAACAAAAAGACATAAACATAGAAGATAAAAAATAATTATTTTGAAAGTCAACCTTCCTCTCCAATGTATTCGATAACGATTAGTTTATGAATTTGTAGTATAAATATAAAGTCACCCTGAAAATTAAAATTTTTAATGGTTAAAATTAATTTATTACTTCATGTACTTTATTTCGTAAATAAATACTTTCATTGGATTTAAGTCCTTATTCCTTTCAAAATAACGTATTATGACAAGATCTTTCGTATTGAGTCACTGAAGGGATCGCTTCGTAGTTTTTGAACTCATAACCCATGGTACGGTCGTCTTGGTTACTTAGTCTTAGAGACCTTTATATAAGACATTATAGGTAAAAGAAAAGTCACTAGGTTTCCTGAAAATTATGAAACAGTCTAGAATTTTGAGAATAAGACATTGTCTTTCTCCCTTTTATTTTTTAAAAATTTAACATTAAAAGTTACTCCATTGAGTTATAATCAATATACATCTCCGATATTATAATATATAAAAACATCAACGAATCAGTGATTCAACACGGGTAAAAAGACCTTGTAGGTTAGTTTATTAAACTTGGGAAAATCTTTAAGGATCCACTAAAATTTACCATACCATTTTGTATATATAATCTTTCAGTTGTCAAAACATATGAGATCATTTTTACTGTACTTTAATAAGACCTTCAACAAAAGTAATTTTCATTCTAATAAAAAATTTTGTGTTTGTTTCGTGTGACAATGTTTATATTCTTTAAATACATTTCGTATTTTTCTTTTAATGTTTTCTGTTAAAAATTTCAGAATTTTTTCTTCTTACTTCACTGAATATGAATTTAGTGGTGTAATGTTTGTGTAGATTCAAATCTTTTTTGTCTATAATTCTGTTATACTATTTAGAACGATGAGGTTTATTTTTTTAGATTTTAAGTTTTTAATTACATCTTTTTAAAATTTACTTTTATTTATATATTTATTTACCCCGTATAGACTATCTCTTACCCCAAAAATATTTCATGAGAATTTTAATGATTAGTCTTCTACTTTTGTGTTGACCTTAATGATTGTTTCGGATATTATTCGGTAAATAATTTTATGTATGTTTACCGTATACCTGTATCCGTAGTTATAAGTTTGAGTGATCGTTAGTTTTTACGTTAAAATCTTTCTTACGTTTGATTAAAAAATGAACAACTAAAACTTTTCTTAAAATTTTTAGATTAAGTGGTCCACCTTCCACTCTTCTTTACTTGTGACACTCTTTAGTGTCGATTGTCCGTACAATTAACGATCTTTGAATGAAGTGAAGTTAAATCTTTATAAATAGTCTCCGAGACTTTAAAAAGTACATTAAAATGAATTGTTAAGAAGAATCCTTTGAGTAGGACTCTCTGATAAGTATTTAGATACGTCGTTAAACCATATTCCCGTTTACCATATATTTTACTTTTTTAATCTACTTGTAGAATTTACAGATGCTTCTCCTCTCTCTGATTTATGAAATACTGATATCTGTCTTGAGGTTTTATAATAAAATTATATCGCATGTCTTTATGTTCATTTGTTTTAATTTATCACGAATCTAGTTATTATTTCTAAGTTTCTAATACTTATTAAGTAGATTTAGACACCTGACGTTAATTTTTTGATTAAAAAAAAGTCAAAAACGATAGTTCTTTTAGTTCTTTTATTTACTGAACGTATGAGAATATACATAATTGTCGATGAAAGACAACCTCCTATCGTTATAAAAAATATTATTAGTGTTCATTCTGATACATGGTCATAAATTGTACATGATTGACTAAACGAAGGGTACTGTCGGGAGATTTTAACATTATCAATAATAGAGACGACTATTTACTCTTTGGATTAGTATTTAATTTCTACGTTCACCCTATACTTTGAACCATCTGGTAGAGGACATAAATACTTTGTTCCTCGTCAGATGTTATGATAGTTATTATAAGAAATTTGTTTTGTTATATCGTAAAAAATCTTGATGTTTACCTTATTAGTGTCATAGGTCACTGTATAATCAGTTGTTTCACACGAATATATTCAATGTTTATTAATTGTAGTATTATGACATAAGATTTCAGATATTTACTTTATTACTTATGTAAATTGTTAATAAAATAAAGATATATAGTAAGAATTTAAAAATATATAAACCTTTCATTTGGTATTCGATGAATTATTGTAAATTCTTTTATTATATATCACTCCCTTTAATGTTTTATAAGTCTGTACTTTCTTTTAATGTATAATATATAACTCGATACATACACAGTTTCAAACATTCTTCGTATATTGTTATAAATCTTTTACTTTATAAAAGTAATTCTTTATCCTTCCTTACTTCCTTATTAATGTTTTGTCTATTCCTAAATTTAGACATTGCATTATTAAAGGTCTTTAAGTTCAAGATCTTTTGTTTAAGTTTCTTTACTATTTTTGTATTTAATTATCATTTCTCTTTTTTTATCTTTTTAAAGTGGTTCTGACAAAAATACTTTTATAATGATTCTGTGAGATCGTCTTCCCTACTACTTTTGTTAGTTTTTATTATTTCTTTCTTTCCTTTTCTTACTTTCTCTAATATAGTATTTCTTTTATAATGAGTATTTCTTTATAATACTTCTGACCAGAGATATTACACGTAAACCTTTACATTTATTTTAACTATGTTTAAATCCTTTTATATTTAACAGTTTTTAATAGATTTAAATTTAACCTTTGAATATCAACCGGAGATTATAAATTTCTATAAAATCACCATTCTTATAAAGAGATTTCAAGGTCTGGTACTACTAAGGTATCCACTCCATGCAAATCGAGTAAGGTTTTTCTTTGTGTGGTATTTGTATTGTATTTTATCGGAATGAGTCGATTTAGTTAATTACATGAAATTAAGACTTTATACCATACTTACAGTTTTCCTTTTTTTGCTTAAAAATAAGTAATGACTACCCTCACTTTTTACCATGTCGATGAAAAAGCAAGCCGTCAAAGAACGTTTTGACTTGTATGAGAATGGGATACTAGGTTGTTGGTGTTAAACACCATATACGGGTTTACTAAACTTTTATATACGGGTGTTTGGTGATAAACATCGTGGGAATAAGAATTATCGGTTCTGAACCTTCGTTCGGTCTATAGGAAGAAATTCCTTACCCATTTATTGGATATCAAACAGGTGTGTTACCTTATATCCTTAGAATTCACGTATAATAATTGTAGTTCATTTTATATGACTAGATTTTTACGATACATGGTACCTAAGGTTGATACATTGTAAGACCTTTTCTGTTTTAATATCTCTGTAATTTTTTAGTCACCAACTGTCTCCAACCCCCCTTTCTTAATCCCTATTTATCCACCTCCTAGAAATCTCGTCACGTTGTTAAGATATACTTTGATGTCACCACCTTTGTACAGTAACATGAAAACAGATTTGGATACATCTCACGTCGTATTTCTCACTTAGGGTTACATTCGATACCTGATACCCACCATTCCTACACGGTCACAACCAAGTAACTAATATTATTTATATGATAAGGCTATCCTCATACAATGACGACCCCCACCGACACATACATATGTCCATCCTCATACACCGTTTAGAGACATGGAAAGAGAGGTAAAAAGACACTTGGATTTTGAAGATTACGTACTTTAGAAATTTTTTCTCTCTTACACTTTAATTAATGATTGTTTTTATATTTCTAGAATTAAATAAGTTACTTATAAGTAAAGTCACAATCAGTGAGTCAACACAGATGAGAAATACTGGAGTTCTTTTCATACATCGGACGGTCTGAGGAGACAGGTACCTTAATAGGTCCAACCTGATGGCTTCACCCATTGCTAAGGGAAGAGGTCTCCTAGAAGGACTTGGTCCCTATCTTGGACCCAGAGAGTGTAACGTCCGTCTAAGAAATAAACAATAACAAGTCAGCGATCCAGTACAGGTTGAGAAACTTTGGGACACCTGATGTCGGTGGTCGAGGGGCACGAAATGATAGAGGACCTTAAAAGAGTTTAAGTACAGGTAACTCAGTCACTACGACAGATTGGCAGAGTAGGAGACGGTGGGGAAAGAGGAAAACGGAAGTTAGAAAGGGTCGTAGCCCAGAAAAGATTACTCAACAGAGAAACGTAGTCCACTGGTTTCGAAGTCGAAGTCGTAGTCAGGAAGGTTACTTATAAGTCCTGACTAAAGGAAATTCTAGTTGACCAAACCAAAGGAACGACAAGTTCTATGACAGTTATGAGAAGTGTGGTGTCAAGCTTTCGTAGTCAAGAAGTCGCACGTCGGAAGAAATACCAGGTTGAGAGTGTAAGCATGTACTGATGACCTTTTGTGTATCGAGACTGAGATGTCTGAAAACAGTGTTTCACTACAGAAACGAAGAATTATACGACAGATCCAAACAGTAAGGTTCATCATTCGCAGAAAATTAAAGTACCGACTTCAGGTGTCACTAAAACCTCTGGTTCTTTTCTTTTAGACAGTGACGGAGGTGAAAAAGGGGAAGATAAACCGTACTTCACTACCCTGGCCTACGGTACCAGAATCAAAAAACTTATAACTCAAAATTCGGTCGAAAAGTGGAAGTAGAAATTGGGTATAGTTCTCCGAGAAATCAAGGACAAGTGAAAGACGATAATCAACCATATTAGACCTATAAAAAAGTCAAATCAAGTCAGTGAGTCAGTACAGGTTGAGAAACACTGAAGTGTTTGACGTCGTACGGTCCGAAGGGACAGGTAGTGGTTGAGGGTCTCGAACAAGTTTGAGTACAGGTAACTCAGTCACTACGGTAGGTTGGTAGAGTAGGAGACAGTAAAGGAAAAGGGTGGAAGTTAGAAAGGGTTGTAGTCCCAGAAAAGTTTACTCAGTCAAGAAGTGTAGTCCACCAGTGTCATAACCTCGAAGTCAAAGTCGTAGTCAGGAAAGTTACTTATAAGTCCTGACTAAGGAAATCCTAACTGACCAAACTATAGGTACGTCAGGTTCCCTGAGAGTTCTCAGAAGAGGTAACGACGTCAAGATTTCGTAGTAAGAAACCACGAGTCGAAAGAAACACCAAGTTGAGAGTGTAGGTATGTGTTGATGACCTTTTTGGTATCGAAACTGATTTGTCTGGAAACAACCGTTTCATCACAGAGACGAAAAATTATACGACAGACACAATCGGTATCAACCTATAGATTCCAACAACTATAAAAAGGGCCGTTAGAACTAAGGTCGACTACTGAGTAGGTCGTAAGTAGAAAGTAAAGTCTGAGAAAGACAACTGAAACACCCGATGAGATAAAGAAGATTCCCTAAGAACGGGTGTCATCATCTATATTACCAGTAGACTTAATTTAAACAAGTAAGGACAGGTAAGATCAAGTGACTAAGGATTCTGTGGATATAAGTGAGAACGGTAGAGGACGAACTGGTGTACGTTAAAAATGGAACTAAGTACCTGGACTGTAAGGTCCAAGGAGACGTCACAACAAGAAATATGGTAGTTTGAAACGAAAGTAGTGGTCTATGTAGGTGGTCGACTCACAGTAAAGGTAAAACCGGGTCGACGAAGTAAGAAAGACTTCAATAATCATTAACGTGAGACGAGTAGGGTCATCGTATAACCTGTGAAAGACTGGACCCCCGAGTAGAAGATCACAGTATACAAAAACGAAAAAGTACGACAAGTACCCAAAGAGCACCGTTATTGCGACATCACCAAACGGTAAGGAAGAAGGTCACCTGGTGTAAAACAATCTTGAGAATTGATACTGGACAGGTAGAACCCACTGGGACGTACGGTACCGAGTGACGGAGTAACTCAATACGTTCGGGGAAACGATACTGTTAGGACATTAGGTACTTCCCTTAAACAAATAAATTATATTTATTTACAAGATCCGAGATTTACATTTTCGGAACTCAATTTTCCAGTTTAAGAAGAGTTGTACCTTGAATCGTAGATCAAACTCCTTTGTTTATTATTTGGTAGTAATTCCTACGTAGACAACCTTAGTTTTCAATTTTCTCTTTTACTTAGTCTCATTCGTATGGTCCCTTTCCCATCCAAAAAGACAAAATGGTCTTCGACGAATCTATCACTTAAACTACGATAATTACAGTGTGTGATTAGGGATTAGATCACGAATCCGTCTCCTCTTTCATTTACTACTCACAGTCAATACCTCATAGTCGAGAGTCTCCTAAGTCTTATTTCCAACATCAAATAGGGTGATTGGGTCCCAAATGATATAAAAGGGTCTTCTACTCTGGTTGGTATATTCAAGTGAAAGAGGTAGAGAGGTCCGTGTCAAATTCCACTTATCCTCCCAATAGACTCGTCACGTTCCTCACCCCCAACCCCACCCCCACAAACTTAATCTATGACAACCACAAAAGGATTATAAGGGAAATCTTCGACCACGTGTGTAGACGGTCAACGACAGTATAACACATTATTGTTGAGTGTCGACGGAAGAAAAGATCTTTTACAGACAATTTGTTTACACTCGGTGGATCAGACACTCCGTTGGGGAACAAGTAACCCTTTCTGAAATCGGTTCCTCATTGACTCTACCCCAACTCTCTTATCGAGGGTAAGAGAGTGTCACCTGACTAAGATACCTCATTAAACACGGTGTCTCGAAGGACTAAACTTGACCCCACGACATCATGAAACGGAGCTGAATCCTGTTTATACTTCACGGTCAGATTGAGGTTTCGAGGAGAATTGTAACCGTCTCCCCAATCGACGTTAGTATCATACCTAAGGGAAGAAGGCGAGACGGACTTAAACTTGTAAAGTGAAGGAATTTTTACATAATGAAGTCTCATCCGTGGTTATTTAGAAGACGTTGGAAAGTAGAGTTTCACACAAAAGTCCTTAGGTTTTGTGACACCCGTGTTCGGTTTTCCTGAGAGGACGAGTGTGGTACAGAAACAACTCTGCAAGGGGTAGAAATAAACCGAAGGAAGGGAGCGGAAGAGGACTCTCTTATAGGAGTTCTGTATTGAGTTTGTTTTGACAGAGGTCGAGATGAAAATCCTTTGACTATATTTTCTCTATTATAAACTAAGTACTGAACTTGTTTCCTCTTTTAAAATTTTTAGGACACACAAATCTCTTATAGTCCGTTGGTTTACCGTTCATTTAATCTACTTTTTAGAATACAACTTTCTTGTTGATCTTCCTGTCATACTGTTGTCGTCTCAGTCACTTCGCTTTTTACCTTCAATTTTTTTTTTTATTGGAACATCCAGAAACTTTCTAAATCGGTTTATTAATACCTTTCTGTAACCTTCTTGACTTCCATTCTTCAACCGACTATACAAAATATAAAAATTTCTAATAGAAACGACATCAATCCACTGATCTGATATCTTCCCATTCCCATTTTACGTTTTGGGATAGTCACACATACACACATTTAATTAGTCACGTAATTTTCTAATAGGAGTATATTCTAATAAGGGACTCACATTTTTACCAACCGGTCGTAGTCCTTCAGATATTTAGTTTAAATGTTAAATTTATTTAGGTTCTTCTTTTTGAAACAGGTAGGGTAATTTAGGTTTTTTCCTACTATTTCAAGTCTCTTATAAATAGAATTAATAAAAACGATCGATTCTAAAGTTCTACTATATATTTAAAAATAATTACAATATGGAACCTCTATGTTTTATTTATATAATTTATGACATTTACTTACATAAAATCCGATGAAGTCAAGTCGAGTCAAGTAAAGTCAGCGAGTCAGTACAGGTTGAGAAACGTTGGGGTATTTAGTGTCGTGCGGTCCGGAGGGACAGGTAGTGGTTGAGGGTCTTAAGTGAGTTTGAGTACAGGTAGTTCAGCCACTACGGTAGGTCGGTAGAGTAGGAGACAGTAGGGGAAGAGAAGGACGGGGGTTAGGGAGGGTGTAGTCTCAGAAAAGGTTACTCAGTCGAGAAACGTAGTCCACCGGTTTCATAACCTCAAAGTAGAATTCGTAGTCAGGAAGGTTACTTGTGAGTCCTGACTAGAGGAAATCCTACCTGACCAACCTAGAGGAACTTCGGGTTCCCTGAGAGTTCTCAGAAGAGGTTGTGGTGTCAAGTTTTCGGAGTTAAGAAGTCACGAGTTGAAAGAAGTGTCAGGTTGAGAGTGTAGGTATGTACTGGTGACCTTTTTGGTATCGGAACTGATGAAGCAACCGTTTCATTGTAGAGACGAAAAATTATACGATAGATACAACCAGTATTGAAAGGAAGGTTCCTTATTCATAGAAAATTAAAGTACCGACGTCAGTGGTAGACGTCACTAAAACCTCGGGGGGTTTTATTTCAGACTGTGACAAAGGTGACAAAGGGGTAGATAAAGGGTACTTCACTACCCTGGTCTACGGTACTAGAAACAAAAGACTTACAACTCGAAATTCGGTTGAAAAAGTGAGAGGAGAAAGTGAAAGCAGTTCTCCGATGAATCATTGGTTTATAAAGTTCTAACGAGATTCTAGAGTCCTCGATTTGTATTATTTGAAAGTAAAGAACGAGTATAGTGTATGATGATACTCAACCGGTTGAGACGACTCGACAATCGGACATACGACTCTAGGATGGTCTCAACGACAAAGGAAGGTGGAAAACTGAGGTGGGTCCTGGATATTCTCTAAAGAATCTTATAAAAAGAGTTTAAGAGACGTTTATCTACGTGTCACACTCTCTCAACTTGTAACTTCCCTCGTAGAATCAGGTCCTTCACTATTCATACTGAGGGTCATTATATAACTGATATCGAGTACCGGTGATCAGGGGTAAGATTATCATCAAATCCTACCTTTTATTTTAGACATTAGAAGTACACACAGATTCTTTTTCTTTAACTATTCGTAGACAGGTCAAAGACGGTCCTTACTGTTTTGATATCTGGATGAAAGAAAATGTAGTCTTTACTCCTGTGAATGATAAGAATTGTAACAGGACCACCAAACTTGGTTACGTTATCTCATTCTTTGCACTTATTTTTATACATTTCTATTTTTCACTCTACATATGTAAATAAAATTAAGTGACTAATAAGACTCTTAATATATATAAGTCGTTACCTTTATATATTATAGATAAAGAATCTTAGTTATCATGAAAATTTTTATGGTCTATATTAGTTGAACTTTTAACATATTCATGTACGAAAGTAGATATTTTGATTGATTTTTTACATTTCATAGAACCTTAATCGAATTTTTATATGTCCTGTACACATCTATTTGAACTTTGAGAGTATTTCTCATATTTTTAGATTTTTTTTTTCGTTTTGTTATCAAATAGTCGTAATATATACTGTACGTATTCATAATATTATTACAAATTCAAAGAGGTTTATTAAATAATGTTAGTGTTAGTCGATTCAAAATTTATGTAGATAACTATGTGTATGTATATGTATAGGTGGGTGTAATAATCTAATCTTTAGGTACCTCTTTATTTAGTTAAAACTTTTTTTACCTGTTTCACCACTCTATTCAGATAATCTATAATTACGTATAATCTTTGATTGTCAGTACTTTTATAATCTATTAATTGTGTCGATACTACACATCTGGTTACTGTTTCCCATCTTTTGAGTCTGTTTCTAGTTACATACAACCTTTAACTACATATTATTTTGATTATAGTGGAAAAAAATAATTTCTTAAATTATATTTAATATATTACTTTCATTAAATACGTCTCAATTTTTTTTAGAAACCTTTCCCACCAAAAGTCATTTCATTGAGTGATATCTTATTTTTCTTTATCAAGGTTAAAATGTGGTCTATGTTACTACCTAATTTTTAGTTTCATATTTTTTTATATATTTAACTTATTTCTGTATATCCTATTGTAAAAATAATGAAAGACCGTCCTTTCTTGAAGAGTTTCTATAGATAATTGTAAAACAAAGTTTTAATTCACAAAGACAAGTTGTCTCCTGTTGTAATTGTGTCAAGTCAAGTCAATGAGTCAGGACAGGCTGAGAAACGCTGGGGTACTTAACGTCGTGCGGTCCGGAGGGACAGGTAGTGGTTGAGGGCCTCAAGTGAGTCTGAGCGCAGGTAACTCAGTCACTACGGCAGGTCGGTAGAGTAGGAGACAGCAGGGGAAGAGGAGGACGAGGGTTAGGGAGGGTCGTAGTTTCAGAAAAGGTTACTCAGTCGAGAAGCGTACTCCACCGGTTTCATGACCTCAAAGTCGAAATCGTAGTAAGGAAGGTTTCTTTAGGGTCCCAACTAGAGGAAGTCTTACCTGACCAACCTAGAGGAACGTCAGGTTCCCTGAGAGTTCTCAGAAGAGGTTGTGATGTCAAGTTTTCGTAGTTTAGAAGCCGCGAGTCGGAAGAAGTGTCAGGTTGAGAGTGTAGGTATGTACTGGTGTCCTTTTTGGTATCGGAACTGATCTACCTGGAATCAGCCGTTTCATTGCAGAGACGAAAACTTATATGAAGATCCAACCAGTATTGAAAAGAAGGTTCCTCATTCGTTCGCAGAAAATTAAAGTACCGACGTTAGTGGTAGATGTCACTAAAACCTCGGGGGGTTTTATGTGAGACTGTGACAAAGGTGACAAAGGGGTAGATAAAGGGTACTTCACTACCCTGGTCTAGGGTACTAGAAGCAAAAGACTTACAACTCGAAATTCGGTCGAAAAAGTGAGAGGAGAAAATGAAAGTAGTTCTCCGAAAACTCAAGGAGAAGTGAAAGACGGTATTCCCACCACAGTAGACGTATAGACTCCAATAACTATAAAGAGGGCCGTTAGAACTAAGGGCGAACACAAAGAAGGTCAGGTCGCAAAGAGTACTACATGAGACGTATCTTCAATTTATTCGTCCCACTGTTATATGTCGGAACTACGTGAGGAAAAGGACAAACCTTGGTCAGACAACAAGGTACAGGTCAGATTGACAACGAAAGACCGGACGTATGTCCAAAGAGATCTCCGTCCAGACTACCAGACCACAAGGGTAGAGAAAGTCTTAAAAGGTGTCAAATAACACTAGGTGTGTCAGTTTCCGAAACCGTATCAGTTATTTCGTCTTTATCTACAAAAAGACACTCACTATTTACTGTAGATCTTATACTTTTTATAAAAGGTTTTGTGGTTTTTTTTTTTGAGTTTTATCCTTTTACTATACATATCAATTTCAACCCTAGTCCTTCGTTTTTCCCTTTATTGTTAAAAAAAGATATTCGTAAACTATTCTATATGAGTAAATATCCTTTTCTTTATGTTTAATTTTGTTACCTTATACTGAAATCTGGTTAGAATGACCTTTTTAACATTTTTAGTCTATTACGACATAAAAGACCATAAACTGTTTTGATGTGTCTAATTCCCCTTTGTCAGGAATATCTAACAGGAATGAAGTCTGTAGTTGGTACTCAAGTCTTCAGTACCACCCGATAGGAGGGAAGGTCTATCGACCGATGTTTAGACTTTAAGAGTGTCTGAAGGAGTATAAGTTGTTATACGATTTTATCAGATGTCTTGAGACCTTTAAAATATATGAATATATAAATGTCAATGTCAAAATAATACCTTTTACTATATATAGTCTTAGTCGGTTTCTCTCTCTACCTATCCCTCTCCAATCCCTCTCGAAGGCTATACTCCGAAGGTAAACCGGGTCCCTGTACAAAGAGAGGACCGTGAAACTACATAAGACTATACATCTCATAACGGTTGATCCCTTCGAGTAGGTCGAAGACCTTAGGTCTCGAACATCACTCCGAAGTAATGAATCCGTGTTCACTAACGTAGTGACCGGTACTCAGACTTGTGTTAGAGGTCGGGGAGAAAGGAAGAATCTCCAACCCGACTATAGTGTACCGATTTTTAAAGTCGGGAGATCAGTGTACTTATTAAAAAACCCCACCTATTAGGGTTAGGGTTCAGTAGACAATCGTATTTGATAGTCCACACACCAGGGTCCCTAAGGGGTATTTATTGTCTATTGAGTAGTGAGTCTATTAAGATTTCTAATTCTCCAGTAGAGGGTCCTTATCTCCCCCTTCCGTTCTGTTTAAGAGAAAGTGTGTGTCTAGAACAGTCCCTTTATCCTTTAGAATGTTTCACTACTATCCTTACCGATGGGATCGACTCTCTGTTTGTATTTCATGAATACGATTGACATATATCCGTTTGTAATAATGAATCTTTATGGTGAGAATCTATATATAAGGTTCCTTTAAGAGTTTCACTAAGTATTCATTATACACAATCCAAAAAGGGTTATCACAACAAAGTTCACGGACCGAACCTCTGTTAAAAACTCAAGTATACTCCGTCTATTTATATTACACATACGTCGTCAACATCGTTAATACATCG
Source organism: Capra ibex (assembly GCA_006410555.1). NCBI lineage: Eukaryota > Metazoa > Chordata > Mammalia > Artiodactyla > Bovidae > Capra > Capra ibex. Next base: position 9,211,457 of record SJYO01035988.1, read on the forward strand.
TCATTGAACTTAAATATAAATCGTGTATCCCGACATATTTGTTTTTTACTTTGATTCTAGATGTCATTAAAATATGAGATTCTTGTGTTGTTGTCATCGACGTACGAACTGTTCTTATCGAATTTTAAGTTCTTACATATCTTTTGTGAAACGTTGAGGGAGACAAACCCCCACCCACCGTTTAGTATACCTCTACCTATATTTTCCTCTCTAATGTTTACTTGTACTCGTCAGGAACCACCTGGTCACTATCAGTATACTTGTAGACAAAGACGAAATAACTGATACGGTTTCGGAAACTGACACACCTAGTGTTATTTGACACCTTTTTAGACTTTCTTTACCCTTATAGTCTGGTGGACTGGAGGGAGAACTCTTTGGATATACGTCCAGTCCTTCGTTGTCAATCTTGACCTGTACCTCGTTGTCTGACCAAGGTTTATCCTTTTCCTCATAAAGTTCCGACATATAACAGTGGGACAAATAAGTTGAATATACGTCTCATGTAGTACTCTTTGTGACCCGACCGACTTCGCATTCGACCTTAGTTCTAACAACCCTCTTTATAGTTATTTGAGTCTATACGTCTACTGTGGTGGGAGTACCGTCTATCACTTCTTCTTGATTTCTCGGAGAACTACTTTCACTTTCACCTCTCACTTTTTCAACCGAATTTCGAGTTGTAAGTCTTTTGCTTCTAATACCGTAGACCAGGGTAGTGAAGTACCGTTTATCTACCTCTTTCTCATTGACTGAAATAAAAAGACCAGAGGTTTTAGTGACGTGTACCATTAACGTCGGTACTTTAATTTTCTGCGAATGAGGAACCTTCCTTTCAATACTGGTTGGATCTGTCGTATCATTTTTCGTCTCTGTAATGAAACAGTTGTTTCCAGGTAGATAAGTTCCGATACCAAAAAGGTCATCAGTACATACCTACACTCTCAACCTGACACTTCTTTAGACTTGTGGTTTCTTAACTACGAAAACTTGATACCATAACCTCTTCCGAGAACTCTCAGGGAACCCGACTTTCCTTTAGGTTGGTCAGGTAGGATTTCCTCTAGTCAGGACCCACAAGTAACCATCCTGACTAAAACTTCGACTTTGAGGTTATAAAACTAGTGGACTACGTTTCTCGACTGAGTAACCAGTTCCAGGACTACGACCTTTTCTAACTCCCGTCTTCCTCTTCCCCTGCTGTCTCCTACTCTACCGACCTACCGTAGTGACAAAGCTACCTGTACTGAAACTCACTTGAGTCCCTCAACCACTACCTGTCCCTCCGGACCGTACGACACTGAGTACCCCAGCGTTTCTCAGTCTGTGCTGACTCACTGACTTGACTTGACTTGACTTGATTCACACTAGTTGTGACTAAAATACCAAAAAATTTTTTACAGTGAGGATAGAGGTAAAAGAAATCCGATTCCTAACTAAATCATTTCATTTCACACTAATACCCACACTTTCTTTAAACATTTAAGTAAGTAAATTTATAAATGACTCGTGGATAATACAAGGTTGTAAGATGTTGTACAATTCCTACTTTACCTTTAGAGTCAGAGTCGGCAACTTCTGGGACCTAAGGAACCCATATGTCTGAACCCGTGGTCGGAAAGTTTATGTTATTCTGAGACGTTCCTTGATGTGTTTACATTCCCTTGACCACACAAGAGAGAGGTCTGGTGTATAATAAAGTAGTGTAAGTGACATGAAAGTATCGGTACTGTGATTAACGTGAGCAAGGTCAACGAGAAAAAAAAAAAATTAAAAATAAAAATGAAATAAAATGAAATGTTATGACATAACCAAAACGGTATGTAACTGTACTTAGGTGGTGTCCACATGTACGCAAGGGTTTGTACTTGGGGGAAGGGTGGAGGGAGGGGTATTGTAGAGAGACCCAGTAGGGGTACGTGGTCGGGGTTCGTACGACATAGGACGCAGTCTGTATCTGACCGCTAAACTAAGAATGTACTATCATATGTACAATGTTACGGTAAGAGGGTTTAGTAGGGTGGGAGAGGGAGAGGGAGACTCAGGTTTTCAGGTAATATGTGTAGACACAGAAAAAACGACAGAACGTATGTCCCAGCAGTAACAGTAGAAAGATTTAAGGTATATATACACAATCATATGACATAACAACAAAAAGAAAGACCGAATGAAGTGAGACATATTAGTCGAGGTCAAAGTAGGTAGAGTAGTCTTGACTAAGTTTATACAAGAAAAATTGCCGACTCACTATGAGGTAACACATATACATGGTGTCGAAAGAATAGGTAAGTAGACGACTACCTGTAGATCCAACAAAGGTACAGGACCGATAATATTTGTCACGACGCTACTTGTAACCCCATGTACACAGAGAGAGTTAAGACCAAAGGAGCCACACATACGGGTCGTCACCCTAACGACTCAGTATTCCGTCAAGATAAAGGTCAAAAAATTCCTTAGAGGTGTGACAAGAGGTATCACCGACATGATCAAACGTAAGGGTGGTTGTCACATCCTCCCAAGGGAAAAGAGGTGTGGGAGAGGTCGTAAATAACGAACGTCTAAAAACCTAGTGTCTGTAAGACTGACCACACTTCACCATGGAGTAAACGAGTAAAAAAACTAACGAACTCCTGTCAATGGACCAGACTGAACAAACAATATCATAGTACTCACGGAATGTGTTTCGTATCCGAGATCAGTCATGAGGAATCTATAAGTATTTATTCATGTGTTAACCGGGGACCTCTTTTAAAGTCTTCATATTAAGACAAAGAAATCTTAAATAAAGTTAGTTTTGCTTGTACCAAATACTATGTTTTCTTTGATTATTACTAACTCTTCAATTTCATTTAAAAAACAACAAAAATGGTGATGGGGTCCTACACTTTTAAGACTTAAAATTAGTAACAGTAAATTACGAAACAAATAATAATGATTTAACGGTAAGATCTCATACTACAGTAAGACATTAAATAGAATAAAAGAAACAGACGAAATTTCTTGTAAAAGTTACGGGTGAACCTCAGTCCGATACCGTAATTAACGACTCCTAGTTCTTTACTGATTCATGTGTGTCAAAAATTCCTAGAGTATCAGGTGACTACCACTGTACATGTACTTAAGTAAGTTTTATAAGTCCATACGTCTTTCACCACGTTCTTGTTTCTCTTCCTTTACTTTAACCGATACGTCAGTTTCTTTGGTCGTCGATGGGTGTCTTTTCTACTATAGACTCAATCTAGAATTTTCCTTATGTCCTCAAACGGTAGACCTGTTAACCTTTTTCCGTGGGTCCTTCACATTTGTTGCATAAATCTTTTATTATAGTCCCCCCTTTCGTAATATAGAGTCTTTGGACCTCTTTAGTCCACACCCATTTTGTATCCAACGACAACATACAGTTTGAGTCCCACTTGGACGTTTCTGGTGCACCTGGGGTCAAGACCTCTCACCTCAAAGTTCAAATAAATCACTCGTCAACCTTCGAAGGGACCACCGAGTCTCCAATTTCGTAGACGGAGGTTACTCTCTCTGGACCCAAGTTAGGGACCCAACCCTTCTAGGGGACCTCTTCCTTTACCGTTGGGTGAGGTCATAAGAACGGACCTCTTAGAGTACCAGCCTCCTCGGACCATCCGATGTCAGGTGTCCCAGCGTTTGTCAGCCTGTACTGACTCGCTAAAGTGTAACCTTTACTAGTCGTCGAAATTTTAAGAAAGTAAATAAAAGAAAGATCTCAACATCGAAGGATTGAGTGATTCAAAGACCAAGTACCCTTTCGTCTGAAATTTTGATGTACATTTTTCCAACTCTCAAGTATGTAGTTGATTAGAGAAAAGTTGGTGTATAATCGTGAACCAAAACCGAATATCTAGATTAAAGAACGTCTTGTGAGAAACTACAAGCATAAGAATAAATCTCAATTTATCGGGCCTCGGTGTCACAAACGACTTAGTCCTTATATTGATTTGATAGTTATAGAGTTGAACTGTTTTAGGTATAAATTTGTGAACATAAGACGACTTCTGTAATTTTAAGAGACACCTCTTACCTTTAAACAACGTGTATATGTACCATCTCATTTAATTTATTTTTTTTTTCATTACACTCCGACGTTTGAGTTCTATTTACCACATATTTAGATCTATAATTTAATTTACAAAGTGACCCGTTACTACTTCACAATATGTAAGAGAGAGAGGACTACATATTCTTTAACTAATCGATTTAAAGTTTAAGTGTTCCATTGACTGACTATTGAGTAAAACGTATTAAGGACTTTCCCATGTATTCTGTGTACCGTTTTCAATTGGTACTGGAATTGAGTTTTTCGTTAAAGAGAAACATATAAAATGAACACTCGACACTCCTACGTTTTTAATACCTTTTTGTCATTCTTGTAAAGTCTTCGTTATTGGATTATTCCTCAACGAATAAAATTAACAGGACGGATAAGACAATTGTATGTATAAATCCGTTATACTTATATTTTATCGTCGTAAAAACTATAGTAATAAAATTTTCTTTATACACCATTACTAACTCATACGTAATAGAGAGTGACAATTAGAAAATTCTATAAAGGTACACATTCGACGATTGAGATCTCAGTCAGAATATCTTGTTATTGTAATCTCTATAACCACTTCACCCATTGTCCCTTCATTGTCAGAGAAACGAGAGGTTCGTTGGTCACTATGTGTCAAACCCATATTTATACCGTCAGGGAATGAAAGTTGCTCCGTTAAACTCGAGTAAATAAATTGAGAGAAGAAAGGTTTCAAGAACACTTTACTCATTTTTTTATATTTTATAATTATTTACACACTTGTATACACAACAATTATTACTTTCCAAAATCTGTGGTTCGTTATCTAAGGTTTAAGTTCTTGACTCACATTCACCATTGGGTGATGTAATGTATTGTGTCTTGTTCTGACACACCTTTCCTTTAATTTCCTCAAGGGACGCCTAGACCTAAGTATCCTTGTTTGTGTTTCTTTGTTTGACCTTCGTCGTCCTTGACTCTCAGCACACTTGGACCCCACCACTTGACTCCCATTGAACTTATTGAACTTGTCAAAGACTGACACGGTGTAGTTGTTGTTTGGTTAAATGGGACCGTGCAAACTATTAATAAGAAAATTGTGTTTATTTATCGAATCATTTGTGACGTCTAACGATGTTGGTTGAGGATTTCCGATTTTCTTTCTCCTTGTCGAGAGTCAATGAAGTCCGTACCAATCGTTTAGTCACACGAGGGGTCAACCCACAGAGAGGGAGACACAAGAAGCGTTGACAGATCTTATGGATGTCGGTTTATTTTGATATCATTTATAATCCAAAGAGTAAAAGGTAGATGTCAACACGTTTGTCCCATTTGTGTCGTTTGTAAACTACGTCATTTCCTCATTTTACTTCTTAGAATACTTCTAAGTCTCCTTTATAGGACAACACTTTAATAAAGTCAAATTCTTTGTCATTTGGTCTTCCTTTTGAGATTAAACATAATTCTATCTTCTAAAACGTAGAAATTCCATTTTTGTTATTTTAGTCACTTCTTTTCAGTACCCACTTATAACATTAAAAATTTGAAATCCTTAGTACTCGAGTTTCTGTACGATCCCTCCAGGGTACCGAGTGAAAGAGTACGGGAGTAAAGGGAGTCCACAGTCGAGGTTCCAACAGAAGAGACATACTGGAAAGACTTGAAAGAAAGGATTCGAAGTTCAGGTAAGAATTTGACAAGACACAAAACAAGAACAGTGAAACATTGTACTTTAAATAAATGAACGAATGACGAACGGAAGGAGATTCCTTCTGTCTCGAAAAAAAAAAAAAAAAAACCAAACAAGTAACAAGAAAGTCAAGTAATAGTCTTGGTAGGTAGTGTGTAACGTCGACGGGGTTTTAAATAGACATGTTGTTTCCTTACTCTCGATCACTCTCTCGGGGAAACTGGTGTCTTCGTAAGGATTGATTTTAGAACCGTTAACAGTTTCCTCAATTTGACAGGAAGGTCTTTACTTCCTTGAAATGAATAAAATTCTTCACATAAAGTTCCTCATAGTTTGACATTCGTTCCGGGTTGAAAGGATCAAGGAATCCTTAATATAAAAGTACAATTTAATAGAACTCGAGGAATGTATTTTAGTGTATTCGTAGAGACTTAAAAGTCTCTACCCGAAGTCCTTTCGGGATTTGACCTCCTCCTCTTCCCCCACTGTCTCTTGTTCTACAAACGTACTGTAGTAACTGAATTACCTGTACTCAAACTCGTTTGAGGTCCTCGATCACTTCCTGTCCCTTCGGACCGTACGACGTCAGCACCCAAACGATTGTCATCCTGTGTCGACTCACCGACTTGTTGTTGTTTGAAGTACACGGAGATTACATGAATCTAAACGAAAATAGTAGAAACAGTATTATTAGAATTGTCCCTTACGTGTAGTCTGAGTAGAGGTTTATAGACTGTGTCTAATTGTTTTCTGGTCCAGGAAGATTGTCGTTGACTTTATTTTAAAGATCCATCCTGGATGCATAAAAGTTTTTCAGGGGGCTTCTAGGAGTATATGTCAATTACAACTTTAGGTAACGAAATGGTGAAAGAGAGAAGGGAATCTGAACGATGACTAGAAGGAACGTTTTCTGTCGACTAGAGTAAGGAACATGCCAAAAAGTCACTAGTCAAAAAGATTGTATTTACGATGTTCCGTTATCTGTACACTTAGCCATATGGTACCTTTACAGTAATTTAAGTACTATGTAGACCGAATACGTTTATAAGTCAACTTTGTCGGGACTGGAAAGATGGATCGAGTCTCATTAAGATACACGAGATCAGACACAGGGTTCATTACCGTTAATTCTAGGAGGAAATGTGGTTCATTTCCTGACACGAAAAACTTTCGAACTTTAGACGAGATTCTAAAATCGACTCGTTTACTCCTGTCTCTTCTATTGTAAAGGTACCTATGACTCTCTATTTACAGTTTCGTGTCCCTTCCGTTACCGGGACGAGTAGATTTCCGGTCTACCCCGTACTTCACAGAGTTCACTCCTGAGTGACCTTCACTCTACCACTCGGGACGAGGAAGTACCTTGAAAGAATATCGGTTACGTGAGGTGAGTGACTGTAAATCCCTCCGACAATAACTATTAGAGATCAAATTTTGAAAGAAATCGATAGGGAAGAGGTAAAGAGAAATCCTCGGATCTTATGAAGGAGCTTTTATCGTTTGTATTTTATTGTGGAAGTAACGAACAGAAACTATTGTCTTGTACTGACAAGACTCTGACAAGTCTGGACTCTACGGGTTTGTTGGTAAAATGTATTCAGTCTCCCATCCCTCGTTTAAAGTCATTGAAGTAAAATGAGGATTATTCGGAAAGATGAGAAGAGGAATTTAAGAGTCACTCCGTAAGGTAGTCAATTCGAAACCATTCAAATGGGATGATACACAGATTGTATGTAAAAAGTTAAGTCAGGACACGTCTGAATGTAAAAAATAAAAAGCTCCTCGTTACACCGTTACCCCTTTGGGTTGTTGCGAAGGACTTAGTGGGTCCGATGAATGTTTTTCACATTTAATAACCCGTGTTTAATGTCTACTTAACTCTAGAAATCCATATCTCAGAAGTAGAGACATTTAGATTACGTGTCTTTAGACTCGAAGTCACTTAATTCCTTTCTCTATTTACCCTATAATCTTATATTTAGGTGTCTATCAATTTACGTATACTTTTATTATACATAAGGTATACGATTTTAGGAGGTGCTACTAATGACTAAGTGGTCAAAGGGGTAAATTAAGTGATTAATAAATTTAGAAATCTTTAATAAAGTAATCCACTTTTGTTCAGATCTTTACAATATTGAAAGAATACGTAACTGGAAAAACAGTAATACAAAGAGAAATATAGACCATTACTTACGAAAAACGTAATATGTGACTAAATGAAACCTGGGATAAAAGTACTTTTTTCAACCAGTAATAAAATGTAGGAATATAAATTTCACACAGAGAAAGTTTGACGCATTCAATTAATATGTATGTATATATATACATGTATATATATATATATGTGATCTTACTCATATATATATATATATATATATATGATCTTATACCAGAAGAGATCACCGAGTTTGTCATTTATTAGGTGGAAGTTACACCCTCTGGACCCAAGTTAGGGACCCAACCCTTCTAGGCGACCTCCTCTCGTACCGTTGGGTACGGTCACAGGAACGGACCTCTTAGGGATACCTGACTCCTTTGACCGCCCGATGTCGGGTACCCACCCGATATCGAGTACGTCTCAGTCTGTGTTGACTCGCTGATTGGTGTATGACGTCATACATAAATACCATAATATCATACGTATAAGTCAGATTGTTATGAGTAAGAATTAACCTTATAAATGTAACTGACATTTGTAACTACATAAACCAAATTTTGTATAAAATAGTAAACGATAAATAGAATGTTTAAGACACGAAGAAAAAGAGAGAAAAGAACAGAAGATAACTAGTCACTAATAAAGGCAAAGAATGGAGATAACATGAAAAATAACAGATCACGGGAGAGTCGTCAAATAATCCTCAATGTATAAAAAATAGAATAAAAAGAAGGGGAGTTCGATATGTATAGTAAATGAAATGTATAGTTTCACGGTTCCTCAAGAGGAAGAGGAAGAGTACCTAAGGTGTATCTCCTGAAAAAGAATTCCTTTTTTTTTCAATAAAATTAACCTCTGATTAATGAGATGTTATAACATAACCAAAACGGTATGTAACTGTACTTAGGTGGTACCCACATGTACACAAGGGGTAGGACTTGGTGGGAGGGTGGAGGGAGGGGTATGGTAGGGAGACTCAGTAGGGTCACGTGGTCGAGACTCTTAGGACATAGTACGTAGCTTGGACCTGACCGTTATGCAAAGTGTATACTATTATATATACAAAGTTACGGTAAGAGGGTTTAGTAGGGTGGGAGCGGGAGAGGGTGTCTCAGGTTTTCTGAGAAGATATGTAGACACAGAGAAAACGATAGAACGTATGTCCCAATAGTAATGGTAGAAAGATTTAAGGTATATATACACAATCAATGACATAACCACAAAAAGAAAGACCGAATGAGGTGAGACACATTATCCGAGGTCAAAGTAGGTGGAATAATCTTGACTAAGTTTACTAAAGAAAAATTACCGATTATGAGGTAACACATATACTTGGTGTCGAAAGAATAGGTAAGTAGACGACTACCTGTAGATCCAATGAAGGTACACCGAAGGTGACCGATAATATTTGTCACGACACTACTTGTGACCCCATGTACACAGAGAAAGTTAAGACCAAAGGAGCCACACATACGGGTTGTCACCCTAACGACTCAGTATTCCGTCAAGATGAAGGTCAAAAAATTCCTTAGAGGTGTGACAAGAGGTATCACCGACATGATCAAACGTAAGGGTGGTTGTCACATCCTCCCAAGGGAAAAGAGGTGTGGGAGAGGTCTTAAATAACGACCATCTGAAAACCTATCGTCGGTAAGACTGCCCTCACATTACTATGGAGTAACACCAAAACTAAACGTAAAGAGACTATTACTCACTGCAACTCGTAGGAAAGTACACAATCGGTAGACATACAGAAGAAACCTCTTTACAGATAAATCAAGAAACCGGGTAAAAAACTAACCCAGCAAACAAAAAGACCTTAACTCGACGTCCTCAACGAGCATATAAAAACTCTAATTAAGAAACAGTCAACGAAGTAAACGAAAATAAAAGAGGATAAGATTTCCGACAGAAAAGTGGAACGAATATCAAAGGAAACAACACGTCTTCGAAAATTAAAATTAATCCAGGGTAAACAAATAAAAACGAAAATAAAGGTTGTAAGACCCTCCACCAGTATCTCCTAGGATGACCCTAAATACAGTCTCACAAAAGGGACACAAGAGGAGATCCTCTTGTATCTGTCAAGACCAGAATACAAATCTAGAAATTAGGTAAAACTCAAATAAAAACACACACCACAATCTTTCACTAAATCAAAGTAAGAAAATGTTCACCAACTGGTCAAAAGGGTTGTGGTGAACAAATTCTCTAACAGAAAAGAGGTAACATATAAAAACGAAGGAAAAAGTTTCTATTCCACAGGCATCCAGACACCTAAATAGAGACCCGAAAGATAAAACAAGGTAACTAGATATAAAGACAGAAACACAGTCATGTTATGACAGAACTACTGACACAGAAACATCATCTCGGACTTCAGTCCGTCCAACTAAGGAGGTCAAGGTAAGAAGAAAGAATTCTAACGAAACCGACAAACTCCAAAAAAACATAAAGGTCTGTTTAACACTTTAATAAACAAGATCGAGACACTTTTTATGGCAACCATCGAATATCCCTAACGTAACTTAGATATGTAACGAAATCTATCATATGAGTAAAAGTGATATAACTAAGAAGGTTGGGTACTTGTGTCATATAAAAAGGTAGATAATCACAGGAGAAACTAAACAAAGTGGTCACGAAATATCAAAAGAAATATATCCAGAAAACAAAGAAATCCATCTATATAAGGATTCATAAAATAAAATAAAAAAAAAAAACAACGTTACCATTTACCTTAACAAAGGAATTAAAGGGAAAGACAAAAGAAACAACCACATATCCTTACGTTCCCTAAAGACACACAACTAAAATATAGGACGGTGAAATGATATAATTAACTAATCGAGATCATGAAAAGACCACCTCAGAAATCCCAAAAGATACATCTCCTAGTTTAGTAGACGTTTGTCACTCTCAAAATGAAGAAGAAAAGGTTAGACCTAAGAAAAAAAAAAAAAGAAAAAAGAAAAAGACGAGACTAACGACACCGATTTTGAAGGTTTGTATACAACTTATCATCATCACTATCACCCGTGGGAACAGAACAAGGACTGAAATCCCCTTTACGAAAGTTAAAAAGAGGTGACTCCTATTACAAACGACACCCAAACAGTATATATCGAAAATAATACAACTCCATACAAGGAAGATAAGGACGAAAACCTCCCAAAAATCGTATTTACCTACAATTTAAAACAGTTTCCGAAAGAGACGTAGATAACTCTATTAGTATACTGAAAATAAAAAGTTAAACAATTACACCACTTAATGTAACTAACTAAACGTCTATAACTTCTTAGGAACGTAGGAACCCTATTTCGGGTCAACCAGTACTACATACTAGAAAAATTACACAACAACCTAAGACTAACGATCTTAAAACAATTCCTAAAAACGTAGATACAAGTAGTCACTATAACCGGATCAAAAGAAGAAAACACGGCAGAAACAGTCCAAAACCATAATCCCACTACCACCGGAGTATCTTACTCAAACCTTCAAATGGAAGGAGACGTTAAAAGACCTTCTCAAACTCATCCTATCCACAATCGAGAAGAGCTTTAAAAACCATCTTAAGTCGACACTTCGACAGACCAGGACCCGAAAACAAACGACCTTCTAAAGACTAATGTCAAAGTTAAAGGCACGAACACTACCCAGACAATTCTAAAAGATAAAGAAGGACCAAGTCAAAACCTTTCCACATGAAAAGATTTTTAAACAGGTAAAGAAGGTTCAACAGGTAAAATAACCGTATACTAACGACTATCATCAGAGAATACTAGGAAACGTAAAGACACAACAGACAACACTAGAGAGGTAAAAGTAAAGATTAAAATAACTAAACTAAAAAGAGGGAAACGAAGAACTACTCAGGCCGATTACCAGGTAGTTAAAATAAATAGAAGAGTTTCTTGGTCGAAAACCAAAACAACTAAAAACGATAACAGAAAAACAAAGAAAACGTAAATGTAGACGGGATTAAAAATTCTAAAGAAAGGAAGATGAGTGGGACCCCAAGAAGTAAAGAAGGAAAAGATCAACAAAGTCCACATCTCAATCCAATAAACAAACTGAAAAAAGAACAAAGAACTCCATACGAGAATAACGATACTTGGAAGGGGAATCGTGACGAAAATCTCACATGGTGTCCAAACCCCAACAAAACAAAAGTAAAAGTAAGCAAAGATACGTATAAAACTAAAGAAAAAACTAAAGAAGACACTAAACAACCAATAAGTCGTCGCACAACAAGTCGGAAGTATAAAACCTTACAAATTATCAAAAAGAGGACATTAACTCTAGATTAGAAAGACGTAACACCAGTCTTTTCTACGAACCTCATTAAAGTTAAGCAAACTTAAATGGTTCCGATCTAAATACCGGGTTCTACACTATATAGAACCTATTCCAAGGCACTCGTGAACTCTTTTTTCCACTTTAAGTAACAAAACCCCACTTTACAGGATATCTATAATTAATCCAGATTGACCAGATAACATAGTAAATTTCAAACACAAAGAAACAATTAAAAGACAAATCAACTAGACAGGTATCCACACTCACCCCATAATTTCAGAAGGTGATAACAACACAATAATAATTAAAGGGGAAAGTATGAACAATCGTAAACAGAATGTATAACACCACGAGGATACAACCCACGAATATATAAATATTAAAATATGGAAGAAGAACCTAACTAGGAAACAAGTAATACATTACAGGAAGAAACAGAGAAAAGTGTCAGAAACAAAATTTCAGATAAAATAGACTACACTCATAACGATGAAGACGAAAGAAAACTAGAGATAAACGTACCTTATAAAAAAAGGTCGGGAAGTGAAAGTCAGACATACACAGGGAACAAAGCTCCACCCAGAGAACATCTGTTGTATATATCCCCAGAACAAAAACATAGGTAAGTTGGTCTGAAACAGAAAACCAACCCCGTAAGTTTGGTAAATGTAAATTCCATTAATAACGATTCATACTAGGGTAACGGTAAATGAAATAACAAAACCCAAGTTCAAATATGAAGGAAAGACACAAAGGACAGATCTCTTCTAGGAAATCGTAAACAACCTCTTGACCAAACCACCACGACTTAAGAGAGTCGAAAACGAACAGACGTTTCGAAAACTAAAGAGGAAGTATAAACTTACTCTAGGAACGACCCATGTCATTAGACCCGACATCCAATAAAAGAAAGAAGTGAAATTCATACAGAACGGTGAGGGAGGACCGGACTTCTCAAAGATAACTTTCTAGTCGACAATAGGAATACCCTTAGGGGAACACACAATAAACAACAAAAAGAGAACGACGAAAATTATAAACAAGAAACACAAACTAGAAACAATTAAACTAATTATACACAGAACCCCACAAAGCGGAACCCAAATAGGACAAATCCTGGGAGACCCAAAGAACCTGAACCCACTAATAAAGGAAGGGGTAAAATCCCTTCAAAAGTTGATAATAGAGGAGTTCATAAAAGAGTACCAGAAAGAACAGAAGAAGACCCTGAAGATACTAAACTTATAACCCCACAAATTGTAACAGGGTCTCCAGAGACTCTAACAGGAGTAAAGAAAATTAATCAAAAAGAAAAAAGGAGAGACAAAGATGATAAACTAAAGATGATAAGATAGAAGATGGAGTGAATAGGATAGAAGACGGAGACAATAGGATGAGAACCAAGGGAGGTCTCACAAAAACTAGAGTAAATAACGTAACAAGTAATATATAACTGAGAAAATAAAGAAGATGCAGGAATAATTTGGAAAGAACGTAGAAGAGTTTGGAACAGAGGTCCGATAAATAGACATTGAGGTAAAACAAAAGTTCTAAAACCTAGTAAAAGTGATAGTAATAAGTCTTAAGAAAGAGTCCATCTAAGGGATAGAGAAGGAGAAAACAAACCAAACCACCCGTAAATAGGACAAGGAAATGGACGACACATAACCAGACGGAAAAGTAGAACAAATATAACGATATAAACCCCATCGGAAAGGTATAACACCTCAAGAGAAATAACACCTCAAATCTCCTCAAAAAGAATTCATGTGGGTATCAGAAGGACAGTTGGTATATAAATGAGAAGGGTCTCTTTAACAATATTTACGAGTGAAACGATGTAAACTAACAATAAAAACCTCTTTATTAAACGGTATAAACTGTGTCAACGATAACAACTAGGACCCATACTCCGAAAAGGAGGTTTTATGTTCAAGAGGAGGAGGTCTAAAATAAACAGGTCCTCCGAGGAGGAAACCCCGGACCCGACGGGGTTACTTACTACTTTAGGGACACGTATTTAAACTGATAATTCCTGGAAACAATTCTATAACTGTTCTTCTGAATTTCCATGGAACAGTCAGTCGAATACAGAATAGTCACTATCTGGAGTACCAAAACAGAGTTAGAAATAAGAAAATTCACAGTTTAACGAACTCTGAATCACCTTTGTTAAGATTCGCTGTCTGTGGAGGTTATCTCTGACATGAATGACACTAGATACAATGTAAACCATGTCTAGAGTCTTCTTACCGTTTCTTATATATCTCTTTGTATATGTTGAAACTTTAAGACGTCAGACTATTGTTACAGTAAGAGTCCCTGTTGTCGAACTCAAAGTGACTCTCAAAAAAGTTCCGATATATAACAATAACGTAAAAGAGTCTAAGTCCGTAGGGAAAATTCTTTTCTTTCCACAAACAAGACGGTTTGGTTCCATTGATTATATCACCTTTGGAGAACCCAATAAAAAGTCTGATGAACAACGAGAATGTCTCTACTGAGTAACACCAGTATAATGCCGACATGTTAGGAGGTACCTCTGACACCGGAAATAGAGGGGTGTAATAAGACGTATAAATTTTCTGACTCGTTGACAATCAAAAACTCTCGATTCAATCATTTTTTTTTTGAGATTTCCCTTTTAAATGTTTAAGGATTACAATCTCTAGAAATTATCTAGAGGTTCGGAGAAAAGAAGAAGTAAGAATGTAATTTTATAAGAAAGATTACGTAAGACAAAAGAAGAAACAGAAGGATCTGATCGAGTTCAATTCCTGTTGATGTTCTATCTATGTCTTAGAAACCTCTCTAGTTGATATAGGGTACAGTAAAAGGTAAATGACACCTTTCATATACGATATAGTTGGTATGATATTTTATATATTATAATTGTGTTCTTTTTGAATACTTGTAACTGATCTTTAGAAAATTTTGTAAACTAAAATGTAAAAGGGACATAAGTTTGTCTCTTGACGTTTAAGAGAGGGACACAAATATACATATATTTCTCCTTTTTTCCCACATAAGTTCCCAGGATCATCCGAAAAAATTTAGAAACTTAAGTTTCTTAAGAATTTAATCAATTCAATTTTATTAAAAATTAACTCCTTATGAGTGTATATATACACAGAAAATGAGACATTTACACATACATACAGTCACCCACACAAATATATACACACAACATACATACTTGTATGTATATTATACATATATTTTATTGTTATTTACACCGTTTACTCCTTTACAATTTATTCTTTGTCTAAAAGATACAATCGATACATGTATACACACGTTCTTCCTTCACTGGTGAATACACGTACACACTATTTGTATCACCGGCATATACGATCTTAATTAGTAAATTTATTACCCTTCATGAAGAGATATAGACCTTATATATAAATGTCTATGACTTTTATCTATTTCTTTTCATTAATTGACGTGAGACTATCGAAATTACTATCTTTGTCTACAAGTGTAAATTCCGTAGTTTAGACTCACCAATAGTAACTTGACGACAACGACCACTCGTACTCGTCACCATAATACCAGGAGGAAAAGTATCCTCTCTTATAACATTACGTCTAATAACACTAACAGACTTTTATAGAGGTACCGACTGTTATGAAAAAAAAAAGAAAAAGATGAGAGAAGAAACTATCAATTTACCCTGTAAATTGTTCGTGTTAATACAGGAAAGAACAGATAATGCGACGTAAATTCGTATTAACGAACGTCTTTCGGATATCTTCACAGAAATTCGAGTTCAAAGAGTAAAGGTAGTGTCGGTTTCTTCTATTAGATATATAATACAACGGAAATTTAAAGTACTTAATTTTCACTCTACTCATTATTTGGATAAGTTGTTCCGAACTGATTCAAAATGTTTTTATCTTAGATCCTTAATTTATACTTTTAAGACTAAGTCCCGATCAAACTGAAAAAAAAGGTATCTTTTTAGTTTACAATCCCCTTCTTGTGCCTGACTTTGACGGGAGGGACCAGTCCGTGGTATCATTGATAAACGTACTCAAAAAAAAACAAAAAAACAAAAAAAAAAAAATGTTGTCCTCCAGGACCATTCCTTGTACTTTGATTATTCGGTGGTGGTTGGTCTCCTCAAGTCTTTTCCAGTGGAGTACAGACTGGTAGAGGGTCTTAAGAAGAGAGACCGTAGGTAGAACCGACTTGTTCCGTACGTGGTGGTCCTTCCTGAGACCCAGGAAGGGTCTTACTAACCGATTTCTGTTGGACCTTTGATTAGGGTAGTGGTATTTTGGGTTGAGACGGTGTACCGTCTCGACAAGAGGACCCAAGGGAATGGATGACGAGAGGTGGACCCAGGGGAAAGGGTTATTTTAGAGGACGAAACAGTCGTGTAGGATGAGGAGGTTGTTAAGTAAAGACATACAATCTGTTCTGGGTTCGAAGTCCGGGACGTTCCGCATGGGGAAGGACGTTGTTTTCTGAGTAAGTTATGGTCTAATGAAATCTTTTATTATTAAGAAAATTTAGATCAGAATATGTCACGTTAAAAATGAAAAATAAGGACTTAAGTATACAAGAAGTATTCATTAGTCAATTCCGAAAATTTATGAACTCCTTAGATAATATCTGTTAAATTACAATAAACCAAAATATACGTATTTTTATCCATTATTTAATTGGTTTTAAATTATAAATCTCTAGTAAGGATTGAAAATTAAGTATAATATATATATACGTGTGTCTATATAAAATTAAAAATTAATCATAATGTATAACTCTGAAAAGATATAATTATTGAATAATCGTCAGATTGACAACCTTCAAAATATTATATAGAGTTATTCATTCCATTTTAAATAAATTGGTAAAATAAGGAAACTACCTATAAACCAAACAAAGATTAAAAAGAGATAACGTTTAATATGATTCTTAACCAAAATGGATTTTAAAAAGAATCGAAATAAAAAAGTTTCATCTGAAAATGGTACTGTCACTTGATTGATAATTTTTGAGATTTTAGAATACTGAATGTGAATCTTTCACAAGAAACCCTTTAAAAATATTAAATCAGACGGTTTACTCCTCTCCTTTAGTCGTTAAATTATCTATCCTTTTATAAAGCAATAATAAATTTAAATAGAAAGACAAGTTATACTACTTAATCTCTTTCCTTACCTTTGGGTGAGGTCATAAGAACGGACCTCTTAAGGTACCTGTCTCCTCGGACCACCTGATGTCAGGTACCCCAACGTTTGTCAGTCTGTGTTGACTCACTGATTACGAAGTGTGAAGTTATACTACTTATCCAATTTATTAGTAAATTGAAAAAAGGAGACCAAAACATAGAAGGGAAAACGAGACGACTCGTAACCAACATAGGACCATAAAAAATATTTGCTATAACTGTTAAGACTTATAATGTAGAATCGTTTATAAAAAGTTACTACAAACGGGAAAATAAAAGTGAATTTTGTATAAAATTATTCAAACATACCTATAAAATTTAAAGATCAATCGGTAAAGAAGACTTAAAAACAATACATAACGAAAGGTGATAATTCATGAATATAAAAAAAGAAAAAATACCTTTATCAACTTTAAATTGTGAACTAAGTAATTTTTAAAAATTTGACTCTGTATACTAAGACGGATTTGAAAATTAGATATTTTTGTTCGAAAGTAATATTCTTACGTTTATGATAAGGTAGTAGACTGAAACCATCGATACACTTTGGGGGGATCATTACAAAGATGTATCTTATCTACATCTATAAAGAAATTTACAGTGGAAATTTACACAGGAAAGTACTAAAATTGTTAGGTGCACAACGTCCCTCCCCCTGTGGAAGGTCCCGAACTTTCACCCGAGAATAGATTGTAAGTCTTTACTTAACAGACTCCTCTGTGTACACGACTGTTTCGTTCTCTAAAATGACCCTTCCCCGTGGACCCGTCTCTCGTCATCTAATTCCCTTGGGTCCTCTTGACGAAACGGTGTACCGAGGTCAGAGTCTAAAATACCACTACCCTAATCAAAGGTACAACAGAAATCGGTTAGTAAGACTGAGTCTCGGGAAGGACCACCATTCACGGAACGAGTCGACTCTACCTACGGTCGCTCTTCCTAAGACCCTCCACCGACCTGTGCACCACAACGGAAAACTGGGAAGGACTTGAGAAGGTCAACCCCCACCTAATAATCAAGGGAGAAGGAATCGTCCTGGAAGACAGAATTTTGTTGAGTACGTTTATCAATGATACCACAGACCGGTATCACCCACCAAAGTTTGTCATATAAAAGGGATTGTGTACACGGAGACATTCGTTGTTACAAAGATAAATTACCATTCTACATAAAAACAAAGGATGAATCAAGTGATCTAAATTTTTGTCTAAAGTTGAATAATATACTTTTTGTTTACGTGGTCTGTTGATCCCTGACTAAAATAAGTCCGATAACACCATCTTACTTACGAGTAATTACTCTTTATAGAGTGTCTTATCCTCCCCGGACTTCTAAATCTTTCTGTCCATATATTCCCTCAGTAAGTGGATGGAGTACCTTCAGTTTTTTATTGTCTTTGTCCAAAATAGAACCTTATATACTCTCATCCCAATAATCTCCAAAGGTTTTGTGTTTGTACACCCCCGGAAAAAATCGAGAATGACAAAAGGTCGTCGTATCTCTAGTCCATATCGGCTTATAGTAGTCAATCATCCACCACAGTACACCTAGTCAAGTCAAGTCAAGTCAACGAGTCAGTACAGACATTAACAAACAGAACTACCACACCTCTTTGTCTGTTTGATTACTAACTAATATTTACCTATTAAGACTATAAGTCTTAGTTCAAAGTAGTTAAAAGAAAGATCTGAGGCATTCAACAAAAATTTACTTGATATCGATAAATTTTTTTGTAAACTTATAGAAGTCTGTATCCCTTTAATAAAGGGAACGTGTTTATGTCCTTTAAGGGTTCCCATGAGTGTTTTGAAAGAACTTCATAAGTGCACTTTGTTCATATAAGTCTTCCATCCGAGTAACCATCCGTTTGACATCTTCCTCGTTGATGGTGTCTTAAAAACAAACAAACAAAGAGTACTGTTACTTTAACACGGTCTTTTTATCTGGGTTCACTGATTAATACCGACTTTAACCCGTTAATGAGGAGTTTACTCGGTTTACGTCCACATTAATAATAAAATTATTCCGATTAACGGGTCACCATTAATCGTTTCACCTCGGACGGTAAACCACTTCTGTGTTCTTGGGGTCGAGGAACTGTATATCTTTATGTTGTGCTATAATTTTTTTGTTCCTCATATTTACTTAACAATATATATATATATACATATATCCATCTATCTCAGTCTCTCCTATTTCAATACCTTTTTGGAACTCTTTAGATTGTGGCTTAATAGTTGAAAAGATACTTTTACAGATACTTTTGAGTAGTTTATCCCTTTTTATAAGATTATATTCTTCAATTCTGTTTCATAAGTCGTATAGACTCTTAGATTTGTATAGAGACTTTGGTTAGTGTGGATAATGTTTAATAAAAATTTTCAGTATAGTTTTATTTCAATGGTGAAATGAAAGTGTATTGGATTGTAAAGATTCAGTCGTAATAGGGAATTGAAGGATCAATCAGAGAGAAAAAGTATTAAAAAAGATTTCTCACCGGTTTTACTAAAAAAAATTGACAAGTAGTCTCGTCTAGTGAGGGTACAAGGGATGAAAGATTATGATGTGAGTTGTTTCTTTAGGTCTAAGGAAGATACCGAATGAGTCAGAAGTCTTGACTAGTAGCGACTCGGGTAAAGGATGAAGGGTATAATGAGAAAGAGGATGTGGTGAATAAGAAAGATCGGTCCGGTCAGAATTAGATGAACTCTAAAAGATGGAGTGATAGATCCGTTAGTAACAAAATATCTATTAAATTACTGAGAGGAGAGAAAGTAAGTTTACAGTAAAGGGGTTGTCATGTTGAGACTACTATAATAAAGTGGATTTTATCTTCGTAAAGATATTATGAAACATAGAAAGTAGTTGTTTAACAAGAATGAAAAAGAAATATTCTGAATCCTCTTAAACATTACAAGAACGAGTCAATAAACAGACAAGTATAAACAAATGGAATCAGTTACTTATGGACTTCCTATTCCCGTCTCCAAAACGACTAAAAAAAGAGTAGTGACGGAGAGATCAAAGTCATTAGTACAGACATCGTACCGTTTGAACACTGTTTATCAATAACTTCTTACTTATTTATTTACTTAAGTACAACCTCAGAAAGTCTGAGAACTTCAACCTCTTCCCTTTTTAACTGAAAACGTAACTTATCTTAACGTTACAGGTTCATTCACCACACTTCTTTTCGATTTTGTTTGTTTTTTGTTTTTGTTTTTTGAAACAAAAAAATTCCTCGTCTCAAACCCAGACAACCCACTTTTTAGTAATTCTCCTTTGTAGTCCGATTTGTAGTCCCGTAAGTCCGATTTGGTTGAACTGTTTCCAGTAACTTCCATTCGTTCTTACTAGTCTAGGATTCACATGTCCTACTCCTTAAATTAGTCTATGTCCACTAGTCCATAGGGGACAATTCCCATCCCTAAGAACGATTTGACTAGATCGTCCCTGAAACGTCGAAGAAATAGTCATGGTTTCGTTTACTTCTGGTTTCCACGGAGAGACACCCTACCCCGCGTACCAGCCTCCCTCCCCTATACACATATCAACATCTACTAAGTACAACAACATGTCGTCTTTGATTGTGTTATAACATTTTGTGTATAGGAGATTAATTTTTAATTTCCACCATTTTTTTTATTTCTATGAAAGGTATTTTTTCCTCCAAAAATTTTCTTCTAAAATTAAATTTTCATTAATATTTAAGGTCCCACAACGTGTATTTACACGTCCCTTCAGGATACGTGAGAGGATCAGAGGGGTTCCATTAAGATTTGAAAATATAAGATGAGAGAAATTATGTTAACTCTAAGTTTCTACGGATCCAATTCCCCGGTTCACTTCGTCATAGATGTTCCTTGTCCCTCACCTGACCTATTATTCCTCGAAGTCCCGCGGTGTCTCATCGTACAAAAACCGGTGGTGAGAGGGTGATCCGTTTGGTCCATGGATGTCTGGGTTTTATGTACTATTATAAGTCGTACAGACAATTTACTCACAATTTCCTCTTAATAATTACAGTTCTTGTAAGGTACGGTAGGTCAGATAGTAATCAAATCCCGAAGGGACCACCGAGTCACCATTTCTTCGGTGGACGTCACTCCCTCTACGTCTACTCCCAAGTTAGAGACCCAGTCCTTCTAGGGAACCTTCTCCTGTACCGTTGGGCGAGGTCACAATAACGGACCTCTTAAGGTACCTGTCGTCTCGGACCACCCAATGTCGGGTATCCCATCGTTTCTCAACCTGTGTTGACTTCACTGACTCGTGTGTACACATTTAGATGGAATCACTTTCCCTTTTCACTTTCACTCCAGCGAGTCAGTACAGGCTGGGAGTGAACTAGGGTACCTGACGTCGGAAGGTCCGATGAGGCAGGTACCCTAAAAGGTCCGTTCTCATGACCTCACCCAACGGTAACGGAAGAGGCTTTAGATGGAATCCACCATGACTTTCCCAAAACTTCGGGAACTATTCGAATCCACGTGACACCGTCTATTTTTGATTCCATAATTACGGACTATAAGATGTCCTTATAAACAAATTAAAAAACTTTATTAACATCTAAATTCACCAGAAGGGATCACCAAGTCTACCATTTCTTAGACCGACGTTACGTCCTCTGGGTCCCAACTAGGGACCCAACCCTTCTAGAGGACCTCTTCCCTTCTCGTTGGGTGAGGTCATAAGAACGGACCTCTTAAGGTAACCGTCTCCTCGGTCCACCCGATGTCAGGTACCCTAACGTCTCAGTCTGTGCTGACTCATTGATTAAAAGGATTATGATATCTAAGTGTCTAAATAACCTCTCTTTACATATGTCTCTTCAGAGTACGTTAGAGAAGGGTCAGAGACGTTACAATTATGAACTACGTCGTTAGATTGTCATGATATGGTTACGGTTATTTTATTATGACTATATTAAGTATCACGAATAAGTCTAAAATATTCATACGTCCGTAAGTAAAGACACAAACATATACGTTAATGTAGTGTATGTATTGAAATACATAATGATAATATTAGTTCTACAAGTTGACATGTAGTGGTATTCGACTGGACATATTGTGACAGTATCGGTGTTGGTAGGGAAGGGTAAGGTAGGGGTTGTGAGTCTTAGACACTAGCCAAGAGGAAGACATACAATTACAAAGTGTCTAAATGTTTTTACTTCGGTACTTCAAATGTAGTAAAACTCTGACCGAAGAAAAAAAGAGAGTCATATTAAAGGAATTCCAATTAGGTTCCACAATCTATATACTTATCAAGTAAGGAATGACTAATTACTTAGTAAGTAAAATAACGACCCATCATAGGGTACCATCCCAGAAGGAACAACCGAGTCCTCATTCCTTAGGCTGACGGTCACGTCCTCTGTCCAAGTTAGAGACCCAGGGTTTCTAGGGGACTTCTTCCTGTACCGTTGGGTGAGGTCATAAGAACGGACCCTTTATGGAACCTGTCTCCTCGGACCACCTGATGTCTGTACCCCAGAGTTCTCAGTCTATCCTGAATTACTGATTTGTTATCGTTCAGGACAAGGTTCCGTACTTACCCACATGGTATCAAATAAATTAGTAAGTCGGAAACTTCCTGTAACCCAACAAAGGTTAAATACTGAAAATATTTATGTCGACGGTACTTATAAACACACATTGAAAAATATACTTTGAATCAGAAGTAAAGAGACGGTTTTTTTCGGGTTTCTCACTTTAACGATCCAACATACCATTAGTAAAAATCGAAATTTTTGTTATGGTTCGACAAAAGGTCTCACTGACCTGGTAAAACATAAGAGTCATTGTTAAATATACAGTAGGTGAAAGAGGTTTAGGAGTGTCCGTAAACCACAATAGTGTTAAAAAGTAAAAACGGTAAAACTATTCAAACATCACTATCACTACCAATAACAACCGTTAAGGAATTAACGATTCCTTGAACTTATAGCAAAGTACGTAAATAAACGGTAAATATATACGAAAAGTCATATTGTAGATAAATACAAAAAACGGGTAAAAGATTAACTTAACGAAACAAACAAAATGACAACTTAAAATTCTCCATAAACACATAAGGTCCATGTTATAGAAACAGGTAGTATACTAAACTTTTATAAAGGAGGTCACACATGGAACAGAAAAGTATAAAGTTTGTCTAAAAAGAGTCTAGTCTTCGAAAATCAAATAGTTAATTAGTTAATAGTCAAATAGTTAAATAGTTAAAAAGGGTGAATGTCTAGAACCAAAACCACAGTTCGGATATTTAATAAACGGTTTAAGATGTAGCGTTTCTAAAAGATGAAACAAGTAAAGGATCAAAATGTCAAAATACAAAATGTAAGTTAGACACTAGACAAACACAACTCCCTTTATGTTAACGAGATCGTGATAAATAACCTTAATTTTAGCAAAACTGATAAAATCCTGAAAATGGAAAGATATATTTCAATTCTTATTCGAATAGATATAGAAGGTCATCTCTAAAACAAATACAAATGTGGGACTCTAAAATATTCCTTAACATGATTTGATGAGTTAATTGTATCTTAACTGTAGAAATTGAAATAAGTCAGAAGGTTGGGTACTTGTGTTATACGGAGAGGTTATTAAAGTCAGAAACTAAAGAAAGTACTCGTAAAGTATTAAAAGGAGTAAGTCTTGGACATATACAAAACAATCTGAATAAAGATAATAAACGTAACCTTTTTGATACCATGACACTAAAACTAAAGACAGAGGAGAAGAAGTGACAACTACAGATTTTTATACCCACTAAAAACATCCAACTAGAACACAGGATACTGGAATTATTTGAGTGAACAATTCAGATCCACTAAGGAACAAACAAAGAAAAAAAAAAAAAACATTTAAGGAAGCCCAAAAGATATCTGTCTCTGTCATTATAACAGACTTTTCTCTCTGGTAAAATAAAGAAGAAAGTTTTGATTTAAACCAAAAAACTAAAAATTTGTAACAACTTAAGTGAAACTATTTTTAAAACACTCCCAAAAAACACAGATTTAAGTACTCCAAATAAAAACCAACAAAAAAAAAACAAAACAAAAAAAAAAACACGACTAAAACCAAACCCGTAATCCCATTAGGACCGGAGTATTTTACTTAACACTTTACAAAGAAGAAGATAAAAAACCTTTACTAACACACTTTAACTTCAACTAAAGAAGAAAAAGGAAAAAAAAAGAAAAAAAAATTGAAAAAAAAAAAATTAAGATTTTAGAAATTAAGAATGTACGCAAGGGT